>CAUYUJ010003224.1:1027500-1080000 GCA_963575745.1 Prorocentrum cordatum
TGGTGTGAAGACCTCTCCTCAGGACGGGAATGGTGTCATGATGCGATTGGCCCACAAGATACGCTTCAAGAATGCTGGGGCATCTGGCGGTCCTCTTTTTTGTGGAGACCGTGCGGAACAATCCCACCAGCCCTTTGGGCGACATGTGGTCTAACGAGATTCCCTTTCCCCCTTCCCAAAAAACCCTCCTCCCCTACGGGGAGGGGTTTACCCCTCCCCTTACCCCTCCCCTGGGCTTTTTTGGGGGCCCCCGCGAGGTGTCAGGGCGTCCAAAACGGCCTCGGCGAGGAAGCCAAAATCATTTGTTTTACTAAGGTTTTGGCTCTGTGTTGGCCTCTTTGGGAGGGGGGGCACCGAAAAATGTCCCACCAGCCCTCTGGGCGCCAAAATCATTGGGGTTACTACATTTTGGCCTCTGTGGGGGGGGGGGGCTGAACGTTAGCCGACCAGCCCTCTAGGCGCCCAAATCATTTGTTTTACTAAGGTTTTGGCCTCAGTTTGGCCTCTTTGGGGAAGGGCTGAACGTTATCCCCGCTCCTCCTTTGATCGATGGCCTTCAACATGGCCCCAAGAGGCCTTCCAGGGCTCCCAAGAGGGCCCCAAGAGAGCCCCAAGAGGGCCCCAAGAGGGCCCCAAGACGGCCCCAGAGGCCTCCAAGACACCCAAGATGGCCTCCAAGACTGCTACTAAAATGGCCCCAAGATGCCTCCAAGACGGCACAAGATGCACCCAAGACGGCCTAAGACGGCCTCAAGATGGCGCAAGTCGGCCCAAGAGGCCCCCAAGAGGCCTCCAAGACGGCCCCAAAGGCGCCTAGGAGGTCTTCCAGGAGGGCACGAAGAGGCCAACATCTTTGATATTCCTGAGGTTTTTGACAGAGTTTGGCATTTGCTGCTTCTCGGCATTCCGACGGTTCAAGACGGCGCAAGAGGCCCCAAAGATCGCCCAAGAGGCTTCCACGATGGCCCTATGACGGCCCAAAAGGCCCCCAAGACGGCCCCAAGAGGGTCCCCAAACGGCCCAAGAGGCCCCCAAAACGCCCATGATGGCCTCTGAGAACCCCTGATATGCCCCAAGAGGGCCCCAAGACAACCCAGACAGGCCCCCAAGACGGCTTCCGACGGCGTCAGACAAGCCAGGAACGCCCTAAGAAGGCCCAGAAGGCCCCCAAGAAACCCCCCAAGGCCCCCAAAAACCATTCAAGAGGCGCCCAGGAAGCTCCCAAGAGGCCCCAAAAGTGCCCCGAGAGACGCCCAAGAGGCCTCCTCCTCCTCCTCCTCCTCCTGTTCCTCCTCCTCTTCCCCTCGCGGTCCCCAGGGATGGCCCGAAGAGGCCTTCCAAGGCCCCCCCTTGCTCCCAAATGTCTCTCGGTTCATCCTGGTTGCTCGCTTTGTTTCCCTAGATGTGTCCCTTCGTCCCTTTTCCCGTCAGCTCTCGTGGACAGGGAGTTTTTTTTTTTTTTTTTTTTTTTTTTTTTTGGTGTGTGTGTGTGTGTGTTTGTGTGTATATATATATATATATATATATATTATTTTATATGTAAAAATATTTATATATATATATAAACAGGCGGAAGCGCCAGCGGCGGGAGGTCGCGAACGGGCCGCGGACGCGACTAAATTACCTAACGCGCGCGGGGCCGCGGATCAGGCGGCTCACGACAGCGTCCAGGGCGGCGGAGCCGATGCAATCCAGGAGCCAGAGGCAGCCCCTGAACGGGCATGCAGCGGTGCGTCCAACGGGCCTGAGGTAGGCACCGAGGAGACCAAACGCAGCCAAAATGGCGCGAGAGGCGCTCCCAAAGTCCAGGTGCGAACGAAAGGAACGTTCCCGAGGACGTCGATCCAAGCCGGACGGGTAGCACAGACCGACTGGAGACGTAAGTCCAGCGGGGGTCCCGACGGCGGCAACGAGCCGCAACGCCAGAACGGCATCCAAGGTGTGGAGCAAGTTGCCAATAAATTTTCACACCGAGATGCTTCAGCCCAGACCCCGCGGGTGGAAGGGCGCCTTAGTGCACGCTACACGGTCGAAACGCGGCGTGTACGCATCACAGTGTCTCAGCGCTGTCCAGAACGAGTCGGAGAGCACACGTGGGACGAGACCGCGTATGCCCAGGCACGTCCCTCAAAGCCACTGATCCAGGGTCACGGCGGAAGGCCGTCCAGCATGGAGAGTTCCCGAGGGCGCCGATCCAGGGAGCCTGACGGGTACCACAGACTGACCGGGGACAAAAGTCCAGCGGAAAAAGCTGACGGCGAACCGAGTCGCGACGCAAGAAAGTGCATCCAGGGTGTGGAGCATGATGACAAGAGTACCTTCCACAACTGAGATGCGTCAGCCCAGATCCGACGAGTGGAAGGGCGTCGAAGTGCGCGATGCACGGCAGACCCCGAGGAGTATGCACATCTAAGGTGTCTCAGCCGTACCCGAACCGAGTCGTCTAGCACCAGAGGGACGCAAACGCCATGTACCCAAGACGCGTTCCTCAGAGCCGATTGGATCCAGGGTGACGGCGGAAGGCCGTGCTGCTTGTTTAATAGGTCCAGGGTGACGGCGGAAGGCCGTTCAATCGGTTAGAACATCCAGGGAGAAAGCCAATGGACAGGCGAGCCGCGGCCCACTGACAGGACAGGAACGCCTGGAGGTGAGACATCTACAGTAGGGCCTGAGGCCGCGAGTCCACTGCGGAGAGGCGGTGGACGGTATTGCCGAAGCGCGCACCTGGATCCAAAGGCAGGAGGTGCGCGCATCGGGTGGAGGGCGGCAGAGCGCCGCGATTATGGGGCCCACGGCGCGGCCCGGGCAGCGCCAGCCGGAATTCAGGAAGTGAAGCCGAGGCGAGGAAAGGGGGGCCTAGCGGCGAGAGGGCGGCGGCCACCGGTGGAGAAAGGCAGCGGTGCCAGTGGCAAGTTGGTCTGCAGGATGCGCGGCGTCACGCAGGGGGCAGATGGTATTACCGAACGACGCCCCAAGGTCCAAGGGTGAGTGAGAGTGCCGTTCAGGGGGGGGGGGGGCGGCGGTGCTGCCCCAGGTTGAAGGAGAGAGCGGCGGAGGGCCGCGGTAGCGTGTTGCAAAACGCAGGCGGTGGCGCGGGCACTGGGGCGCGGCGAGGGCAGAAAGGGAGTTCAGTCTCTCCAGCGGAGTCTCTTTTCATCTCGATCATCCCGATCATCAGGGTAACCTCCGCCGCGTTTGCCGCCCGTCTGCCAGTGATCTTCACGCCGTCCGTCTCGCCGCTCGCCCTGCCAACTGCCCCAGGTGTCCCGGGGACTTGTCGCACGGTCGCGCCAGCCCGTGTGGCGATAGCCGCCTTTGCCCCTGTCGTCTGTCTGGGAGTGACGCAGGTAGTTGGCTCGTATCCTGTTCCAGTCGATATCATAGCTCAGCCTCCTGTTCATCTCGTAGGCGTCGTACCCGCAGTCCTTCCAGGCCTCTAGGAAATTGATGATATCCGAGGGCATGTGTAGTTTCGGGTCGGACTTGGGCGCCCTCCATCCAGGGGGCAGGGTGCGCTGCGTGTTCGCTGCCCACAGTGCGCAAAAGACTGCTCCCAGCTCCGACTGAAGCCTGGATATGCGTCTGGCTGGTGTCTCGTCGGGACGTTCGAGTTCGACGGTGCCCAGCCTGACTTTGCACATTGGGCCGCCTCCATCAGGGCAGGACAACAGGTTGAGTGCGTCCTGTTCCGAAGAGCCAGTATGGCGAGAGTGATAGGGCCTCCGTCCAGGGGGGCATCGGGGTGGGCGCAGGAGAGCGCTCGTACCGCGAGCCGCCACCGTCGCTGGCCCTCTCGTGCCTCGCGGGGTCTCGGGCTGGACCCCTTCTGCGATCGGCGTGGGGCGCATCCTCTGCGACTGAAGTCGCGGTATCCTCGCGGCTGGTGTCAGAACTGTCCACCGACGGGCTTCGCTGTGGGGCGTCGCCGCCTGAGCGATTGTCATCATCCTCCTGGGCCGACTCTGAGCGCGTGGGAGGACGAGCGGGTTCATCTTCTTCGTAGTCGGGCTCCATCTTGTGAAGGGGGAGCCCGTCTTCCGCGCCTTCGCCGTTGTCGTAGTCGGGCGGGTCATGGTGGCCCATGCGCGAGTCGTTGTCCACCGTGCCCTGAGACCTGTCTGTGTCGGCCGCCATGGGAGTGTCTGGCCTGTCGTCGTCCACAGAACACGCGCCAGATGGCGGGGACCCTGCCAGGGAGGTGATGGGTGTTGGCTCCGGCGCTGCACCAGAGCTGCCTGTGGCGCTGGGTCCAGGGGGATTGCTTGCTCCGACCTTGGTGAATTGGTCCTGGGCCTTGGCGTCCTCGCCAAGCCAAGGGGGAGAATCCACGATGTCCACAGGTGCCTCGAACCCAATCTGGCTGCTGAGCGGGGGAAGGGCCAGAGGTTCCTCTGGATACAGCGACCTGAAGTCGCGATCCAGGACGTGGTCCAAGGTGGCCGGGCCTATATCGGGACCAGGCAGCGCCGGCAGCGCCAAGTAGCGTTCCATTGGCGTCCCCACCAGGCCAGGGCACGCTTATCGATGGGGGGCAGCCCATGTTGCTCGGGAGCGCCTATGTCTTCCGCCGGCTTCCAGATGAAGCGCCCCGGAGGCGGAGAGCCGGGGTCCCAGACCAGGAGCGGGGCCCCCTGGGGGCAGGTGTCGCACCGCGCGGAGTAGGTCCGCGTCTGAGCGGCTTTGATGCCGAAGCGGTCGTCCCGGATCCGGAGGATCGGAATGGTGGTATTGGCACACTCGGGGATCTTCATGCCCGTCGGCTCCATGAAGAGGTCAGCTATCTTCCTCGTGTCCGCCAGGGGGCTGCAGCCGTAGCCAAGCGGAAGGAGTCCCAGGGAAGGGAGGGCGCTCGCTCTGTCGTCGCTGGTCCCCGATAACTGCTGCTCATGTTCCCTGATTATGTCGGCGAGCTTCGTTCCGGCAGGCGTAGGGAAGCCATTGTCCTCGAGGTGTCGTATCCAGCAGCCAGCGCAATGCCAGCCCATGTTGGCACCGTTGATGTATGCCTGAGGTCTATTCTGAGCGACCATCTGGCGCGTGCTGTCGGAGATCCAGGTACCTTCGGCGGCAGTCAGGTGGTCCTTCCCGCAACTGTCGCACGTGTATCTGTTGTTCTTCTTCTCGAGCACGAGCCTTTCGTCGGGGATGAACGGAGGGTCCAGTCTGATGCCCGGGGCCGGAGCCGGTGGTGGAGGGGCATTGAGGTCGGTCTGGGACAAGGCAAGTCCGCCGCCGATGTAGGAAAGGCCCGCAACCCTGTCGTCGGGACCGAGGGAGGCGTCGGATCCCGCCAGCGCGACGTGTAGTGCACACACTGAGCAGCCGCGCGTGTCCAGGCAGGTCAGAGTTGCTGCCGGAACGATCCGTTCGAGAACGATCATCGGCGCTTGTAGCTGGAAGTCTTGCCTGTCCATCTCGCTCCAGGTCTGCGGGCAGCCGGCTTCCTGCGCAGCCAGGTGGTGATGGGCCAATGCCACGAGCTTGGAGATGTGAGGTAGCACCGCCTCGATGCGACCGTGCAGGTCAGCCAGGTCTTCCAGGGTGAGGCTCCAGGTGCTGGCGAACCGGCTTCGGAAATCCTGGTGGACTTCTTGCCAAGGGACGCAGAACCCCAGAATGGCTTCGATGACGTCCCCGGCCTGCTCTGCATGAGAGAAAGGCCATAGAAACTCTCGCGGTTCACGGAGCATGAGCATCATGACCGCCAGAAGCGAACGGGCCTTACAATAATCCATGGGCTGGCCGTCGGTGTCTAAGAGTCCCTGACGGAACTCGTCCATCGAGGGGCCGCATCCCCGGAGGATGTCTCCCAACCCGGCCATTCCAGGGTGCTTCCTGTGTCTGCAGCAGTCCCTGGTAGCGGAGCTCCAAGCCTTGGGGACCTGACGGAAGAGCCCTTCGGGGGTGCACTGGCGGCGCTTCCACAGTGTTACACGCCTACCGCTGGCGCGAGGCAACGGGGGAAGGGGGTCGTCGGGGACGGCGTAGCTCGCATCCCCCCAGGGGGCGCCTAGGCCGAGCGACCAGACCATTGCTGCCCACAGCGTGTTGTAGACTAGATTGGTCGCGTCGAGCCCGAGAGACATGTCAAACAAGAACCCCAGGTGCGACCAAGCCTTGCGGTCGAGCATGCCCGGCTGCCGCGGTGTGTTGGCCAGCGTGAACTCGTGGGGGTGCAGCCCGGACATGAGGTAGATGAGCACATGAAAGGCAGGCGTCGAGAGGATATCGTGGAGCCCTCCCGAGATCAGCTTGCCCGGGGTGTCCCAGTCGAAGCTCTCTTCCAGGGGTGCATTCTCGCCTTGTAGGGCTTGAAGCCCTGGTTCTTGTCCCCGTCCTGGAACGGGAACTCGCCGTGGGCGTTTCTGTAGTGACCTTCGGGAGTAAGGTCGACAAGTGCCTCGTTGACACGGTCCTTCTTTGCCAGGCGCACGAACTTGTCGGGGAAGCCCGTGTCTTGGTCGAGGCGCCGCTGACGTTGTGCCTCGATCATTGCCAGAGCTGGTTGGTCGACCGCCGTGTTGGACCCTGCTGCCAAAGCGACCGCGTGTCCAGGGCGTAGGCAGGAACCCCACATGTCCAGGCAAGCAACTGAGAAGGTGGTCTTGCCCGTTCCAGGGGGTCCGTGCACTAGAACAGCATGGTGGTCCAGGGTGGCACGCAGGGCACTGGTCGCATCGCCGTTCGGCCTGTGCTTGTCCATAATCCTGTGGAGCGTGTCCAGGCTGGGAGTAGGACGCACTCTCTGAAAGACAGAGCCTGTCGTATCTGAGATTTCCTCGTCAGAGAACGCCTTTAGGCCTTGGGGGAGAGGCGGTGCCTGCAGTAACGTGCCGTCTTCGACTGCTTGCATGTGGTCGGCGTCTGGGACGCTCTGTTCCAGGGTGGCCTCCGCCCTGGCTCTAAGGCTCAGCCCCAGGGAACGCGCGTGCCCCAAGTCGTTGGCCTAAGTTCGTTCCGACCGAGGGGCGTGAACAAAGGCGAAGAGGTACGTCACAGGTGACAGCTGGTGGCCAAACAGATCCGCTGGGTTCTGGCGTAGGTAGTAGATCTGGTCCAGCGCCGAGCATTGCCGCCAAAACTGAATGTCAGAAGGGGCTTCGTCCACGCGATACCATGGAAGATCGTCGCTCGGGGGGCGTTTCGCCTTGGTCTCGTCTTCGTGAAACTGCCAACCCTTCCCGTAGTTGTAGACAACGATGCACCAGTTTGAGGGGTACCTGGCGGGAGGGCTGAGACCTAGCGCTTGAACGTCCCTGGGGTGGATGTGACCGCCCAGAGCGGGAGGCCACCAAACTGAGACGTCAGCGATCTTGTCTACTGTCGGGCCCGTGACTGAAATGTACAGACACCTGCTCTCTTTGTCACGTTCCAGGGGTCTGGTTGCGACCTTGCACATTGAGGACCACTCCAACAACAGAGATTCCTTACCGTCGGGTAGGTGCATGGCGTTCCGCAGCCAAAAAGTGTCCAGGTCCTCCATGTTCGTATTGGCATCGATCCTGGTGACGCGAACTCCGAGAGCGCAGTTACCCCTTCTGGCGAGGTCCTCTCGCGTGGAGCCTCTGCCATCGTCTACCGTCTCGACCGAGGCTTGGCTTTCAACCCAGGCGATCCTCCTTAACGTTTGCCCTCGGTCCTGGAGGGAGTAGGGCCATTGTGAGGGGAGTCGAGCGGCATTGATTAGTTTCCCGAGCGCTGCCTTGGGGTGGACCCTAGAATGCGGGGAGTCCAACGGAACCGAGTAAAGGTTGGCGACGTCTGAGGCTGCCTGCATGGCCAGTGAATCATCCAGGGCAGCTGGACTTGTCGGGGAGAGAGCTTCGATCTCCGTCTCACTGACCTCGGCCAGCTGGACTGTTCGCTGCTGGCGGGGTGGGCTCCAGGCAGGAGGAGGGTGAGACGGCGGGGGCGGAGGGGGAGGTACCCCAGAGGAGCCTGCAGCCTGTCCAGGTGAGGGGGGTAGTCAAATGGACGATTTCGCCCGCATCCTGTTCCCGTCGCCGTCCTCGGGCCGTCTGAGGCCCTCTCTTGCGGCGCCCCGCCTGTCCATCATGTGCGATCGAACCTTCTCCGGGTCCACCCTGGTGCCTCCTGGGCAATTGTATGTCGACGGGTCGTCCCAGAGGGGGTAGGTAATGGGCACGTGCAGCGCATCCTCGGGGATCGCGATGCCAGGGGGCGAGCGCACCCCGTCACGGGTAACCGAGGGCTGGGCTGGTTTCCAACCGCGCCAGGGCATCCGCGTGACGGACACCGGGTGGGTAGAGTCATAGGGGTTCCCTCCGCACATGCACCAAGGATTCCCAGGAGTGGTGAAGGTGTTCGGGTCTGGCCACCCGTCCTGGCACCGTGCCACCGACATGTCGTAGTGCTTCACGCTTAGGATGTGTTCTGTGTCGTCGACGGGCTCCTGGCAGATCTCGCACCAGTGTCGCCAACCGCCGTGGAAATAGACCCAACGCATCCAGGGGCAAAAGCGGGCCAGGAAGGCGCGCGTGCCCATGCGCATTGGCGGCCCTTCGTCACTGCACGGTAGGCAGGAGAGGGCCAACGGCGGAGGGGGCCCTGGTTGTTTTTGGGCATTGTCCAGGGTGGGAACCGGTCCAGGGTGGCAGCGGAAGGCTGCGCTGTCTGGTGATGGCAGTTGACGCTGCGACCCGTCAGGACCTTAGTGCGTCGCGGCGGGGGGCGATCAGAGGGGGGGGAGGGGAGGGGGATTTTCGAGAGCATCAACGAACAGCGCAACGTGGTCCAAGTCGCAGAGGCCGACGTCCGCGGCAGGAAACAGGGGGGGGGGGGCAGCTGGGAGCCGTCCCAGACGACCCAGGAAGACACGGCTAGATCGCCGGCGCGTCGAAGGGCGTCGGCCCAGAAGACTCCTAGTGTGGCAAGACGGTCGGCTGCATTGTTGAGGCGACGACGCACAGCCTGCCATGTGAGTGTCCATCCGGCTTCGCTGGCTTGTCGAAGGACGAAGTCCATCTGTTGTGCCAGGTGGAGCCGGCGATAGCGCCCCGTGCCGGCTCCGTACTGGATGGCAGCAAGATTGTCGCCGACCACCCGAGCACCTCGAAGCGTGGTGTCAAGGTGGGGGAGCAGGGCGAGTCCCGCTCTGCACCCGGATGCCTCCGCCGTCTGTGCATTGTCGCAGCCCGGATGGGCAACAACGGCAACCGCGACGACGCGCGGGTAGCCGCGGTGCGGGTCGTGTCTCCAGAGGACAGCTGCCGCCCCGGAGACCTTGTCACCTTCCCCGATTCGGCGAGCCCCCCCGTCGAAGGTGAGCTCGAAGGACCATTGGGCCGCATCGGCAGCGGGGAGCGGGGAGTCTCCGACAGTGATCTCCTCGCCAGCCTCCATGTCCCTGCTAGCTCTGAGCACCAGGGCATGCAGGTCGCAGAGTCTGCAGTAGCTCTTGGTCCAGAGGGCACTGGGGGATCTGTCTGTCCTGGGACAGGGGAACCAGCCCAACCCAGGCGGCATCCAACTCGCTCTGGTGTCGCCCGTTTGGAGAACGGCGAGCCGATCCCCACTCCGCACGGTCCTGGTCGTGACAGGGAGGCGCCGGATTCCCCCCCCAGCGCGTGGAGCTTGTCTGCCGAGATGCGGACCGGCGGCCCCCTGAATGCGCAGCAGGTGCGGGCCTCGGGGATTGCAATGTTGACAGGGGTCCAGCATGGGGGCCCAGACGGCAGTTTCGTCCGCCGGTGCAGCAGGGGCCTGCCCTTCTTGTATGTCGTCTTCCTCCTCATTGTCTTCCTGGAGGTCGGTGTCTGGTACGGAGATTCCCTGGGCGATGATTCTGGCGGCTTCGTCGGCTCCGATGGGGGCACAGTCCAGGTTCACGCAGTATCTGAAGGAGATCTGGTGTAGAAGGCGGCAGACAAGCCTCTGGTGCTGCCCTCTGGAGCATATCGCGGTGGGAAGGTCGACCTCTGGGGTGGTCAGGGCCTTTGGCCTTTTCCCAGGCAAGGGCGGCGGCGGGGCACCAGCCCAACACGTGCTCAGTAGTGGCTTCTCCGAGGCCGCAGAGAGGGCAGGCTCCGTAGAGTCCTTGCCGTATAGGAACGGTGATGTCTCCGAGTTGCCTTCTTCTCTCCGCAGCAAGTGGACGCAAGTCCTCGGGCAACGCGTCGTCGCCGAGGAGGGGCCAGAGGGAGGCCTCTCCGGTCCAGGGCCCGAGGCACGAGTCGCACCAAGCCTGACGGCGATCCCGTTGTCCAGCGGTGAGCCAGACTCTATTGGCCACCCTGCCGCAGCCGCACTGGTGGGGGATCCTGTCAGCGACGCTTCGTCTACGCGCGGATCCGGGTAGTCCGTTGGCCAGAACTCGGAGGACGTGGTGCGCCTCGGTGAAGGAGGCGCAGTGCCCGAGAAGGGACCATTCCGCACCGTCTGTTTGAACCCACCTACGCTCGTGGCTGGTTGTGGAGAATCAGGAGCTCACCACGTGCCCGTGGAGTTGCGTCCAGGCCGCGACGTATACTACGCGCCCGAAGTAACGGGCCCGGCGCCGAGGGGGCTCTCATGGCACGATTGAAGAGGTCAGCGGCCCTGGCGTCGATCAGCACCTTGGAGCCGGGCCTGCGTGGCTCATCCCGAGGGGCGACTTCCCGCGCCCATTTCACGAGTTTGTTCCACTTCTCCCTGCCTTGTGCCTCGCCTGTAGGGGCCCCCGCAGGTCGTCAAGGGCGTGCGCCCTGGCCGCGATCGCACGCGAGGTGGCAACCGGGCATTTGGGGCAGCCAGGGACTTGGAAGCGGATGCCCAGACCAGCGAGGATGTTGTCTGGGATCCAGGAGGCAGAGGCAATGCCAAGGGCTACCCGCATGTGTGCCCGGAGTGCCCTTTCTTGCACGGTGTCAGGGAGGGAATAGTGGGATGGGTACGGGATGAGCGCGATGAGGTAGGTGTTCCAGGCGAAGGTGTAGGGCCATGGCCCGGCCCCGCAGCTTGGGGAGAGGTTTGCCCCAGGTGCCGGCAACGAGGCCGTCGAATTGCCCCTTTGTCATTCTCCCCCTGGGCGGTAAGTTTTCCCCTTTGGCGGCCCGAGATACGACGCAGGCGCCGAGATAGGGCCACTGAGGACGGACGGCGGATGAGCCAAAAGGGGTGTAGTCCATGGTGCGTCTCCACCAATCGTGGTTGCTGGCGGGGACCAGGGCCGTTTTTAAATTTGCAATTACATGGGCTGCTCCAGGGAGAACGCTGAGCCGCAATACTGGGGCCAGCAGCGCGCCTGATCATTTCCAGGAGGAGTCCGGCAGGCAGGCCTGTAACAGTTGTGGTGGTGCCATTATCGCTGAAGTCCACCGGGGCGTTGTCCAGGTGCTGTCTGATGTTGATGCCGGATGGGGCTGCAATGCCCCTGCACTGGTGGGCTTCGACGAGGGGCCCCGCCGCTCTTGCGAGCCAGGGCAAGGCGATGCCGGCACGCAGTGATTGGGCGGTGGCGCCCAATAGGGCAGCGAGGTCATCCACGTAAGTCGGATCGTCCGCCCCGGTGATGTCGGCCAGGGCGCTGATGAGAGGGTCGTATCCTAGGCGCCAGAGGGGCGGGGAGGCGGTGCCTCCCATTCCGATGGACCGTAAGAGCTTCCTTATTCTGCTGTTGTACCTACCCTAGCAGGTGCGCACGCTCCTGCTGCCGACGAGGCAGTCCACGGAGTGCAGGAGCCAGGTCGGGAGTTGCCAACGCCTCGCCAGCTGCCCCATCCATTGCAGGGATATGCGCTCGAAAGCTTTGTTTTGAGAGAACAGCCGTGCTCGGGGCAGGGCCTAGTTGCCGAGCGGCGTCCAGTATATAGCGGTCAACAGCTTCTTGGTGCGCGCCAAGCAGGGCGGTCCAGGAGGGCCCAGGTTCGGTGTCGGTGACGGGATCCAGGGCAAGGTGGTTGGTGGCGGCGGCGATGTTGGGACCGCATTGCCCCCCGCGCTTGGCAGCTTGATTGGGGCTAAGCCTGGGTTCAATCACGGGGCCAAGGCAATCGGCAATGGTCGCTCCATGCAGTCTCCGTAGGCAAGTGGGGAGCTGCAAGGGGCGCATGTCGTTGGGGCGCTCTGCGGCCGGTGTCTTGCCGATCCAGACCAGAAGGTCGACGGGGGGGCCAAGGACCAGGTCCAGGAGCCCTGGGTTCAGCGCCGCGGCGTACCAGGCTTGGGCGAGGAGTCCAGCAACAAAGCGCGCACCGGGATGATACAGCTCGCACGGCTCTCCGCGTCAACACCGGGGGCGCTGCCGCTAGGCCCCAGCACGAGGGAGGCGATCCTGGCCCACTGTGGGCTGGGAGAGTGTGGGAAGTGCCCCGTGTCCTTTTGCCTGAAATACTCGTTTAGGATGCAGTCCGCTGTAGGGGGGAGAGGAGGGGCGGTTTGCCAGATCGGACTCCGGCTCCGCCAAAAGACGTTACTTCCTTGGTGCGCTCCTTCCAGCTTCCGTCTTCGTCGCGCACTCCGAGGATGGCATGCGTCCTGACGAAGATTTCTCGTCCCGTCCGGTAGTGAGAGGCAAGCGCGGGGCGTTCCACTCCGGGGCCCCTTTGCGCGGGCGTGAGGCGGGTGGCGCGTCTCTGTGCTGCGTCATTGTCCCACCTTTGCAGCCAGAGGGCAGCCTGCTGAGGTGTTAAGTCGCTGCCGTCCCACTCGTATTCAGCGAGCCAGGCAGCAAGCGCTCCCACCAGGCGCGTCGTGGAGTCCGCTCTTACCGCAGCCGCTGACAGGGTCCCTGGCGAGCGGTTGGTTTTGCTTCTGCGCCACTTCCTCCACCAGTCCTGTATTGCGGCTGACAGAGCGTGGCGACCAAGCGTGAGGAGGGCGGGCAGAAGCGGGACGGTGTGGTCATCACCCGGATTAGGGGCCGGGGGAGGAGTGGAGGGTTCCTGCTCTCTTTCTCCTTCGCCGTCGTCGTTGTCGCAGTGACTGGCTGGGAATTGACCTGGGGTGGCCGGGCGGACCCAATCGGCGGGTTGTAGGAGGCCGGTCAGATCGATGTCCGGCAACCCGAAGGTGCGCTCGAGAAAGGAGTACAGAGTCCTTAATTCAGCGTGCGCCTCGCTTGGAAGTAGGCGGAGATCGCCCGCGCGAATGGTGTTGTCTCGGCGAGTTCTGGGGGCGCCCTGCGGCTCCATGCACAGGATGGCGTGGTCGGAGACTGAGGGTTTCCAGGCCTTTCTGACCCCGTAGGCACCGAGCTGACGAAAGGGGCAGGCAACGATGTCGATCTGTGATTCATTGTCCGCGTCCACTCTGGTGGGGCCGTCGCAGTGGCAGACGCTTGAACCAGTCAGTGAGAGCAGGTCAGCGAGGGCCGCTGCCTCGTCTGTTTCACCGTCCCTGGGGTTGTCCAACTGGATGTTGACGTCCCCTCCCCAATCTGTAGGGGTGTCGTCCCACCTTTCGATGGCCTGTCTGATGGCGTCAATGGTTTCGGCTTTCCTGGAGGGTGGGAGGTAGACCGAGACCAGGCGGTAGGTGCTGTCACCTCGGCTGATGGTGGCTGCAACGGCACATCCAGGGACGAGGTCTTCCGCCCGGAGGAGTGTGGCGCCGTGGGGAATGACGATGATTGCCACTCCGCCGGCGCATCCCCCGGCTGGTCCACTGTAGGCTGGAGAGGCGACAAGCGTGCGGGCGTGAAACATGGTGGGCCAGACGGCCGCCTCGTGTTCTGTCCAGTGGGCCTCCTGAATGAGACCGATCCTACCGTTGGTGGTCATCTGCGTCAAGAAGGCGTGTTTAATCATGTTATTGTGAGCAGTCGTGCTTTTGAGGTACCTAACGTTCCAACAGCCCACCTTGAGTGAACCGGCCTGTGTGGCGTTGGAGATGGCGTCGATCAGTGACCGAAGGGAAAGGGCCCCGCAGAGGTCCGCCCAGGTGGGGTTGCTCCAGGGGGTATAAGAAAGCCCAAAGGGCTCGCGGTCGCCGGACGGCATGGTTACTGTGCAGGGCGAGGGCGCGGCTCAGGAAGGAGCAGGCTAGTTGCCAAGCTCTGGTTCTCGCCCCCGGAACGAGATTCGTGAGCGGGGGAGACCCAAGGGCGAGGTGAAGCGTCCCTGGGTCTTCAGGCGAGTCTAGGGGAACGGCAACCCTTGATCTAGGAGCTGTTGCTGCAGCCTGGCTCGTACTATGTCGTCTGGACAGGGGTTCCCGGCGAGCGGCGCCCAAGGGCAGTTTCTGTCAGCAAAGCTGCGCGCCTGCCTCCATGCGGCCCAGATATGGCCCTCTGTCGGAGCTTCGTGCTGGCAGCCAGAGATGTTCTCGCTCCTGCTCCAATCCAGGATGGCGGTCGCAAGTCTGCGCTGGAGGCATCTCGGGTCAAGCTGGGTTCCCACGGCATCGTAAAGTTTCTTTCCGCTGATGTCCAGGGACCGATAGTAAGAGCCCAAGCCCACTGCTCGGGGCCGCTCCTCCGGAGATGGGATCCTGAGTCCGTGTTCTCTGCCGTGGGCCAGGGCCCAGCCCGCCCAGGCCCTCGCTTTTCCTTCGCTGGCGAGGCTCTCTCTCTCTCTCTCTCTCTCTCTCTCTTCCGTGACAGACGGGCGTCAGTCCTTCCGTGCAGCCCTGGAAGATGCGCTCGGCTCCGGTCTCTTGAAGAATGTTATTGATGCAATTCCTGCTGTCGGCGAGGGTGCGGAGGAGCCATCTGTGGCTGCTGTCCCCATTGTATAGCAAACAGAGGGGATGTGTCTGGTAACTGCAAGGGACTCGTGCCTCCAGGGCGTTGGCAGGAGCCTTGGACTGGGTCCAGGGAGGGATGTGCCCGTCCGGTCTGTATGCCCATTGCCTTTCCCAGGGACTGGGGAGCCGAGGGTGCGTAACTAGGTCATCCGCGGGAGGGCAATTACTGAACCACAATCGGTCTCTCGGGCTGGCGACCGCGGGCGCAGAATCGACGCGGACCGCCCAGTCTGGGGGGAGCTCCCCCAGTGCAGTGCACATTGCCTGCTTGTGTGCCTGTAGGATGGTGGCTGGACGTTCGCAGCATATTATGACGTGGACGTCCGGGCGGAGTCTGCGGGCGGCGTTCCACAGGAGAGGCACGGCGAAGAACTGCACTGTCTGGGAACCCGCAAGTCCATCTAGTCCTCCGTGCTGGCTGGCTGCAGAAAGGCTGGCACCTGGGAGCCCCGCTGTGATGACGAGTAAGCTTCCAGGGTCCATGGTTCTGAGGTGGTCGATCCAGGGCCTCCGGCCGTCGTCCTCTCTCAGGAGGTCCCATACATTAGCTCCCAACTTAATGTGCGGGGGTCCTCCGTCGAAGCGCGTGGCACCGTCACGGTCCCAACGCCTCTCCACTCGAGCTGCAGCTTCGTCACTGAACTCGACGAAAGCGGAGGATCTGAACCGAGAAGTCGCGGCGACTTTGGCTAGGAGGTCGCCTACCGCCAGTCTCGTCAGGCCCCATTCATCGAAGAGTGATACAAGATGAAGACTTGCTCCCACGGTGGCACTCGGGCCGGGTCGGGGGTTGACTATGCGTGTCCTCGTCTGCTGGGTGAAGTCATACGTCCAGTCTTGCCCGAGTCTGGGATCGCTGATAGGGTGGAGCCAAAGGTGTCCCGCGATGTCCCATGTGCCGTCGGGGGAAACGCTGGAGACGAGGCCATCCTGCTGGAGAGTCCTTAGTGTGTTGATGATCTGTGTATTGTCCAAGCCCGCGGCCTGGTACGCAGCAAGCGTCGTGTCTGCAGGTGCGACTGGAGAGAGGCCAGTTCGCCCGTCCCTATGTCGCTCCCAAACCTGCTGAAGCACGTCGGCAGGCTGGGGGGCGGCCGTGGGCTCGCCTGGTGAGAAGACAGTGGGGCGGGGCCGCGGCCTGCGGATCCGCGCGCCCTCCGCACTCGCCGGTCTGGACTCCCGCCTTGTGGCACCTCTCCCTGTGACCCCGGTGGGGGGGCCGGCCCTGCGCGGGAGCGTTCCCAAAGGTCGACCAGAGTTCTTGGGTGGGGAGGTCTGCTGTCTGGTCGGGTGGACCTTTCCCTGTCTGCGTTGCCCGCGGCCCTGCGTCGTGTCACACCGCGTAGTGTGGTCCTGCGCGTGCCGTCATTCCTGCCTCTGGGTGGCCGGCGGGCCGGACTCCCACGAGCTCTGTCAGCGGCGGTAGTCTGGGGCTGGATGCTGGGCGCTACCGGTCGCGGTCCGGTCGAGCTTCGATGTCGGGCGCGCCTGGTTTGCCCGCCGTCGGCTGTGCTCGCGGCAGTGCCGGCCGGGGCGCGTGCAGGTCTGGGCGTGCCGGCACGCCGGGCGGCGCTACCGGTACTGCGTAGGTTCCTTGGAGAGGCCTCCACAGTCTCGCTCAGGACCTGGCCCCTATCGTCCGAGAAAGGGGCGCCCGCGCCCGCGCGCAGGATGGTGCGGAGCATGGCTGGCGTCAGGCTCTGAAAGGGGGCGTCTGGTGCCGACGCACTGTCCGAGCGAGAGGCCGGACCGCCTGCGAGTTGCCTCAACTGAGCGCAAGCCGCGTCTGCAGTCAGCGCTGCTTATGGCGTGAGTTTATCCTCCTGCCGGCGGGGTTGCGCGTGCCCGGAGGTGGGTGGGTAGTCCAGTAGGCGCCGAAGGCGTCTGGGATTCGCGTGGCGAGTCCAAGCTCTTGGTGAAGGTCTCTGACGGTTTTGTCCAGCTGGGGTATCGCTGCAGCCCATGCGATCACACTGAGCACTTGGTTCCATTCGACTTCGGAGGGGGGGGTGCCTGTGCCGTCTGAGGCGTGCACCTGCGCCAGTCTGAGCGTACGCGCCATGACTTCATATTCCCGTCTCCAGTCCGCGTCCATGCATGGGGGGAGCTCAGGCCCAGCTCGTGGCATGTCTCCTCGCCCCAGGGGGTCGTTGCAAGGACTAGGCGCCGTGCCTGGCGGCGGTCTCCTGCTCTGGACTGTCGCCGCATCCGCGTGGACCCGTGGAGGTGCGTCCTCGCTGCACGCCGCGCCCCCCGCGTCCGTAGTGCTGGCAGCCGGGGCCGTGCACCGAGCCTCCTCTGTGTTGTCGAGAGTCGCGGCTCCACACCTTCCAGTCGAGCGCAGCTCCGCGTTGGCGTTTGCTTGATCCTGAGAGGTCCGTGGGCTCCCAAGGGTGTTCACGCCGATGTGTCTCTCGGGAGGTTCCGCGGGGTCAGAGCTATCTCGTCCCACAGTTTCAGCACCGTTGCAGGCTGTGGAGGGGACTTCGCCTACGCCCGGGCTCGGCGTGGCGGCGCAGACCGGGGCGTGGGGGCGTGCTGGTCCCTCTCTCGGTGTCGCGGGGTTCGCAGAGGTCGCCCGGGGTGGGAGTTGGACGGTGCTGTCAGCCCGGGTAGCGGCATCGTCCGTTACTCCTTCGCCGGCCGGTCTGGCCACGGAGGGTGGTGCCGTACTTTGCACGTGTGGTGCCATCTGCCGCCGAGGTTGCACTCCCTGTGCGGTGAGTGCCGGGTTGTCGTTGGCCCCTCCGCTGGGGTTTGCGCAAGTCTGTGGTGTCACCGAAGTGGGGGGCCCGGGGCTTGCAGGTGCGGCTGGCGGTCTAGGGCCTGTCGCAATAGGTGGTCTGGCATCACCTGCTTGCATGCCTGCCACGTCCGTCTCATTGTTCGCCCGACTGCGGCTTCTGCGTTGGCTCATACCTGGGTTGTCCATGGGTCTGTCCCCCGCCCCAGCGGTTCTGGGGGTCTGTGAGGTGCCTCTCCGTCCCCGGGTGACTCTTCCGGGGTCATGGCGCTGCCGCTCCTCTCAGTGTAGGTTAGACAGCCTGTTGATCAGGGCGTCCAGGGCATTCGAGACGCTTTCCGCGATTGGGAGCGCAGTGGTGGCGTCAACGTCTGCACCTCTGGATCCAGGCACCTCGAGCCAGGGCTGGTGGGCTGAGTAGGTGCCATCAGGCTCAGGCGCGAGCCACTGGGTGAAAGGGAGCTGTCTCGTGACTTCTTCTCGGATCCCAAGTTCTCGTATGAGCTGCCAAACGTGGTCTCGGTCCAGGCTCCCCGGGTTGGCTAGCTGCAGGATCCAGATGGCGGCGAACATGTCCCAGCTGTACCTCTGTATGGGCCGGCCCTCGAGTTGTCTGCGGATTTCGAGGGCGATCCGGCGTGGGACGCCGCGCGCCATGTCGTGCACAGCTTGCTCCGGGACCACGGCGGCATATCCACCCAGCATACCCCGCGCGATGCGGACCGCATCTTCGTCGGCTCTTACCAATTCGGCCGGGGGCGGCCTGCGCGCGCGCACTAGTACCTCGGCGAGCTCCGGAAAGTGAGTGGGTCTGGCGGGTCCAGGGAGTGGGTTGAGTGAAGCCGAGGTACGTCTAGGGAATGGCTGCTGGGAGGGAGCGTGGACCCTCAGCCCCACTGAATCGGGAGTTGGTGTGGCTGCAGGGGCAGAGTCCAGGCGTGCAACGTGGATGGGGCCCGCGGCAAGCTGAAGTTTGAGTCTCGCTTGTGGTCTGTCAGCACCCCTCGTGGCTGCCCTAATGTCCGCGTCCGCAGGGAGGAGCACCGTCACCCAGATGGGGACCGAAGTGAACAGGAAACCTGCCTCACCGCTAGTGGTGACCCCAACGGCCCCGCCGGCTGCTATCGCGGCGAGTAGGTATTCTCCGGGCTGTAGGACGGTTTCGTAGTCCCGTAGGCCACCTCCCTGCGACATGCTAGGTGCCGTATTGGGCGCGCTCCTGCTCATCGCCCTAGCGTTCTCTCGGAGCCAGTCCCCCGTGATGATAGGTGGGGCAGCTCTGGTATTGGCTGGGTGCGAGGTACCGTCCGGGCCATCCGGGAGTGGCCAGAGTCAAGTTAGTAGCTGGGCGTTCGCCGAGCCGACCGATGCAGAAAAGAGCCGAAGCGTGCTGTGTCCAGGGAGCCAGGCGTCAGGGCGCATGCTGCGAGGGCGAATTTCTCCAAGCTGCGTCCCGTGTCTGTCGAGAGTGGTGATCTCGAGGACTTGGGGCTGAATGGCGCGTCTGGGGGCTTGTCGTACAGAGATGATGGCCAGCGCGTCCACATGCTCTTGCAGTTCCCTGGATGTCGCAGCCGCTCTGTGCATGGGGTCCCTGCTAGGTGTGGCAGGGAAGATCCTCACAGTCTGGGCTCCGACCACTATACAACTGGTGCCCACGAAGGCTGCTGCCATGGCGTCGGCCGCAGCTAAGCGTATGCGAACTTGCGTCATGTATCTGTAGTCAGAGACATCTGGGAACCAGGCGTACACGGTGGAAGCCTGTTCGACCGTGCCAGGACCAATCGTGGTCTCTACGGCTTGCAGGACGTCCTCAGGCCGTGTTTGTCCCATGTCCGCGAGATTCCATCTTAAGTGGAAGCCGTCCTCGGGGTCAGAGAGGCGCACAAATGAGGGTCCTCCATCCCAGGGTCCTTCCAGGAGGATGCGGCGCGGTCCTAGTGCCATGGAGGAGGAGGCGTCCCCAAAGACCCGCGGAAGCTCGTCCCGGAGGTGCCTCAAGACGGGGGCGGCAATCCTTTCTGGAGTGGAGATCAGGAGAAGCCCCGTCCCGCAAATTCCGACTCTGTGTCCCATAGCTCCAGCTGTTGCGGGGGCTACAGAGTGGGCTATGCAGATCGCCCTGGGGGGAACTGGGATGTGCACAGAGTCACTTGTCTCGTGTGTTCTCCAGACGCATGCCGTCTGGTAGGCCAGCATGGTGGTTTGAGCTGCCGCCTGCAGGTTACCCAGGGGGGCACGTATGCCGTCTTCACAGCTCGTGGGTCTCGCTGCTCTGCAGCGGAGAACGTGGTGGAAGAGCATCTCGAGTCCCTGGCATCTCAGGAGTTCGTCCCGGGGGAGTTGCACTCTCGTGGTGACCCAGTCGGCTGCGATGATCCCGTTGTGGGATCGCCCTAGTTCGTCCCTCCACCTCATGATCTGCGCAACGACGTCGCCCTAGTTCGTCCCTCCACCTCATGATCTGCGCAGCGACGCCGTCATTGCCGCTCTCAGGGGTTAGGATGTGTAGCGCATCAGAGGTGTCCCCATTCCTCCCACCCCAGTGCGCAACTATTGACGGGGGTAGAATCGTGCGCAGTTCCTGCCCTCTAGGTCGAATTGAGCGGCGAAGAGTTGCTGCATTGGTGGGCTGGGCTTGCCTGTTCGGTAGGGGTGTCCAATCGACACGAGATGGGTAATTTTGCTGGCGGCTCGGTATCCCCACTGCGCGTTTGCCAGGGCTGCGAGCTCGACCGGATCCGGTCCTCCAGGGGACGGCACTCCCTCGGTGGCCAGGGCGACGAGACAGCATGGGCTATCCGCGGCGGTGGCTGCCGTCAGGGCGGCATCCATGTGTTGAGCAAGGGCATCTACCACAAGGATTGTTGGGGCGGCGCTCCCCTGAGGCTGGTTCCTGCGCTCCGTGAGTACTGCTTTGATCTGCTCCCAAGCATCTGGGCCTGCGAAGGCAAAGGTGACTCCCGTCTCATCCGCTACACGTTCGCCGAGATAGGTGCTTCTGGAAATTACCAGATCGGCTGCGATGTCTCGGACGACCGCGGTGAGCAGCCCTACCGGGAACCGCCCAGGTCCCCTCCTCATGGGTTCATCCTCTGGGGGGGTCCGTCCCAGTAGCAGTGCCCATCTTCCGAAAGTGATTCGCGGGGCTTGCCGTATCCTATCTGCCCTGTTGGTGGGGCCGAGGGGTCGCTGCGGAGGCGAGGTCCCAAGTCCCTGCGTGCTGTTGTGGGTGTCGTCGGAGTCCATGCCGCTTCCACCGTTTCCACCGTCAGGTGGGGCCCCATCCACCTCCATCGGGGCATGACGTGCCTCCTGCGCGGTTCTCCTCTCGGTAACGTGCGCATGGATTCTGCGCGTGTCTGAAAGTGTGACGTATGTGTGGGGACGTCGGATGGAGAGTGTTTGTGCTCTGAGGCAATCCAGATCTGGGGCCAGGTGCCTAAAGGCATCGGCTAACTCTTGCAGGCTCAGAAAGGCTGCAGTGGGAGAAGGGTCCCGTCGCGGAGCTGTAGGAGGTGTGGTGGTACCGCAATGTCCGCGGCGTCGGCATCTCGTGGTCGTTTTGGAATCCTTACGGAGACGCTACCCCTATCATTGGAGCGGCATATGGGACAGTTCACTAGGAAGCATCTTCCGTGAGACAAGGCCTGCGCTGGCTGGCTAACCCTCCACTGTCTCAGGCATACGGCGTGGTACAGGTGGCCGCATGGCACCAGGGCTTCCGCGAAACCTAAGATGTCTTCGCTGCAGGTCATGCATCGAGGGGTCCCTACCTCCCGGTCCCAGGGAGGAACCTCCACGGCGTCCATGCTTTCCGGAGGGAGCCTGCCACTGTCTCCAGGAGGGTGGCTGAGTTGGGATAAGCCATCCCCCAGGCTCTCGATGAGGGCTCTGGCGGACACACTGGCGTCGAGATGCGTCAGACTAGCTCCTTCACTGAGATGGGATATGAGGGCCTGGATTTGTGAGTTGCTGAGGTCGGAGTATGGAGCTAGATCGGCATCCGGGAAGTCCCTTCGAAGGCAGGCCACGAGGTCTTCCGGCGTGTGCATCTCATTCCTGGTCATCCCCAGCGGTAGAGAACGTCGTAGGGTCGAGAGTCCAGGGCCCGCACAGTCAGCACTGGCTTGAGGAGGGGGAAGTAGTGTGGGGCCAGGCAGAGCCACAGGGCTCTAGAGATCCAGGGACCCGGTTGTCGATCTACCCTGTGTTCCAGGAGCATGCTTTGCGCGAGGCACTGTGCCTGGTCTCCGTTGACAGAGGTCCTTTCTCCGGGGGCCGGCATGGTCCCTCTGCCTCTCTGCCTGCCTCCTCTTCATCCCGCTGCCTGGCGTCGAGCGTGCGCATGAGTCTGTCCAGGAGCCCTTCTCTGGCATTGCCAGCCGGTAACCTGCCCTGGGGAGTAGCGAAGCTTGCCCGGTTGAGCATCTGTCTTATATCCGCGTGCCATGGCGTGGTTGTGCTTGCGGCTTCCACAGTTTCGGTCTCTACTCCAGGGCGTGGTCTGCCTTCGCTCGCGGGCCCGCTGTTCCTTGGGTTTGACCTCGGTCCGGTACTGGCCATTTGCGCACGAACCCTCGCTCCAGCCTCCACCGCCTGCCGATCCCCTGACAGGATGGCAGTCGGAAGGAAGCCGCTTGCATCCAGGTGCAGCATCATCCGCTCCTGGAGCTGGGGTGCGATGTAGCCGCCTACCTCGGGGGCCTCGAGCGAGGCACCAGCTGCCCTGGACGCCATATCTGCTTCGGATGCGAGCGCTATCTGGGCATCCCTGTAGGAGCTGGCGCCTCGTGCTCTCCACCAGGCTGCTGCATGTTCAATTAATAGTGGTGCTGAGGTTGCTGCTCCTGAAGGCCAGCTCGAGGACGTTTCGACCTCTGTTGGTGGCTGTACCCCATATAAAGGGGACCAGGATACTGCTCCAACGCATGCCAAGGGTGACGGAGTTGCTTGCGACCCTCGCCCTGATTCTCCTCACCTCATCGATGAAAGCGTCTCGCTGCGAACGCTCCGCTTGGGAAAGCCCCTCCTCCAGGACTGGGGGGGTCTTTGGGGAGGCCAGGCACCTACCCCTTCTAAGCCCGCGTGGCTGTCCCTGCCGTTGCGGGGTTGTCCACGTCCATGGGGGCGTGCCCTTTACTCCATGGGGGTTGTCCACGTCCATGGGGTTGTCCACGTCCATGGGGACGCCCAGAACGCTCTTGGTCCTGACCCCTGCTGTCTGCATCCAGTCGTCTGATGACGGCGTCCGTGACGAGGTTTCCCAGGGGGGTACCCTGCCCCATTTGGGGATGTATTGGGCGCCAGTCAGTGCGCGCGGCTGCTTGTAGCGCCCTTCCCATCACATCTGCTGTTTGAGAGTGGGGGCTGTCTCTGTTGTGCCACCAGCGTCTACTGAGATCGGAGTGATCACGTGCGTCGCTTATAGCGCGGTCAAGGTGCTCCCCGCCGATGGTGTACCTTAGCCAGCAGAGGTCGTCCAGGTGCACCAGGGTGTTCGGTCCAATGGGAACGGATGTAGTTGTTCTGCTGGGTTGTGGGGGCCTCCGGCATGCTGGTGGGTGAGCGTCTGTGCCGCCGTGGTAGAGAGGAGGAGGGGACCACCCATCGAGCCGTCCATGGGGGTAGGTCCTAATGATGTGCCGAATTTCCTGGCAGACATTTAAGGCCCAGGAGCCTGGTGCTGAGCAAAGTAAGGCCAGCGACATCGACGCTGTGCGGAGTTGCCAATCGCTCCCGACCTCTTCGAGGCCTCCTGAGTCTTCGTATGACCAGATTTCAGGTAGGCCTGCAGCGTGGGCCACCATATGCCTCCAGGCTCCCAGGAGTTCACCCACGAGCCACGTTGGGGTGAAGTCGGAGGGGCCAGGCGGGGTGGGGGAGTACAGGTGCTCAGCGATTGGGGCGTATCGCATGCCCGCTTTGACGAGCTGAATCAGCAGAGCCCCGCCCAGAAGGTCGTGGGCGTGCCTGTTGGGTGGCTGGCCAAGGTCTGCTCCTGGGTGACTCTGAGGTGAGGCGTCTGCTCGCGGCTCCTCTGGGTTGTAACTCCAGGGGTTGGCCAGTCTGTGGCAAGTGATACAGGTTTGACCTGTGGGATCTCGGAGCATCCAGGTGCCACAGAAATTACATCTCTCTCCTGGGCAGAAAAAGTCCCGCAGCCGCAGTCTGTGAGCTGTGGTGGACCATGGCCACGCGTCGTCGCTGCTGTCGCTTCCTTGGATGGGGACTCCAGGGATGCCCGCGGAGCTGGCGGGTATCCCCGAGAGGGCGGCCTCTACCCATGGGACTGGGCCTCTACCTGCTTGTCGTCTCGAGTGCACATCACTTCCCATTCGCTCGAGGTTCCCTCTCGTGATGGCCCACTGCCAGACGTCCCCATGGTCCGAAAAGTGGACTATGTTTTGTCTGCGCTCATGAATCAGGACTCGATGGGCATAGCCCATGACCTCGTCATCCATGGGGTCCCGTCTGCTCGGTCGGGGCCACTGATATGCAGGGGGGCAGCGTCCTCAGGGGATCTGGTGGGCATGAGCATCCTATCTGTGTCAAATCCGCTCGGGAGCTCCATTCCTCTGTCGCAGTAGAGTGCAGCTGCGGCCATGGCAACGTACTCGAGCCGTGCTAGTTGTCTCTCAGTCACGGAGGGGTTGGCTGCATCCAGTCTTTCCCTTCTTATACTGGGATCATGAGTAATGCTCGCAAAGCGGAAGGCGAGGACCTGTACTGGGTGTGGTTGAACGCCTCCCAGACGCCCCTCATAGTCTCCTCCAGTGATGGACCATACTAGCCAGGTGTGGTCCAGGATGGCGAGAATTGGGGCTGAAGTGGCGACCTCAGAGCAACGTCCAGGGAGAGCTGGTTCTACAGGAGCCGTGCGCATGGGGCTGTCGGCTCGCATGCTTGGGTGGCCTGGGCGGTGCCCCCTCCACGCGTGGTGTATAAGGAGCTCCAGGTTGCTGGTCTCACGAGATGTTCTCGGCGCTCCGCGGTTGGGGATCTCGCGCCATGGACCCTCAATGCGCACAAGGTGCCGGCGTAGGGCCCGCATGGTGCCCCCCCTGCCAGAGATCCTGGCGTCCGCAACGCGCGGGCCACAGATGGGTCCGTCCGCCTCCCGGCTGGCCGCCCTGTCAGCATTCGTGTGCCCAGTGGCGTCCAGCCACCGTGCGTGGAAGTCCGCAGCGCTTTGCCCTCTGCTCCTCAGCGTTTGGCTGGGGTCGTCAAGGTCTGAGGGGGTGGGCGGGTTCTCCATTCGCAGCTCATCCTCCAGGGCGAGATCTGGGGATAGGTAGGAGGGGGGGTCCGTGAGGGCGGGACCCCTGTGTGCCGTGTGGCTGACCTCGAGGAGCGAGCCGCTGTCCGTCCAAAGGAGGGGCCCCCGCTCTCTGCCCTGTGACGAGTAGTCCGGTCCACGACGGCTTTGACCGAGCGCAGCGTTAAGAAACTCGAGCCCAGGAGGCGGGCCAGGAAGGGAAAAGTCGGGGGAAGAGCTGGTGGACGAGGGAGGAAAGGCACGAGGAGATCCAGCCGCCGGGATCGGAGACCTTGCCCGATCGATCCGATCGACATGAGGAGCGGCCCCGACCGCGGGATCGGAAGCAACCCTGGGGGTGCTGGGCGAACGAGGAGGCCCGTCAGGCCTTCCAACTGCCGATCCCATAGCGAGACAGGGGCGATCGATCATCGCTGTGGAGGAGGGCGTCTCCCTGCGATCACTGGAGCCGGGGGCCCCCGACTCTCGCTCCCCTCCCTCTGGCGCGAGGCCAGGCCCGTGGCCTGCTCCTGGGAGGCAACGGGAGGTCGCGGTATCAGTGTGTATACTGACGACGCTCTCCCGTCCCGCCTGTGGGGGCTGGGTCACAGGTCATGTCTTCCCTCTGCCGACGATCCCTGGGTTGAACGCCGTGCGCCTCTCTCTGCGTGCCGTCGTCCGGTCCAGGGTAGCGACGGAAGGTCGCGCGTTCTGTGTGTATCACGGGGGGGAGAGCCTCGCCCCCTCCACCAGTGTTGCGCCTAGCGCTCTCGTCTCCAGTGGGTCGTCTGGAGGCGGCAGCGCTGGGGTGCACGCAACCACCGCGCCCCCGTCCAACCCCCGTGGGGGTAGGGTCTCTGGTCCTTACTCTCACATCCGACTGGTCCCTGGGTCGAACGCCTTGGGCCTCATCCAGCCTTCCGCCGTCCGATCCAGGGTAGCGGCAGAAGGTCGCACGATTTGTGTGCATATCAGGGATGTCTGCATCACCCCCTTCTCCAGCACTATGCCTGTCGCTCTCGGGTCCATGGGGGCGGTCGAATGCTGCGTCGGCGTCGGGATGCGCTTCACGGGTGGAAGGCATGGCTCCAACGCTTAGCTCGCCAGCGGGGACGGCCTCACTCAGCGCGGGCGCGCCCAGGGGGGGGGTCGGCGGTGGGTTGGCGTGAGCCTTGATGGAGCGTGCCGGGGCTGCGGGCAGCGACCTGCCCGTTACTGTTGCCTATGCCCTCGCGGGCGTCCCCCGAGGGTATCAGCTCCCTGAGCTCACCACCCGAGTCAACCTGGCCCCTTGGAAGACCGCGGCGGACGTTCATCTGTTCATCGTCAGTTGACCTAAGCGGGGCTGGATCCGTGGGAAGGTTTTGTGCCGAAGCGGGGCCCTCTCCCCCCGTAGCCCTGGCATCGCCTAGGGCCGCTCCACTCTGTCCGACAGCGCCTGGAGAGAAGGAAATTGGACGTCCTGCAGTGGGCGTGGGAGCGGTGGAGGTGAGAGAGGCGGTCGGGTTGGACAGGAGGGCTTCGTGCCCACGGTCATCGCGTCCAGGGGGGGCGACGGAAGGTCGCAGCGTCGGGTTGCATTCTGCCAACGTTGTCGCGACCATCCCCCACGGGGGTCTGCTCCCTGGTGCATTCTTCCCCTAAACGCCGTTCCCTGGGCTGAACATCGCGGGCGTTCCTCTGCCCGTCGCAGTCCGTTCCAGGGTAGCGACGGAAGGTCGCAAGTTCTGTGTGAATTGTGGGGATGGCCGCGCTGCCCCCTCCTCCAATGCTGCGCCTGCCGCTGTCAGGCTCCTGAGGGTGGCCTGGAGTGGCGTCGGCGTCGATGTGCGCGCCGTAACCCGAGGACACGTCTTCCATGCTCGAACCGCTGCGGAGAGCAGCCTCGCTCGGGGCGGCCGCGTCCAGAGAGGGGGGCACGGCGGAGTGAGGGCAAAAGCCCCTAAGATGCGCGACGGGGCCGAGGCGACGTGACTGCCCGTCTCCCCCCACTTCGCCTTCATGGGCGCCTGCTGGGGGTGTCGGGTCCATACTGTCCCCATCCACGCCACCGAGGTCCCTGCGTCGGGAGCCGAGGGCAACTCCCAGCTCGTCGCCGAACTGTCCGAGAGGAGGGGGATTCGTGGGAGGATAAACTGCTTCAGGAATGGGCCCGCCGGCCCCCGTGAACCTAGTATCGCCATGGGCGGTCCCGTTATGCCCAGCGCTGCCTGGAGAAAAGGAGATTGGGCGTCCAGCCGTGGGCAGAGGAAGAGTGGGGGCAAGGGAAGGGTAGCTGGGCGGGAGGGCCTCATGCCTGACATTATTTACTCCAGGGTGGCGACGGAAGGTCGCGCTGTCAGTTTGAAACGGAGGGCTGAACGTATCAGCCCCGTCTACCGCTGCGCGTCCGCCGATCTCAAGTCCAGGGTAGCGGCGGAAGGTCGCAACTTCGGTGTGTATCACAGGGTTGAGGGGATCAGCCCCTCCCTCCGATTGGCTGGGGGCCATCGGTCCTCGTGTACACGAAGCATCGGCCAAAGCGCTCCCATTCCAGGGAACAGGGGGCGACGGTTGCCCCGGCGGGATGGTGTCCTGAGATCCAGGGCGAGTATGTCCTGAGTCATTCAGCCCAATGGTCCCGAGGCCGACATCGGGTGATGCGGCTCTCTCCCCCGCAGGGATGACAGGATTATCGCCGATCGATCGCGCGCCATCAAGCCGACCATCCATGAGGCAGCTGCCCTGATCTGATCTGAACCTCGGGCCGCTGAGCCCGTCTGCGCGGCGGGAAGGCTGCAGCAATGGCCGGCGCGCCCAGGGGCCGGTGGGGGTCCAGGGCCGCGGGCCCACGACGCAGCGTCTGGGCGCCCCCTTGAGCGGCGGGAGACTGCCCCGGAGAGGGCAGGCCCACCAGACGGCCTTGAGCCAGAGGCTACGGAATGGTGGGGATACGCGAAGCGCGAAGAATAGGAAACATCTGGGAAACTCTGGGACTCCTGGAACTCTGGGATATACCTCATTGTCATGACTTCTAACTCTTCCGACTCCTCCTTCCTCTCCTCGTACGCTTGTCTCCTCACGCTTGTCTCTTCCTCCTCCTCCTCCTCCTCCTCCTCCTCCTCCTCCCTCTCCTCCCTCTCCTCCGCCCTCTCCACGCCTCTGGCTTCCCTGCTCGCCTCCCGAGCGTGCTGCCGCGCGTACGGGTGCCGTCGCCTCCCTGCTGCCAGGGGTTCGCGCCCAGCGGAGCGCCAAGCCGTGCGGACCCCCTCCTCGCCCCAACTGGGGTTCGGTTGAAATCAAACAAAAATCTACACCCCCATAATAACCACCCCGACACGCGACGTCGTAATCGCGCTCAAAGAAGGAATCAACCAGGGCAGGGCTGCTTAGTAAACGCCCGAGGCCGTCTGGTAGACGCCAGTTGTCCGGTCCGGGTGGTTCTTACTCCCTTGACTCGGGGCAGGCAGGAGTGGAGACAACGAAAGCTCAAATGCGGTCCCCGGACCACTCCCGGGGTCCGAACGCACCAATCTTCCGAGCTGCGTCCGGCCGTGGCGACGGGGGCCTCGCCGAAGGCCAGCGCCGCTGCCTCAGCTCGCCCCCCTCTGAGGGGTGCTGCCGTGTGCACAATTGCCGCCGCTTGCGCTTCTGGGGAGCCCAGCAGAGCCAATCAAACTCCACCAAAAACTCGCCTTTCCCCCGGGGTGCTGCCAGGCGCACGACCGTCGCCACCTGCCTGCTTCCCTGGGGGGTCCAGCGGAGCGCCACCTCGAGGGCACTCCTCCTCCTCCTCCTCCTCCTCCTCCTCCTCTGCCAGCGAGGACCCAGGGCTCCAGGTGGGGCGGCACCCCAAAGGCGCTCAGGTTAGACCTCGCGTCCTCAGGTGCTGCAAAGCGTCTTCGATGGTCCCTGAGACAGAAACGAGAAAACGACATACACGTAATTGTTCGACTGTCCGCGCAGATTTCTCGGATCTGCGCTAACCCCCCCTGGCAGCGCCTCTGGCGCCGCCTGTGCCGCGCTCCGCGCGCCAGGCAGGGGGGTCCAGCGCCCATCCAAGAAATCCGCGCGGACCTCTGACAGTTTTTGTTTACGCAGTTTCTTCTTTTATGATAGGTCATGAACCAGCACTCTGACAATCTCAGACGCTAAGTCGTCCCAGTTATTGGTGGACTTGGCGGGGATGATGGTGGGGGGGGCAAATCACCACTTACCCTGAGGCATCGCCAAGCATATGGGAATGGAGGCGTTGAGGATGAAAGGGGAGGACATTGGGAAAGGGCAGATCGCGGACAAGGGGTGCGATTGGACCGAAGCAACAATGCGAGAGGGACGTGCGACGTCACGAGAAATAGCGTGCACCCAACACACACGCCACCGACGATGCACGTCATAAAAAAAAACCTGCCGCCGGCAATTGCTCAGACATTCTGCCGGGCCAAGCTTGCGCGGCCTTGCTCATGGCCCGTCTCGCCGAAGTACGACGGCGCCACGACGTCAAACTGAAGCTGTGCCCCACAGAGCCAACAAACATTGCAATCCTGGGATGGCCGGCTTGACGGCAACCGCCAGCGCCCTCTCTCGCCACTGCCCACGTCAGGTGCGAGCGCTTGGTCCAAAACAGTCGTGCCCCTCACATTCCCTCGTGAGTCGTGGTGGCGAGGAAGGAAGGATGCGAAGGACGATTGCGAAGACGAGGAAGAGGAGCAACAGAGAAAGTGATCAATCAGACGCATGGGGGAGAAGGAGAGAGTAGAAAAGGGGAGAGCGGAGGGAGAAGAAGGGGAGAACAGGATCAGGAGGGGGAAGAGGAAGGACGGGAGGAGGACGGTGAACTGGGGGGATGATGAACGACATGATGAAGAAAGACGATAATCCATCGTGAATCGTGGGGGGGGGGGAGAAAGGATGCGGAGGAATATATTGTGAAGATGTGACACAAAATAAACATAACAATACATGAACGAGGATCCAAAAACGGGTCTTACGCGAGATGACATAGCGATCTTACGCCGCGGCTTACGCGGGCCGCCAGCGTGGCACACTTCACTGGAAGTGAGGGCGCTCACAAGCGACCTTATGCGAACAACTTGCGCTCGAATGTGGACGCAAACGGACCCGTTTTGTTGCGTCGTTCAAATGTGATGGTGGAGAACTAGAGACTGGAAAAAGGGAGAACAGGACCAGGAGGGGGAGGAAGAAGGACGGGAGGAGGGCAGGGAGACGGGGGATGATGAACGAGATAATGAGGAGAGATGTTAATCTCCGCCTCCTCCCTCCTTTCTCCTGCGCCCCCCACACCACTGCCGTAGAAAATTAAACTTTGACAGATACAGGTCTAATCTCCTTCCGGTCGTTCAGACGAAAGGACTGCAACACTTCGGCGCTGTACTAATTTCGGATACATACGGCGGACCTGTCTCGAATGCTGCCTGACCGTGGTCGCCACGCGCGCTTTACGCCCCAACAACTCGATCAGCAGCTTCCGCTGGTCCGCCATCGGCAGACCACAATTTTCCGTGCGGGCGCAACGCCGACTGTGTGAGCGCACGGTGTCCACGAGGCTCAAGCAAGCCTGCAACTCCGCAGCGTGCTCGTGCGCATCCAAGTTCTCTTGGTCGTGTGGCCGCTCTCCGCGCAGGCAAGAACTCCGCCACGGGCGCTGCCTCGCAAGCGGCGGCAACGCGCAGAAGCTTTCACCCGCGTTATGCGGCTCCGCCTCTTTGAGGCCAGCCGTGGCATTTTTTTGTGCAAGACAACTTTTGCCACGTGTCGGGCGGCGAGGTGCGCCTGCCCTGACAGGTCCACGGCATGGTCGGAGAAACCTGCCGATGGTCGAAGAGAGTCTGCTTCGGGGCTTGGTCACCCCAGCCTAGGATGTTCGAGAAAACGTTTGGGTCTACTGCCCCCCCCACTTCTGCGCTGCCTTCCTCTCCTCTGCCCCTGCTCTTGCCCTGCCCTCTTTCGCTCCTCCCGCGCATGTGGCGCCAAGCTGGGGGTCGGCCTCGGGTGGCCCGGAGACCTGAGCTCGGGGGGGCGCGCAAACATGGATTAACGATCCATGGACTTGGTGCGCCGTCGCCAAATCCATGGATCGGGGGAGGTGCCCTCCCCAAGATGCGGCCAATGCCGCCTCGCTCGGCGGCGGAAATCCGCGTTTTCCCATGGAAACGGGACCCGTCGTTAGTCCACACCCCCTGGATCCATGTTTACGATCGCCTGATGAGCCCAGGAGGAGGAGGAGGAGGAGGAGGAGGAGGAGGAGGAGGAGGACCTCCCCATCCTCCCTGTTCCCCCGTCCTGCCTATGGTAGAGGTGGTGGAACATTTGACCCCTCATACTGGGGGTCGGCCTCGGGTGGCCCGGAAGCCAGAGCCCCAGACGGGAAGACGCGCGCGCCCAGGTGACGGCCGCGAGGCGGGGATTTATCCATATCCACCGCCGGGGAACCGACGTCCTGGTGCCCCAGCGGCGGGCGGTGGATATGGATATATTTCGGCCCAAGGGGCCCGAATCTGTCCATATCCGCCGCCTGCCGCGGCTCCGAAAACGGACCTCCAGGCGTTGGTCATGCACGAAGTCCCGCCTCGGAATGGCGCGGCGCGGCGCCGGGCGGCCCCCGCGGGCTGGCAGCCGAGCGCCGGGCGGCGCGGGCGCACGCCCGCCGCGAGCGAGGCGCACGCCCGGGAGGAGGGGCGCGCCGGCGGGCCAGCCGCGGGGTGCCGAGCGGCCTGCCCGGGCGCCGCGCGTCTGGGTGGCCGCCGTCGGGCCGCTCGCGGGGTGCCCCAGGAGGAGCGGCCTGGGGCCTCCGGGATTGGCGGCGCGCAGGAGGGGGGGAGGGTGAAGGGGGAGGGGGGGGAAAGCTTCTTAGAGGCGCCATGCTTCTTAGCAGGCCCCGGCCTTGCATCCCGTAGAGAAGGCCAGCGCCCTCTGAGGGGCACGGGTGCTTCTAAGGAGCCTTCCCCCTTCCCCCTGACCCCCTCTGCGCGTGGCCGACATGAGCTCGTTCCATCCCGGAAGAGCCACACGCCTACTTCGTCTACTGCGACGACCATGCCGCGACGCTGGAGGGCCCGCAGGCGGAGTCCGGAGACGGTGGCGACTCAGGGCCCCCTCAGGACCCTGGCGACGCCTCGCCAGGCGTGCACTCAGTGCCGACGGCGGGGCCGCCAGGTTGGGGGCTCATCCAGACGGGACCACGGTTCCCAGGACCCCTCGGACACTTTTTGGATCGGGGGCTGGGGTGTCTGGGTCCTGGATTGGAAACCAGAAGGCAAACGTACTTTCTGGACATCAGAGGGAGTCGGCGGTGGGGCTTTCGAAGCGATGGGGAGCTTCGCGTCCGCCTTCTCCGTCTGGGAGGACTGCGGGTGGCTTAGTTTCAAACAGGGGGTGGGGCGTGTGCTTCCTAGACCAGGCGGGCGTCTACCTCTCTGGCGCCGCCAGGCCCATCGCGGCGACGAAGCTCGGCCAGCTGAGTGCGACCAGGATCCTCGCGCTGGTGGCCCACAACCTCGATGCCACCTTCGCGCCGTGCAGCTGAGTCGGCTGGATATTATGGCCGTGCCCTCGCGGGCGCGCGCCTGGCGATGCAGAACTTGATGAGTTGCTGCCGCCGGCGCTGCCACAGCTCACGATCGCCAAGTTGCGCGGCCCTGCAGAAGGCGCAGACACGACGACGGAGTGCTGCCACACCAATGTCAAAGGCAGAGGATCCAAGCGCAAGTTCAACGACATCCTGATCTGGCACGAGGGCCAGGTCGCCCGGCTCCGTCCCAACTTTGATGAGGTCAAGCGCGTGGACGGCACGGGGTTCTGGGTGGACTTCGACTTGGCCAAAGGGGTCAGCAGCCGTCAGCTCCGAGCCCAGCTGGAGAAGCTCGAGCTCCGCCGCATCCATCTCGATTGCGGAGGCCCTGTCCAGACCAGCGAGCTCCACTGCGCCGCACACGCCGTGGTGGACGCCGAAGCGATCATCGACCTCGGGCCGCACGTGCAGTTCAGCGCGTGCCGAGCATGCAACATCTTGTGGCGGGAAGTCGGCTGGGGACTCAAACTTGTTCTGGTTCTGTGGCCACTCGCTGCGGGTCATGGCTCTGTCGCCGCCCGTCGCCGTCAATCGGCAACGAGCGGGGCCCCGCGCGCGCCCAGCAGCACGGTGAATGTTGGGCCAAGAATCCGAATCCGAGGTCGACCCCGAAAACTGGCCGTGCGAGGCCGTGAAGGTGGGCGCGATGGTCCGCGGCGAGATGCGCCCGCTGGCCCCGAGGAGTGCTGGGACGCGGCGGGCAACGCTCCTGGTGGGCCTGTTTTCCACCGCCACCACCATAAGTAGGATGGGGAGGGGGCCCTCCTCCTCCTCCTCCTCCTCGTCCTCGTCCTCCTCCTCCTCCACCTCCTTCCCCCCTCCAACTTATGGCTGTGGTGGTGGAAAACAAGCCCATCAGCTCCCGCCGCCCGCCGCGCAGCAGCGGCGAATGAGGCACCGCGCGAGGGCGCGGGCCAGCAGTAACCAGCTGCTTCAGGCTCGGCGCTGGGCGCCTGCGGGCAGCTGGGCGCCTCCTCCTCCTCCTCCTCCTCCTCCTCCTCGCGCCAAGGTCTGGGTGCCTCCTCCTCCTCCTCGCGCCAGGGTCCGCCCCGAGGGGCCTGGTCCCCCGCCCCATTAGCAAGGGGCAAGAGCAGTCCGCTCCGACCGCGCCCAAAGCCACTCCCGCTCCACCGTGCACAGGGCCCGCCTGGCGTTCACGCCGGTGGCCAAGGTGCACGCCGGCGGCATGCGCGAAAGCGCGGGCGCCGTGCGAGCGCAGAACTGCCGCCGCGGCTTCTTCGTCCGCGGTGGCTACTGGATGAAGGAGAGTAGCGGCGGAGGCCCGCTGCCAGCGAGGCGAAAACTGGAGTGAGCCTGCTGCGAGACTCATTCGGCATGCCGTGGGCAAAAAAGCATCCTCGTCGTCGTCTGATGCCGCCGCTGCCGCTCGCACTCGAGCACCGGGCTCGAGCCGTTTTCTCAATGCTGAGGTGCTGGCCAGGAAATTCGACTGCCAAGATCCCAGGTGCCAACAGTCCAACCACTCCCGCACGGCACTGGGTGAACCTCCGTGTGCAGCGCTATATGCTGTCACTGCATCCCAGAGGCCAGGCGTCAATGGCGCCGGCGGGGCGCGCGGACCCACGTCCCCGTTCTGCTCGAGAACGGGGTGGGGGACCTCCATCGTGACCGCCACAGCACGCCCGCCTAGTGGTACGAGCGGGTGCGGTCTGTCGTTTCCCCGCTCCTGTCCCCCGGGCCCTCTCAGCGGTGCCCTGCGATAGGTTTGTCAGGGATGAGGGTGGATTTCTCTGCCTCTGCTCAGCTAGCTTGGGCCAACAAGCTACGGTCGCTGCCTTTCTCTCGTCGGTTGCTCCCTGCCCCCCCCCCCACTCTCGCGGCTGCTGCTGTGCCTGCGATCTTGTGGGGCAATGTGCTACTCGCAAGGTTCTCCCGCTATCTCCGTTGTGCTGGATGGCAGTGCATTTTGAGACAGGTCCCACCTTTGACGAGACATAATGTGACCAAGGCCGCGTCACCCCAGACCTGGTAGGAAGACGTCTATGTTGTTGCCAACCTCTCCCCCTCTCCGTTTCTCCCTCTCCTCCCTTTTCTCCGTCCTGATCCTTCTCCCCCTCTCTTCCCCTTTGTCCTCCTCCTCCTCCTCCTCCTCCTCCTCCTCCTTCCCTCGCTGCTCAACCTTCCCTGCCGTATTGTCTCATCCCTGCCCCTGGCTGAGGCACTGAGGCCTGGCTCGAGCTGGGCATGTGTAGCCACGAGCGAGACTGAATTCGGTGACTACCTGGTGGGAAAACAGCCTGGCTCGACAACGTCCAGGACGCACGCAAGAGAGCTCTCCCTCGTTACCCGCCACCGTGCCGCTGGGCACGGAGAGGGCGTCTCCTCCCGAATGCTGAGCCGGGCCCAGGCCCCGACTTCACGAGTCTCCTGGGGCGTGCCGCGTGCCGCCCCTGGTCCTTGGATCGTCTCCTCGCGTGCCTTTTTCGGGCCGAAGGGGGCCCCAAGACGTGCCAAGACCTCCTCCTCCTCCTCCTCCTCCTCCTCCTCCTCCTCCTCCTCCCCCTCCCCCTCCTCCTCCCCCTCCTCCTCCTCCTCCTCCTCCTCCTCCTGATCTTCCCTGCCATCTACCCCCAAGTGTTCCCCGAAGGGTTTCCACCACGTCTGGAGGAACACATGGCCCGATAGCTTGGCAGAGCTCTTGCCACAACTCTCGGCTACATGGGCGATTCCAAAAGGCGGGGGGTTGGCGGTGATTCGCCGTAGGCGCCTTCGATAGGAGGGCTCAAGGAGTTCCTAATCGATTTGGTGCTGGCGTAGAGGAGCCAACGCCATCGCAGCTAAATATTGAACGAACTGGCTAAGGCCGCCGACCCTGTCGGCGTGCGCGGGGGCTTTGTTCATTCAACACTCCTCCCTTCTCCCAGTGGCCACCCTGGGCCGTCCTCCTCAAGCCCGCCGGCCCGAAAGCATACTGGAGCCACGCCGTAGGCAATCCCCGCCCTTCCCTTTTACCCCCCCTCGCTGCTGGGGGGGCCTCTGTCCCAAGGGTGGTCCCAAGGGGGCGCCGGCCGCCCTCCCCTCTTCACTGGGGGATCGAACTTCGGGGACTTCGGCAGGCGGCGAATGCGACAGTGCAAGCAAGGGTGATGAAGGTGGCCACGACATACGCTGCCTGTGATGCCCGGTGTCTTGGCACTCCATCTCTTTTTCTGATTTCGCCTACGCGCTTCGGCGTATGGCTCAGCGCAGCGGAGCAGGGGGGAGATCCAGCCATGTCCATGACTCGGGCGATCCTGGCGCCGCTTCGGCAATATTTGGGCCACCAGGGCCCGCCAGCGCCCTCTCGGGGATAGCCTGGGACCTCTTCGGCGGTCAGTAGAGCCTCTGGGGGGCCGTCTTGGATGCCGTGGGGTCCGGCCACAGCAGCCGAAATCCGCCGACCCCTTGTGGGTCTCTAGGCGTGTGAGATCCCCCCCCCACAATCCCCCCCTCCCAGGACCCCAACCAGCAATTCGACCCCCCCTCCCCGGGCCGAGCGCGACCCCAGACCGAACGCGCCACGGGGGAGCGGAGGGCTCCAAAACTTACCAAAAAGGCACCAAAACGCTCCCCAGACGGTCTCAGGGGGCCACGATTCGCGGACAGATCGCCCCAAGACGCCCACGATGGCCTCCAGGCGGCCTCCGAAGCTGCCAAAACGCCCCAAAAGGCCCCCAAGATGCGCCCCAAGAGGGTCCCAATTCGCCCCCCGGCAAGGTCGGGTCAGAGATGCCGGAGTTCTGTTCCGGAGTCCAAGAGGGCTCCAGATCGGTCCAAGAGGGCCCCGAGAAGCTGTCTAGACGGTCCAAGAGAGGCCCGAGACGGCCAAAGATCGCCCGAAGACGCCCCAGATGGCCCCAAGACAGCCCAAGAGGCCTCCAAGACGCTCCAAGGGCCTTCCAAGAGGCCCCCGAAGAGGGCCCCAAGTTGCCAAAATCGTTGATTTTCATTTGTTTTTTCTATGTTTTTTTGCGTTCTGGCCTTTTCGCTTCCGGACGCTCCAAGAGGGCCCAAGAGGCCTTCAAGACTGCTCCAAGACGGCCCACGAGGCTCCCAAGACGGCCCCGGAGCGGCCCAAGAGCGCCCCCCAGACGGCCCAAGTGCTGCCCAAGGCGGACCAAGAGGCCCCAAGACGGGCCCAAGAGGGGCTCAAGAAGGGAACCGAGAACTGAAAAATCGAGCCCTCCGCCCCAGAAGGCGCCCAGGACCCCGAAAGAGGCCCCAAGAGACTCTCCAAGACACCCCCAAGACGCCCCAATAAGCTCCCGTGAGGCCCCAAGAGGACCAACAACGTCAGGCCCCAGGCCCCAAGAGGACCAACAAATACCGCCAAGAGCCCGCCGAAAGCCCCCCAAGAGACCGTCACGAGAGCTCAGGAGGCCCCCTGGAGGCCTCCCGAGTTCTCCAAGAGGCCTACAAAGAGGCGCCAAGAGGCCCCACCGAGGCTCCAAGAGGCCACGAACACGCAAGCAAACGCCTGCGATGGCACAGTACGGGCCGGCGGAATGAGCGAAGCGATTAAATAAACAAAGATCGGCCCACGCTTTGCGAAACACATTTTTTTTTCGCATGCTCGCCTATTCGGCTCTCGCAACGTCCACAACGGGCAAAGAAACCTTCAATCTATCGCCCCCAGACGGCTAAAGGGCCCCCACGAAGGGTCGAAGAGGGTCCAACAACAGCCCACGAAGCCCCCAAGACAGCCCAAGAGGGCCCCCAGACGGCTCCAAGATGGAGTCCAGAGTGCACCTTTTCGAGCCTTCGGCCCCGAAACGCCCCCAGCCTGCCCCAAGAGCCCCCAAGAGGCCCTGAGGGACCCCCAAGTGAACCCCGAAGACCTCCAAGAAACTCCCAGGAAACCCCCAAGATGCCCCAAAACTTGGCCCAAGATGCCTCGAGGCGGCCGGACATGGCCTGCAGACGGGCCAATATGCCACCAAGAGGCCACAAAAGAACACCAAGAGGTACGATAAACAACGAAACAACAGGAACAGAGCGTCGTGTCATGATTCGGACAAACCTCGTGAAATGCAGCCCTCGATGCGCAATATTTTATATAGGGGTCGGCGGATGTGGCGCAAGCCTATAGAATCGTATATCCCTGAACTGTTTTTTTCTGGTGATATGTTAACATGCTCGCCGTTTCGGCTGCCATAACGCCCAAGACGGCCCAATACATCTCCCAGACTGGCCCAAGTCGGCCCGAAGCGGGGCCCAAAAAGCGCGCAACCGACGCGAGGCTGCCGGCGCCGCTGAAAACCAACCCTCCAACCCGAGAAGCCTTCATGACGCAACAGGACGCCCCCAGGAGGACTGTGAAGGACCCCGGGGCCCAGGCGCCCCCAGAAGGACTGTGAACAGACCTCCAAGAGACCCTATGATGCCTCCAACGCCTCTGGAGTAATCCCAGGCGCAGAAACGAGGGAGAACGATACATCGGCGCTCCGAAAGTTTATTCCGATTTGAGAAAAACGGCGCCGCGCGAATGTAAAGCAAACGCTACGCTGGAAGGGCGCGGGAACGCGCGCCTCCTGGATAGGCGCGAGCAGCCGCGCCCCCGTGCGAACCCCGATCCCGCGCGGGGCGCGCTCCCGTTTGGAAGTGGCTCACCCGGGAAATCGTTTCTTGTGCAGGAAGTCCTGCACGGTCGGCCCATCGGCGGCTCCTTCGGAGGGGACCCGGAACCACCGAGAAACCGTTTGCCATCGGATGTTCTAAGCGGTTTGCCCTTGTTCGGTTTCTTCGGAGTGGACCCGTAGACATGGAGATCGATGTTTTTGCGAAAAAGCTTAGGCCGTTCGCACATCTTCGGGCCGGTCGAACTGGACCAGGATTTTTTTGGCACAAGTCCTAGTGATTTGGCCACTTTCAGAGAGGTCGATAACATTTTCGGGTCGTCGCATGACCGAACCCGACATTTTTTTCGAGGAAGTCCTATGCCGTTTGCTCATTTTCGGGTCCGTACACCGTTTAGGATTTAACATTTTTAAATTCGGAAGGGGAACCCGATCCCGTGACCCCGGGCAAGGTATGCGCTCTGCCCTTGCATTGTGCTGGGCCCCTCCGGCCAAACAGGGTGCCGGGCTGCCCATCGGCGCGCCGACTCTGCCCTCGCGACATCGCCCCTATCCGCCCTCGGACCCCGCGACTATCATCCTGCGCGCGCCATCCCAGATGACCCCAGCGAGCACGGTGGCGAAATTGGGGAAACTTTCGGAGCGGCGCAGTAGGGGGGGCTAGCTCAGGGGGGGAACGTCGAGCTGGCTGGAATCGGCGATGCATCGCCGATAGATCGGCCATGCGCCCCCGATGAGTGGCGAATCTGCACGTTTGCAGGGTGGGCTCTCTGGCCCTTCTTGGCGATGAGTGGGCGAGCGATTGGGGATCGATGCGTCCCACCCCTGAGCCGCGACGTGTGACTTCGAGTCCTAGCCCAGGTCTCTGACGGCATTTCGGTTGGGCATCGCGTAACGGGGGGCGATAAATAAGGGGGTTGGGGAGAGGTGCACTTGTCGGGCCCGAACAATTTCCTTTTGGGCCCTCGCTGCAGCCCTCGCTGCCGCCATTTATAGAGGCCTCCTAGATGGGGTCCTGATAGATGGGGTCGGAGGATCGCTGATGCATCGGCGATGCATCGGCGACGCCAGCGTGGAAAAATCGGGCCCCACATCGAGTCGCACCGCCGATGCATCGACGATACGGCGCGATCCTCCGAGCCCATCTGCTCGGACCCCACCCAGGAGGCCTGGGATTGAGCGCCCCCCACTGCGCGATGCCCAACTCGGGTCGATCTGGGCACTCCCCGAGCGCGCTCGGCGAGGCGCAGCGGCTGGAACGCACCCCGAGGTTGAGGTCGGGCATGTCCCCCATACCAGCAGATTTTGGAGGGCAAATTTTTAAAAAGTCACGACCACTTCAAAAAGTGTCAACACATGAATAGTTTTGAATAGTGTCAACCACGTCCCCTTCTTATTGTTTGGATAGTTTTGAATCCCCCTCCTGTAGAGGGACCTGCCCGACTTCACCCGAGGCTGGAGATCCGCCCGGCGCCGACGAAACCACGCTCGAGCCTCGAAGGCTCGAGCCGTCCCCCCTGAGCAAACCCCTCCTAACAGGGCTGGACCAAAGCGTTGCTCTTCATTTTGCTTTGCTTTGTTGCTAGCTTTGCTCTACCTGTTTTCCTGTACCTTCCTGCCAAAACGAACAACCAAACACAGCCGAAGTCCAGCAAATCAGCGCTTAGGTCCAGCCCTGCCTTCTGACGCTGCCCGGGGGCCCTCTTAAGGGGGCCAATGGGGCCGCGCTGCAGCAATACTGGGGGACCCCTGCGCCGTCTCCGAGCACCGGAAGCCAGAGAAGGCGAGAGCGCCGAAGTCCTCCACTAAGGATCAGTGGGGGGGATCTTCGGCCTTGTTTGACCGTCGTCGGGGTCCTCCTGGGCTGTCGTGGGAGCCTCCTGGCCTGTCTTTGGGCGCTCTCGGGCCCAGACGCCCGGCGTCCCGATTTTTTCGAGGCACAGGCCCCCGACCTCTCGACCACTTCCCCGGGACCTGTCTTTCACCCCGGGTGTTTTTTTTTTGAGCAGGGACCGACCGTCCCGGCATTCCTATAGTCCTACCACGAAATGTTCTTAGAACCCGAAAATGTTCTAAGAACAAAAACAATGTTCTTAGAACAGAACCCGATGTGTTAAAACAAGACAGTCCCAGCCAGAAGTGCTCTGAGAACATGTCGTGGAAACCACACTTAGAACAGTGTTTGGTGGGACTATAAGCGAGCCGGGACGCTTCGCCACTGCTCCATTTTTGACGGCCCCGAGGCCCGGCAGGGGCCCCGAGAAGCCGAACACTACGAAAAATCTCCGTCTCGATTTCTTCCAGACGCCCGATGCCTGGGGGCCGTCCTGGGGCGCCGTTGGCCCGGGATCACGGGCGCGCGGCCGGGTGGGGGTGGCCCAGCCCGCGGCGGGCCGCCCGCTCCAAGCAGGGCGGGGGGGGCACCGCCGAGCTGGACGCTGGCGCGGTCAGGGGTCCTCCTTGCCGCGCGCCAAGACGACGGGGACGGAAGCGACGACGACGGCGACCACGAGGTTCGGGGATCGACGCTCGAGTGCCGGGGAGGGCAGGAGGAGGAGAGCCTCTCCCTCCTCCTGCGCCCTCCTCCCTCCTTCCTCCTTCCTCCTTCCTCCTCTTCCTCCTCCTCCTCTTCCTCCTCCTCCTCGTCCTCCTCCTCCTCCTCTTCCTCCTCCTCCTCTTCCTCCTCCTCCTCCTCCTTTTTCTCCTCCTTTTTTTCCTCCTTTTCCTCCTGATCCTGATCCTGACCCTGACCCTGATCCTCCTCCTCCTTCTCCTCCCCCTCCAAGGTGGAGGAAACGAGGAAGCGAAGGCGGGGAGGAGCGAGGTTCGAGGCTTACTTAGGTTCTTTGCCACCAAACGCGTCTTTTTTTCTGGGGCGTCAGACAACGACCTGGGGGGGCAAGAGTGGCGCCGGGATGGGCCAGGGAAGAGATGCGGGGGACCGAAGGCCAGCACGAGGATGAAAATTAGGAGGATGAGGACGAGGAGGATGAGGATGAAAATGAGAATGAGGAGGATGATGAGGATGAGGAGTGCGCAGGTGTTCTAATACAGACACAGACACACGCTTGCCGAGGACCGTGCAAATTTCTTGGGCCGGTGCTGGGCCCCTCTCGCCCGGCGTGAGCAGCGCGGCGAGGGCGGCGCCAGAGGCGCCGACAGTGGGCCCAACTTCGGCCCAGGAGTTCCGCGCGCATCTCGGGACAACTTCTGCATGCATGGAGAAACTTGCCATCGCTCGGACGTCCATTCCCTGTGCATTCGTCGGTGTCGTGCGTGTTTCTGTTTGCTCGGTGATCCAGGACGCTCCTCCAGGGCCCTCGACGAGAAAAAAATGCAAACGTCCGAGCGATGCCAGGGAAAGCAAGGTGAGGAACACAACCCCGTTTGGGCCACGAAGGCGCCTGGGAGCACGAGGAGCGCTAGAGGGACAGCCGTGGGAGGACCCCAGGGCTCAGCGGCACGACGATAAGATGCGATGCGGTTCGCTTCTGGGATGTTGCACCACAGGGAGACCCGAACACCCTGGCATTCGCCTCTCGGATGCAGACATACAAACAGACTCCCAGAGACGCTCGGGGTGACAATGAATGTTTAATCGCCACAGTGGTGTCGCAACCTGTGCGAGCCACACAACTTGCCCACGGAAAAGACGAATCCGAAGACGAAACGCAAATAAACAGGAGTTTGAGGAACCACGTGCGCCGACACCCCGACTAGACCTCGCCTGCAGCAGCCCACGGAAAGGACTAATCCGAAGACGAAACGCAAGTAAACAGGAGTTTGAGGAACCACGTGCGCCGACACCCCGACTATATCTCGCCTGCGGCATAACGAAACACAGCTACGTTGAACCTGGGGTGACGCGAGGCGGCCCATGCAGCGCAAAAGCCACTGGACATCGGACAATGCCCGATGCCGCTGAGCAGCGCAAGGCGGCTCCCAAACGGGGTCGTCAGCCCCGCAAATAGCCTCGTTGCCAATGTCAGCTGCGAGCTTCATTCCTCCACGCTTGTCTTGCATAGAAGTGACAACCAAAGAGACGCAAACATGCACCTGCTAATCACTTGCAAAGAGCCTACCATCAAAAATAGTTGCGTGACGAAATGTACACTCACGCTGAACAGTGTGCCACGTCAAAAACTAGCCACCCACGGCCAAAATGAAACCAACGAAACTGTCCACATATATTGATGCAGATAATGGCAGTTCCCCCCCTTTTCTGCCGGAAATAATAAGCCGAAACGCAACGGGCGGGTGGGTAAATGCACAACGGGGATCCCCTCATTGCACCCGTTGCCGCCAGGCCGAAATGGATGCTCATGGTGCCTCCGATGAGGCAGCCCCGTAGTTGATTTGCAAGATGCCCCGTCAACGGCTGCACCCACATCTTGCTGAAGTAACAAACTACCTCAGAGCGTGGGTCCATCCATCGGGCCGCTACCGAAACGAGTGCTGCGTGGCGACGTCGTACACGATCCGAAGATAACATCCACATCGCGGTGGTACTGCGGTTGCCATGCGGCTGAAGGACACCTAGTGCAGCTCCGCCATATCTCCACATCGGGGCTCCCTTAAAGCTGCGCAGGAGCTCATCCATGATCTGCTTTGACCCTGTGGCCATTCGCGAACTCATGGAAGTCAACGTACGTCCCAGTGTAACGAAGAGGGGGAGGGGAGTAAGAGGAGGAAGAGGAGGGGGAAACGCGAGCCACCTCCGAAGGAGGCAGAGGAGGAGGAGGAGGCAGGGGTGGAACGATGAAGCGGAGGGATGAGTGGAGGGAAGAGGGGGGAGCGACGAGAAGGGAGGAGTGGAGGGAGGAGAAGGGGGGGAGCGAGGAGGGGACAGGGAGGTAGGAATGGAAGGGGGAGGGGGGAGACGAACTCCCCCGACGACCCCCTGTGACTGCACTGGACTGACTCCGTCTAGAGGGGCTCTACCAGGGTGGACCTGGGGGCCCGACCCTACACTCGACTGGCTAGGCCGAGCGGCAAGAGTCTCTCCCCCAGCTGCGTCCAGCAAGGCTGACGATGGGGCATCGGGCTGCCACTGATACCCGCCTGTTTTCCAGCGACGGCCGAAGCCCTCCGTGCCGCTCGCTATAATCGACCACAGGGCGCCGAGGGCGGCGCGCGCGCCCAGAGGTCTCGCAGGGCGCGCCTCCGCCAGTGCTGGGCCCCGCGGGGCGGTGGACGGGGGGATGGGCCCACTTAGTCCTTCTTGTTTCTGTGCCTCTCCACAGGAGCTTGAAGATTCACATGTGTATCTCTCTCTCTCTCTCTCTATATATATATGTATATGAATATATGGACTTTCTTATTACTTTATTTCTTAATCGGTGTACTTTTGTATACATATTTTCAGAGAGAAGTCACTCTATGACCAGCATGATGATCATCACCAGCAGGCGGCTGACAGCCGGCCGCTCCGTGCGCGCCCTGGGGGCCGCCCGCCTGGGCCCCGCGGAGGGGGCGGCCAGAGGGCGCAGCCGCGCTGGGCCTCCGGGAGGCCCAGAGCGGTGCCCGCGGGCCGCAGAGGGCCCCGGTCGCTCGCACTTCGAGGAGGGGATCGGCAGCCGAGTTGAGTTACTCCAACATTGAAGCTACGAGAAGTACGATTTTCTTTTACCGCCAACCTGAAATCTAAAACTGAACTATCTCAAAAGTACATTGGTTTTCCGCTGAATCCACGAGACATGTGTAGGAGGCTCGCTGGAGCTAAGGACAGCTCTACTTATTCCTCGCAGGTTCGACGGAACGAGCATTTTCGAAGTGCATGAATTTTGTAGTCGATCTCATATTCGACGAGCACTGTGGGAGATGGCGATGGAGCGGCTCTGCCGCGGCGCATGCGAGGAAACAACTGGCCCGTCCCAGCGCAGCAGCTCTGCAGGAGGCGGAGTCAAGGTCAAAAACTGGCTGCGTCCAGAAGGGCCTCGGTCCGCAGAAAGAGGAGGAGAAGGGCGCCAGCGACCAGGGTTGGCCTGGCCGCGTGGCCGCGAAAACCGAGCGCGCGCGAGGGCCCGAGAAAGTATGATTTTTTCATGCAAAACGTCCGGGCATATTCTGCTGGAGGTTGCAAGTTGCAGTCACGCACAATCGAGGCACACGTTTACGATCAAAGCGTACTCCAGATTTCACAGTAAAAGGGGGGTGGTCTGATTTGGGATGGGGTCAGATTTGAGCTGTCTTGGAGGGTTCCAGTGGGTCTGGGCAAGAGGCCTCACCTTCATGGCTTGTTTGGGGGGGTCTGGAATTGCCCGTCTGTGAGGGTTGTGACCCCCTCCCTTCTATGGCGAAATCTGGAGTACAGTCGGGGGCAGGTCGGGGGAGGAGCTCAACCAGGCCAGCGCGGAGGCCAGCATGGGAGGGAACGGCGCAGGGAAAGCAGGTCGCAGCGACAGAGAGGGCAGGCCTGCACGCGCCAGCATCGGGGACGAGTGCAAGCTGGGTGCCGGACGCGGCATGGGGCTCGGCGTGCAGAACCGAGCGCCCAAGGACCCTCGGAAGCAAGCTGGCGCGGCCTGGGCAGCCAACGACGGGGCGAGAGCCTCAGCGGTTCCACTTCTCGAGCGGCACCAGGAGTCCTGCGCGGCGCTAGAAGCTGGGGGGGTGCACGGCTGGGGTCGCGACTGGCACCTGCGGTGCCGCTCGTGGCGGCAAGCGCGGGCGCACGAGCCGACTTGGGCGCGAGTCGTCTGGAGCATCCGCGTGCGGTGGCTCAGGCGGCACCCGAGGCCTCAAGACGTCGCATGCTGCCCTGCCAGCGCGCCAGCGCCTCCAACCGCGTGGGCGGCTCTTCTTCGAGCCCCCCCCCGCGCGGGCATCACGCCCGCGTGCACCGCGGCGACGCCCTTGCACCAGAGCGCGGGGCGCACGTTCCGACCAGCCATGGCGAGCAAGGCACTTCTCGAGCCTGACGCGGCTATTTGCGCCCTCGACCGTTGTTTTGCCAGTCGTCATGTGCTCGGACGTCCATTTCCCTGTGTTTTTGTTCGGTTCCGTGCGTGTTTTTTTCGCCAGATTGTCGAGGATGCTCCTCGAAGGTCCTCGCCGAGAAAAAAATGCACACGTCCGAGCGATGCCAAGGCCAGTCGTCATGTGCGGGAGCTCGCCCCCGTTGACTCTGGCGGCCCGTCCTTGAGGAGCCTCCGCTGGCCCCGAGCACCCCGCAAACGCGAGGCGACTCTGCGGTCGCCGCGGCTTAAAGCCCAGCGCTCCACCGCCTGCTTTGAGGCCTCCAGCCCAGGGCTGAACCTAAACGGTGTTTTTCGTTTTCGTTTTGTTTTCGTTTTCCCTTGTTTTGTCTTCGATTCGCCTTTAGCGCAAAACGACATCGAAACGAAAACGGCCCACGAAAACGCAAAAACACCGTTTAGGTCCAGCCCTGCTCCAGCCCATCGTTGCTGATGAGAAGCACGAACAGATGAATCAACATCCCCTTTCGGAGCTGCGCGCGGCTTTCTCGGGTCGGCGCTGAGCCCCCCTGGGGGGTGCCTCTGGCACCGCCCCTGGCGCGCTCCGCGCGACAGGGTATAGGGGGTCCAGCGCCGATCCAAGAAATCCACGCGGACCTTCGAAACCTGTGATTCTCAAAGCTGACATCTTTTTTTCGGACGTTTGCAAGTAGGCACTTTGCGAGTAGTGTAACGCGCTCGGTGGTCTTTGGTGAGACGGCAAAGGGGCTTCCGAGAGCCCCCTGCCTGCTTCGGAATGTTCTGCGGGTGCCTCGTGGACGAGACGCCAGGAGGGCTCCAAGAGAGCACCGCAAAAAAGACGGCCGCAGAAAGCTCCTGAGAGCTTCTCTAGCAGGACCCGGGAAGCTTCCGAGAGCCCCCCCCCCTGACTTCTTCGAACGCCCACCTTCGCCCTGTGTCTCATCGTCCTCCTCCTCCTCCTCCTCGTCCTCCTCGGCCTCCTCGCCCTCACCGTCTTCCTCCTCCTTCTCGTCCTGCCCCTCCTGGGGGTGAAGAGCAGGCCCCTCTTGGAGCCAGCAGGGGCCCGACAGGGGCGCCACAGTGCTCCTGCAGGGCCCGCCGCTCCACCCGCAACGATCCGGCCGAGACCGGTCCCCGGAAGCACCTCCCGCCTGCACGAACGAGACGGGTACGGACAGGATGGGTGCACTCGCCATCGCTCGGACGTCCATTTCCGGTGTTTTTTTTCGGTCTCGTGCATGTTTTTTTCGCCGAGTGATCAAGGATGCTCCTCGATGGTTCTCGCCGAGAAGCAAATGCACACGTCCGAGCGATGCCGGGTACAATGCCCAACAGCAGTTCCTGTTCATTTTGGACAGGACTCGCTGTCCGCGCCGCCGCGGCCTGTGTCCATTTGAGACAGGAGGCCGCCTGCCCAACAGCGGCCGCTGCTGGGTTGGGGCAGCATTTGCTGTTGGGCGTTGTACCCATTCTTTCCGTGCCCATTTCGGGCGTCCAAACCTGGGGTACGTGAGCGCAGTGCTGTCGAGCTGCGTCCGGCAGCGGCGACAAGCACCCCCCCAAACCCGACGGCAAACAAAGATAAGCAAGGAGAGGGAAGGCCGACGGCGCCTGCTGCGCACCGCCCGATGGCCCTCCTCGACCCTTCCTCTCCCTCCCCTCCTCCCTCTCCCTCGTCCTCCCTTCCTCCCTCTCCCTCTCCTTACTCGACCCGCCTTCTCTCTCTCCCTCCCTCCCTCCTCGACCCTCCCTTCCTCCCTCCCTTCCTCCTCCTGCTGGCGCACGATCCTCCAAGGAGACCTCCCAGAGATCGCCCAGGCTAGGCAGGGAATCGTCGACGCGGGAGGCCAGCCTGATGAGCCTGGGCGAGGCGGCCAAAGAAAGAGGATGGAATTGCTGTAACGGTTTTCGCGCTTCTAGGGCCGCAAAGAGGCCGTCGGAAGAGGATTGGCTGAAGAGCAAGACTGGGGAAACATAAATTGATTTGATTTGGACTTGATTTGGACTCGGGTAATGAACGCGTCCCTACTCCAAACGACGGGTCTACCCAAAACAACAAAACACATAACAATCTCTATTATCGCGACGAAGAGGTGATCACGACTAGGGAAACATAAAACTTGAATCTCGAGAATTCGCCCAACTTTCACGTACCGTCACGCTGTGACGAACAACATCTAACCTCCAATGGAACACGGCTGGGAATAATAACATAACTTTGCTTGAATCTACCCGCTACGAATCGACTATTTACAAGACGTTGCTCCAAATACGACGCTACGGATCATTGCGACGGCAATGACAAGCGGGCGACCAAACAAACAAGCCTGCACGCAAGTCTTGAAGCACGCACAAAAACAACCAACTAATGAATGAATAACACTAATCACAATGAAACACTGATGCCAACAATCACGCTAACAACCGAATATGCATGTGCGCAATGGTGTACGACATCGCACGACACTCATCACGAACAATACATGGCAAAACAAAATGCAAACACTCGTGCAAACAACACGCACGAACCTGTAATCAAACCGCAGTCGTCCGCACAAACAATCGCGCAATCAAGTGAGCGGGAATTCAACAATGCGATGAAACCAATCCACGGAAGAACACCGCAAGCACGCAACCCAATCAACGAAGGGATGATAATGTATTCGGCTTGGTCGCCATTGGATGTGCCCTCGGGCGACGGCAGCTCAAGACACAACACCCTCGGCAACCCAACAATAACCCATATGATGGGCTTTTGACGTGTCGGGTTGTCACGTTTCTGGTGCGAATTGTATGGTGCAACCTACGTGTCGCGTTCCAGAATGTGGTGCGAATTATGTGGCGCATGCTATGCGGTGCAACGTATGGGGTGCAACGTCAGCGGTGAGAGCTACGGGGTGCGATCCACGTGGTGTAACTTATGCAAGGCAAACTTGAGCGTGCAAGCTACATGTCGCATGCTGTTTGGTACAATTGATGCATGTATTCCTCGCGTGTGGTCACCCCCAATGCTCGTCGTGCTGGCGGAACCAACTGGCGTAATGACGCGAGGACCCCTATCATCCAGATCTTTGGCTCGGGCGGGCAAATGATGCCGATGGTGGCGACGTTGCGATGATACAGCTGGTGCTGATGAGGGCGATGGGGACGTGCGCGAACGCATACATTCAGAAACTCTGGCAGATTTTTAGTAAATCCATTGGTTTTCACATGCGTGTTGAATCAATCTGTATTTGAAGTGCTTCGAACACGTATGGGCTTGGACAGATTTCGTCGCGCGTGCGCGGAGGCGCCAACGTGTGCAATAATGGAACTGTTTGGCTGAATGTTCGGGTGCGCGATGACTGTTGAAGGCTTTCGGCACGCATGCGCGTGCGGCAGCATGGTCTCTTTTCTGTATCAGGAGGGCCCGTGCAACTTCCCCTGAAGAGTGTACCAACGCATCACGAGCGAGCCAACGCATCGCTCGCGAACCCATGGATATGACCCGTGCTTTGGGGCTACGAGATCGGAAAACAAGAAATTGCACATGTGCAAAGAAGAACCGGCACCGTGGCCTGGTCAAACTATCACACAAAAAGTGACTTCCAGGAGAACCTTATGCCATCGCAACCGGCATCGGGTCGTCGTCCCCGCTTCCCGAATCGATAACACTAACGCTGTGTTCAAATGAGTCGCAGATGGGCCCGCGCCAACCGCCGCTCGTCGTCCTCCCCCCCAAACATGCATCCTCCCCCTCCCCCTCGTCCGCGGCCAGGCGCGCCAAAGACCCGCGCAGCACAATGCCGACGCTCGGCTCAGCAAGCCACGGCGTCCGCGGTGCAAACCAGCGGGGTGATGGGATCGGCAACAACCGTCAAGAGAGGGTCCATGAACATGCGGCCGTCGCTGCCCTGGTGGCGCATGCAGCTGTGGAGCCCGACGTGCTCGGAATCGTACGCGCTCGAGTTGTAGTGGCAATCCAGGAACTGGTGGGTCTTGTACATGGCCAGCCCCCCGAAGCACGAGTGCACGGGGACCAGGTCGTACTGGGTAAACATGTTCGCGGCCAAACCGTTCTGGCAAGCAACATTAAACGAATCGTAATTCGCATCCCGGAAGGCAAAACAATCGTAGTGGCCAACCTGGCACTCGGTGCTGCCGCATGGATGCCTCAGACCGTTAGCGCAAAGCATGTCCCATTCTCCATTTCGAGTCTCCTGCCGACCCAACGCATTGAAAAACGCATGAGGTGGGATGGCACGCGGAGCGACCGCATTATCGAAGTCATACAGGACAACTAAATCCCAACCTGTGCGCGTGCTGACAAAATCCTCGATCCAATCACGAACCACATTCCGCAAAAACGCCATCCGCTCCATCCTGGACCTCTCCAACCCCCGCTCGTCCGACATGTTCAAAACTCTCGACCGGAAGCTATAACGTGCATCCACAGGAGACGGAAGGCTCACAGCGTAAGGAGTGTCGTCGGTAGAGTCGCTCTCGAATACGAAGAACTGGTAGTCTTTGAAGTGCAGACCGAGGTTTCTCAGCATTACGTAGTTATTCACCACGAACTTCTCGGCATTGCGGACGAGGCCGGCAAATATGACCTTCATGCTCGAGGCCGATCGCATCCCGTGCTCAACGTTTTCCTTGATCTGACCCCAATGGTTCTTGAAAGTTCTGCTCATGGGTGCAGCGTAGCACAAGCCAGGCTCGCTGAAGTTCATGACCCGCATTGATGTGGGAGTCTCACAGTCAGCCACTGAAGAACACTGAGCAAGGCTAGCCACAGTGGCAACATGCAGCAGGTATGCAAGGACCACCACCACCCTGTGGATGACGGCCATGTGCGGCAAGCCTTGGCAGCCTTGGGGGGGCGACCGCCACTGCGGACACAGCAGAGCCAAAGCCTCGAGTCGTCACGGCTTGAGTCAAAATGGTTACGGAACGGCCGCATGGTCTCTATTGGCAGAGGGGCATAATCGGATGGTCTTGATATGTTACTAGCGAATGCGTGCGCACACAACCTCTATAGTTATTGGGATGCCACGGCAATGTTTTCGACATGTTTTCTTGAGAAATCACTCGGGTCAAGCAATGCTGGACGGATTTGGGCACGTGTTCCCGCATGCGGACTGCATTGCACGATTCTAAACATATATAAAACACGTGGTAAGAAAACGCGTGTCAACCGCATTGTATGTGTTGACAATCGTGTAACATTCGAACAATCATGAAAAGTCGTGCGTACTAAACTCAGTTGGGGGAAAGAAACTGGGGGTATAATCTAATTTTTCTTGTGCACATAAGAAGCCCAACCTCCATAACAAAACACTCGACAAATTCTTCCTGGACATTCGAATCCCACCCACCCACCCGCAATTTGTTGGCAATACTCAGGCGACCTCACTTCGGTTCCCGACCGGACAACACATCCCAGCGGACGCAATAACGCGCGGACACTTCTCATGCAGGTCCATGACCCGAGCGAACAGAAGATGATGATGATGATGATGATGATGACGATGATGATGATGATGGAGATGATGATGATGATGATGATGATGATGATGATGTGGGCAACTCTGGAGGCCAGGGGCTATCTTTTTGTGCAAAGGACTCGGCAACAGGCGAGGACAGCGGACGCATGCTGTCGCGATGCACCAGGTACAACATTCTAGAGCGGGAAACAGGGCGGGCGGGAGAAGCTTGAGAATGGAAGTGCGGCCCGAAAGAGAGCCACAAAAAGCCGCGGGCAGCAATATGTGGGCAACTCTGGAGGCCAGGGGCTATCTTTTTGTGCAAAGGACTCGGCAACAGGCGAGGACAGCGGACGCATGCTGTCGCGATGCACCAGGTACCTAGGCTAGCCCATCCCACTGGCTTGAAAGCCGCATTAACTGAATTCACACAGCTCTGATCTGCCGAGCAATGTAGCGAAGCGAATCAACACTGAGAGCCATCCTGTCGCAGGCGCATCTTAGAACATTAGCGGGGAGCCGCAGCGCTTTGCTGCGTACCTGCCGATCTAAAGATGGGATGCCGAGCTCGCCAAGATGCCGTTTCCCAGATCGGCAGCAACGCGAGTCGGCCGGCGAACAGATAGCAGAAAGAGAACTCATGTCTTGTACATGCCAGCTCACTAATCGAAATCTTTTCTTTATACGGCCAGCGAACATACATGCATCGAAGACTGCAGCAGACGAACATTGGCTAACTATAGCTTTGCAAGAAGGGACATCCCAGATGAAAGACGCATCTGGATGACACAGCGCGGCTGGAACCTTATTGTCACTGCACACTGACAGAAGGCGCACAAAATGACTGAGAAACAGATTCGCAATGGCAACGGATCGAAGCTGGGCACTGGACAGACTCGGCAGGCCGTTGGCTCGAGCTTTGCTACGGACAGCGGGCTTCTGAGGGAGCCACGTAGTCGTGTCGGGCTCCACCCACACGCACGAGATACAGCCTGCGCGAATCCATCCGAGCACGCGCTTCATCACTAAAGGATCTGTGATGTCATCAGTAACATGGCGTCTCACATTCAAGTGCAGCACGCCAAAGCCGAGGCGCTGCAGAGCGCGAGCCGCGCCGCCGTCGCCGCCAATTACTAGAGCGGGCGAGTACCTGGACCGCGTCGCAGCACGCCTGGCTGCACGCCAAATCCTCGTCAGGCGAAGGCCCACCGCGCTGTCGCTCGCGGGGGCGGAGGCCTGACCGCTGGCGGTGTCGGCGTCACGGCAAGCGGCACTTGCAACGGGAAGACGCCTGAGGAGGTGGTCTGCAGAATGAGATCGTTCATCTGCGAGTCGACCGCGTGCCCGAAGTCGATCAGGTTCTGGCCTAGGGAGGCGATCCGCTGCTGCATACGAGCCCTCTTGGCATAGCGGAGGAGGCTCTGGTCCGTCCTCCATCGGCCGCGGTCCTTGACCTCCTTCCTGGTGCGTCGGAGAGACAGGAGGTCGTCGGACGCACCCCCATGCCGAAGGGAGTAGAGCGTCATCTCGGCCTCCAACCCGAGCGCAGCGGCAGCACGACGGAACATGCTCCGCACCTCGTCGGGGGCGAAGGTCCAGAGGCCGTCGCTCGTCTTCTTGCCCAGCACCAGCGCGTCGAGAAGGGGCCAGAGCGTCGGGTTGTCGACGATCACGCTCTCGTCCATCTCCCCTGTCTTCCCAGGACGATCGAGGCAGGCGTCGTTGACGATCAGGGCCCAATGTCCGTACCCGCGGGCGGCATCGGGTCTTGGTCGAATAACGCTGCCCGCTGTTAGCCGATAGGCCTCGCTGGGCCTCAGGTAGGTGTCGAACATCAGCCTGACGAACACTGCCATGCCGAAGAGCTTCCACGAGATGAGGACGCCCACGATGGAGGCCATCGCCGCCCGCGGAAGGGGTAGTCGCATCTGCGGGGGCACGAGCTTCCGCCAGCCTGTCAAGGCGCGAGCTGCACGCGGGCACGGCGTCCTGCCCACCAGGATCGAAGGCAGGTAGTGCTTCAAGGAGGCGAGCAGGACTCGGCCCGTAGCACTGTCGAAGCCGTCCAGAAAGAGGTTCACGAAGTAGGTAACTAGGATGACATCGACCTCCGCCGCCGTGGTGAAGGTCTGGGACGTCCAGCGGCACCACACCTCGAACTTCTTGGCGGCGCCCCAGTAGTTGGCCATGGTTGTGTCCGACACGGCAGCTGACTCGAGGACCGAGAGCGCACCCCGCCCGAGCCGTTGTGGTCCTGGATGCGTCTTG
>CAUYUJ010003224.1:1085000-1120000 GCA_963575745.1 Prorocentrum cordatum
TGACCTCAAGAAACACAAACCATTGATTCCCCATTTGCTCCTTGCTCCTCCTTTGCACTCCATCGCCTCTCTCGTCCCCGTTGTCTTGCGACTCACGACCGTTACCACGAGCGTCATGGCTGTAAAACCCCGAGCCAGGGTCCCGCCAACTAACGCTTCAAATCGGCGCGCTCGGGCTGGATAGCATCAGAGTAGCAACCACATACCGTCACTATCCGCTCGTGCAAGCCTGGGCGCGCAGAGATATCCAAACAATCATCATAACCTACGTCTATAATGGCCTCCTGCTTCCACAGGGGTTGGTCCTTTTGTAGGGAGCAGATCTATAAATCCATACTCAAGGTGCAGCATTCCATCTTTGTTTGAAGCCAAATAATGCAGAGCGTTCGATGACGTGTTGGAAGTTGTGGGATAAATAGGAATCTTATCTTTGACATCAGGGAGCCAAATAGAACGGTCCTGGGAGAATTGCGAGGCGTTCGGGCGCAGTGACTCCTTCGAGAAATGTACGAGATGTCCTTTCGGCAATGCTCGAACGCTTGGCAAGGATCCCGATGCAGAAAAATCCGCTTACACGTGCAGGCTTCGGAGCGCAGCGTAAGGGCTTGTGCAGCGTCACGCAGGCTAGTGCTGAAGTCATGTCGACGTGGATCTTCTCGCCCAGGATCCCAAGGTGCAAGACGCATCGCGCAACGCCTGCTGTTTAAGGGATGCTGTCGCACGCTGCATACCTACGCTGCGTGGAACTGCACTGGAACCGCCCCCACATGGCAACTTTCACTCGCTTCCTTTCCCGGGTAATCCCACCAGCCCTCTGGGCGTCGGTGGTTTAGAGAGTTTCCTCTTTCCCCTTCGGGGAGGGGTTTACCCCTCCACCTACCCCCTCCCCAATGGACCTGGAGGGGGGGGGGTCGCGAGTCGTCAGGGCGTCCAAAACGGCCTCGGCGAGGAACCCAAAATCATTGTTTCTATTAAGGTTTCGGCCCCATTTTTGCCTTCTGAGGGGGCGACTCTAATCCGTAACCCCCCCTTCTTTGATCGATCTCCTCCGAGATGGCCCCAAAAGCGCTCCCAAGGCTCCCAAGGGTGCCCCAAGAGGGCCCCAAGAGGTAGCCAGGAAGCCCCAAGAGGCCCCCAGGAGGCCCCCAAGAGGCTCCCAAGAGGCATCCAAGAGACCTCCAAGAGGCCCCAAGAGGCCCCCAGAGACACCCAAGACGCTCCAAGAGGTCTCGGCGACATTGTCAAAATCGTTGATTTTACAATTTTGGCCACATTTTGGCCTCCTGGGGGGGGGCACTGCTTCAGATGACTCCAAGAGCGCCTGGGAGAGCCAAAGACGATCTCCAAGATGGCTCAAGATATCCCACGATGCCTCAAGATGGCGCCCACGATGCTCCAAGGCCCCCAAACCGCTCCAAGACGGCTCCAAGTGGCCAAAGAGCTCCCCCAGGAGGCCCCGAAGAGGCCAACATCCTGCCAAAACCTTGAGAACTTCAATGTTTTTGGCTTTCTCGCCGAGGCCTCAAGATGGCTCCAAGATGGCCCAAGAGGGCTCAAAGAGCGCTCCGAAGGCTCCCAAGAGCGCTTCAAGAGGGCCCCAAGAGGCGTCCAGGAGACCCCAGGAGGTCCCAACAGGCGCCCAAGAGGCCTCCAAGAGGCTCCCAAGAGACCCCCAAGAGGCCCCAAGAAGCTCTCCGAAGCACCCAAGGCGCTCTACGAGGCGTCCGGGACCGCCAAGAGACCCCCAAGACGCTCCAAGAGGCCTCCACTGGGTGACCCTTCCTCTGTGTGCTGCCCACTTCCCTGATCGAGGCAATTCCTCTGGGCATCGTTTCTGGATGGGCTGGTGGGGATTCGCGAAGCGTCAACAATTCACAAGATACCTTGGGCGAAAACTCTCCAACATAGTGGACCGGTATTGAAACGTTCATGCTTGACATTAGGGGAATGTTCAATGTGAAACGGCAAGCTTCCTCGGGAAATTGCTGGACTCGGCGCATCGTTGCCGAAAGTGGGGTCGCTGTCCGCTCGAAGCGTTGCCTTGCGTGCGTTTGCGCCTTCATCGCAGAGCACTGGCCCGCAAATGTCGAACGGGGCACTGTCACTGCAAACATTTCACCCGCCCACACGACCGTCTCGGAGGACGAAGACTGGGCGAGCAGCGAAGGCAAAGAACGCCAAGAAATCTCGGCGGAGGCACCGATTCCCCGCCACGGGTGCGCTGGCCGCGCCACGCCAAGCGCCAGTGAATACAGTTTCGGGCCACCGAGCAAGCAGCGAAGGCAATGAACGTCCAAAGATCTCGGCAGAGGAATCGATGCCCCGCCATGGGTGAACTGGAGCCACGGCGGCGCCACGCCAGGCGCCCTTGAATGCAATGTCGAACCAATCAAGTGCGCAACCCAATGCCACTCGGGCCGGAGCGACAACCCCACGTTTTCACATGCGTGCATGCATTGATTAGGTGTGATGCTATAGGCGCGCCGTGGCACTTTAACGTGTATGGACACGTACTCCTTCTCCTTCCCAGGTGGATTCCACGCGGTGGAGCATTGCATCTGTAGAGGCTTGATTGCATTCCGTGCGCTGCTTTTGTATGCCTGGTCATGCTATGGTTGCCTGCGTCTCAGGTGCCCCAGGGTCCAAACATAACCAGAGCCAACATGCGGGCGATTTGATAATTGAGGCGTCTCATTTGCATGCTGGAATAGATTTGTCGATTAGATTTGCCGCTGGAGCGTCGCATTTGTTCCAAGGGGTTGGGTTGGTCCAGCGTCTTTTAGCCAATTCTCTCTGGGAGTACGCTTGCATACTTGAGCCCGTGCTGCAGGCGGGCGATACTTTACGCGACGAGCCCAAAACAGGATGGCGTACCTCCGCTGCACATGCTGCGATGGAAGACCCGCTGCGTGTCATGCCGTACCAGCTTGCATGCGTTGCGGATCACAATGCTAAACATAGATTGGTGGGCCCACCTGCTGGATAGGAGTTCGAATTGTGCAAAAACTACGTGGGTGACACTAAGGCGAGAAAAAACAATTGACATATTTTGCAATTGATGCGTTCAGGGGATTCTGGGATTCCTAAGAGCCTTCGCGCGGGGTACACATTGCTTCGAAATGTGTCTACTCTGCCTGGCACGCCGCCCCGTCGCCCGCCGCCGCGCACTGCGCGCCTTGGCGGATTCCCAAAGACGTGGTAAATCAAATCTCGCGCGATGCTGGAAAAGTCTCCGGGGGCCGATTTGACAAATCTGGGAACGTTTTTGATAATGCCCGGCCTACTATTAAAAATCCTGGAATCGATTTTGAAAAATTCCGAAATCGATTTTGACAAATTCCAGAATCCATTTGGTAAAATCCCGGGTTTCAGAATTCTTCGAATGTCCAGCGCGGTTTTTTTTTTTTTTTTTTTTTTTTTTTTTTTTTTTTTTTTTTTTTAAAATTTTTACAAATAACAAAAAAAAAATAATAAAAACAATGTCAAGCTGCGACTTCATTTTTTTACTAAACATCGAGACTGGTAGTTTTCTAGTTGACTCAAAAGAGCTCACAGATCACTCCACAAGGGGGGTCCGGGCAGGCGTTGGGAGTTGCCGGCCGGGCCTGTGCCGGGCTCGTTTTTCACCAACAGTCACACACTTCGTGCTCGTCGACCTCTCAGAACCCCATTCCCAGGCCACATTCTGAATAACCGGATGCAACAGTCACACACTTGGTGCTCCGAGACCTCCCAGAACGCCATTCCCGGGCCACATTCGGAATAGCCGGACGCAACAGTCACACACTTCGTGCTCTTCGAGTTCCCAGAACGCCATTCCCGGGCCACATTCTGGAGGGCCGGATGCAACAGTCACACACTTCGTGCTCTTCGAGTTCCCAGAACTCCATTCCTGGGCCACATTTTGGATGCCCGGAGCCAACTCTAGTCCACTTCCTGGTCTTCGAGTTCCCATAACTCCATTCCCGGGCCACATTTTGAATAGCCAGACGCTTCATAATCCTTCCGCCACAGCCGTGTTTGGTTCAGGACTTGCTAGTGACACTGCAGTCCACTGCATTCAATCGTGCCACTGCATTCATTCACTGCAGTCCACTGAGTTTCGATTGCAATGGCGTTCCCCTGGCCGCACCCCCATGTCCAACGTTCATCCGCAGCCTCTGCTCCGCGAGGCTCGTCCGAAGTGTCGCCGCCTCGCGGTGCTTCTCAGCTTGCGCCGCCTCGCGGTGCTTCTCAGCCTGCGGAGGAAGGTGGACAGACGCCTGGTTCTGGCGCTGTGCAGCCTGCGTCTTTCACGGTCGCCTCGTTCAATTTCGGGTTCGAGCAGGGCATGATGACTGGTAAGCAGGCGGCCACTCACTGCGGTAACTTCGGAAGGGTGTGCGCCACGATAGTGGAGACCGCTGATGCTGATATGGTCTGTGGCTGCGAGGTCGGTGCGTTCCGTGAAGGCTTTCGCCGAGCAGGGATCAACGTGACAGAGATCCTCAGTAAGCCTTTCGGTGATGGCATTCGCTTCTCGGAGGTCGACAACTACTTGACTCTCTGGGGCTTCCGCGGTGCTTCTCAGCCTGCGGAACTGACTCTGTGCGAAGACAGCAAAGTTTACAGGCCTCCTAGCGGCCGAGAGATTGATGCTGTTATTTCACATTTTGAGGTGAACAAACCCGGCCATGACAAGTTCCACGTGGTGATCGCCAACATGCACATCGTGTGCGGCAAGAAACCGCCGACCATCCAGACTCGAAAGCGGACAGTTCGCCATCTTCGCTTGCACCTGGACTGCATGGCTCAGATTCTCAATGCTTCGGAGCCGCACGTGCCAGTCGTTCTGCTTGTAGTCGGCGACGACAACCTGACTTTCCAGGAGGCGCGGGAGGCTTACCAGCGCCAGCAGAACGACGAGAAACTCTGGGAGGTCCATGCCACTCCGGCCGACCTCAAAGGCGACCACGTCGCGGTCTGCGGAGCAGTCGCCCGTTTCTGCTCCATTGCCGTTGGCGCGTCTTTTACGGATCGTGGCATGCGCAACGACGCACACGATGCGGTGGCGGTTGTGCTCACTCTCCCTGGTGCTATTCAGCCTGGGGAGAGCAAGAGGCGGAAGATTGTCGTCGAAAACGTCTCCGACGCCGACGTCGGCGTACAGGCGGACGCCGAGTCTTCTGTGCATTGGGATCGGTCGCCGAGTTCTACTCCTCCGCTTTCACCGACTTCACCGGGTGATCCCGACTACGTCGAGTATGTCGTTCAGAATCGCGCGAACGACTTGCACAGGGAGCTGAGGCAGCTTTGGGACGAAAGGTACGACGAGGAGTACGATCCGAAAGTCCTCCATCATCTCAGTCTCTTGCTTTTCAAAAAGAGGATGTCCACGGAGCCAGCGGACACTGATCCAGCTGGCGCTCCTCAGCCTGGCTCGGAATATGACGCGGCCTTTGCGTCTCAGGAGGAGACTGGCCGAGCCATGCTCTCTGTCCTTAAGCTTCGACATGACTTTCTGCGGAGCAAGAACATCGACGACATGCGCTACGTTCTCACGGAGCCTGAGCGCCAGGAATTGGTCAGAGTAGCTCGCGACCAGTACGAGCAGTCGCGGCAGCAGCGTGCGCTTCAGGAACGGGATGTCGAAAAGGGAAAAGCGAGAGGCAAGTCTGCGCCACAATGGGGCCATGCGGTTCCGCAGGGTCCTAACAAAGGGCCAGGCGGTAAGAAAGGTTCTCACGGTGCTTCTCAGCCTGCGGGAAAAGGTGGCCAGGCCAAGGGTGCAGGTCTGGGTAGCATCGCCAAGTTTGTGAAAGACCAGAAGCGTAAGCGGTGGCATCGCCATTTGCAACGTGTGGCCGGCACCAAACAGATCTGGGAGGTGCTGGCCTTCTCAGGGCGCTTCGACGTTGATTGGCTAACGCAAGCGTTGCAAGCTGATCACAGCGAGGGCCGTGATACAGCAGTTCCCGAGGAAGCTCTGCGGCAACAGCGGCGCCGTCTGCACCACCAGAAGGCCGAAGCCATCGCGCGCTACAACGGGGGGGAGCGGCTTTCCCGCCATCTGTCTGCCCAGGCTGGCCAGCCAAAGCCGAACTTCACGCGCAGGCAGCTGGACGTGTTGCAGATGTTTGAGAGCGGAGAGCTGCTTCAAATCCGCAACCAAGCCATTCTGGCGTTGGGGCACGGCCGTCTGCTCAGGGCCGGAGGCGACTACCTGGACATCGGCGGCAGCACGGGCGGTGGTTCCAGGCGCATCATCGATTCTTGGCAGCCGCCGGACTGGCGTGACTTCCTCCAAGACGATCAGGACCTCTGAGTTTTGCAAGTCTCCCTGCCCGCGGTGCTTCTCAGCCTGCGGTCTGCCGCTGCCCAGCTGCGGTCTCGAGCAGTAGTGTTCGAAAGCATGCGAGTTCCTGCGGTGCTTCTCAGCCTGCAGGTTTCGCAGCTTGCGCTCTGCAGTACAAGTGCTTTTCAGCATGCGACATCCTGCGGTGCTTCTCAGCCTGCAGGGTTCGCAGCGTGCGGTTTGCAATGCATTCCTTTCCAGTATGCGAGTTCCTGCGGTGTTTCTCAGGCTGCAGGGCTCCGAGGCTCTTCGCTTCGATGCCAATGTTTTCAGACACCGTAGCTCCGTTCCGTAAACATCTTCCAAGAGCCGCTCGCAACCTTTTGCAGCTGGCGGTCTGCAGACGTAGTCTGTCTCAGCATGCGAGTTCCCGCACGCTTCGCCGGCTTTTGCTGCGCGGACAATTTTCTCACACACGTCAGCGCCGTTTGTAGGCGTCAGAAAAAACATGTAGACATTCACGAAGGGCTCAGTCTGTATATCGTCACATCATTACATACGCAGTCGTCGAACACATCGGTGTACATTCAGCGCTTTGTCCTTCTACAGCATTCTTTCCGTTGATAACAGTGTTCTGATGGGTTCGCTTCGTTCTAAAAGCGTTGATAGCAGTGTCTCGTTTGCGGACAACTTATTCTATATCCACTCACTGATACCGAGTTTCCTTTCACCATAAGTGAATGCATACCAGTGTATGTTGGTTATTACAAAAGTGGGTTCCTACAACCGACTTCATGATCGCTATCATCATCGCAGATTTCACTCATCCTCATCACCACGACTGGTTCACGTTGGCCTGCGGTGCTTCTCAGCCTGCAGTTCCTTTCGTTCCACTGTAGTTGAAGCCGTTCATGGCAGTGACTCGTTTAAAGACAACTTTAGTATTGGTGGAAGTGTCGATAGCAGCCTTTCTTTTTAATTATACAAGCGTTGATAGCAGTGTCTCGTTTGTGGACAACTCATTATATATCAACTCATTCATACAGAGTTTCCTTTTCGCAGCAAGTGAATGCACAGCAGTGTATCTGCACTACTGGCCGCCACTCCATTATCACTATCATCATCAACGATTTCCTACACGCGTGTGCGCGGCGGTCGCCAGAAGTGTATAGTTTGCAGAGACTTCTCGCATTGATAGCCATGGGTCACTTCAGAGTGAACTCATTTGTGATCTTCTTTTATTGGAAGTTGAATCGGTTGATGGCAGCGCCTCGTTTAAAAAAAAAAAGAAAAAAAAAGAAAAACTCCACTTTTTTGGTTTGCTTTTGCTCTCCTCTGCAGTGCTCCTCTTGCTCTAAGAGCAGTGTCAAATGCCAAAAGAAAAGCGTTTCTTTTTAATTGTGCAAGCGTTGATAGCAGTGTCTCGTTTGTGGTTAGTTATAACAGCGTTGATAGCAGTGTCTCGTTTGCGGACACCTCATTGTACATCAACTCGCAGAGGGCAGTGCGCAGTTGGTACTTCTAGCAATGCGTAGTTGGTACTTCTGCTGTTTCCCCTACTTCTATTATTACTTGTACTGCTACCGTTACTACAGATCGTCCTACCGATACACCTCCCACTACCAGTGCCACTGGTGTCACTACTAATACGCCCACTACCACTGCTATTAAGACTACTGCTGATGTTGCTGTTGCTGCTACTGCTCCTCTAGTTACTGCTAATGCATCTACTGTCATTGCTATTGCTACTGCTACTGGAGGTACTCCCGTTACCACTCGTACCGACACTTCTTACCTTTCCTGTACTGATGTTACAAATGAAAACGCGACGGGATCCGTAGCCACATGTTTGCTCGAGTTTCACCTGGCCGTCCAGCCGCGGCGGTGCTCCTCAGCCTGCCTTGTCACAATGCCAGCGCGCGGCAAGGCATCGCCCCCGCCACCCCCGGCCCCGTGCGATGGCCCGTGGGAGATTCTGCCGGATCCGCCCGCACCGACTCCTCAGCCAGGTGTCGACGTGGACTTTGAGCAGGCTCACCTCGAAGACATCCGCCGTACACCAGGGATGGGCGGCAAGACCGCCTGCCAGTGGCAGCGCGCGCTGCGCGCCGAGTGCATTGTCAACAACTTGTCGTTCAAAGACGTAACAAAAGACCCGTCCTACGACTGGAAGCAACTGCTTCGGTCTGCCGCTCCGGGTTTCGCTGAGCGCATAATCGGGCAGGGCATCGCCCAGGTTCTCTTTCGCATAATCGAGACAGAGCGCGACCCTAACTACTCCAACACGGATGGCCACGGCAGGCACTTCTTCGAGTTCCGTCGTGCAGACGGTTCAGCCATGCGCCTGCATTACCATAAGAACGGCCGACCCGATGAGCCCACCTATGTCGGTCCACCACGCTCCGTTGCTCAGCCTGCCGTGCCTGAGCCTGGCGCTGCTCAGCCTCATGTTCCTCGTGGCGGCGCTGCTCAGACTGCCGTGCCTGACGGTGGCGCTGCTCATCCTGCCGAGACTGGCGGTGATGCCCCACTGCTCTTCACACAGGAGCACCTGCAAGAGGCAGCCTGCTCGCGCCAGATTGTGGGCCGCGACGAAGCCAGCGCCGCTCTCCAATCGCTGTTGCACTACCACCATGGCGAGACTGCCCCAGGTGCTGTTGACATCACCGATGGCTCAGCATTTGACTGGCTTCGATGGGTGGCACATATCGAAGGTGCGCGCGACGTCATCCGCAATGGCGTCCACAGGGTCTACGCTGTCCGCTGGGATCCGCACTGGGCTCCAGAGGCCGTCTTCTGCTACGGCAACAACACGTGCAGCACACTGGTGCCCCGCAAATCGCGCTACACAGGCTCGTGGAGCCACGCGCGAATTGTGACTTACCGGAACGCCAATTGGGTGACCGAACCGTTGCTATCTGCGGCCCCTGTGGCAGCTACGCCGTGGCTGGTGTTGCGGGATCAAATAACCTGGGAGTGATCTGTGGCAAACGAGATGTGGTGCTTCTCAGCCTGCACTCATGTGACACGCAATGCCGTGCCCTGCAATCGCGTGGTGCTTCTCAGCCTGCACTCGCGCCGTGCTTCTCAGCCTGCGCCTCCTCGATGCTAGCCTGAGCCTCAGCCTGCACTCGCGCGGTCGCCGTGCTTCTCACCCTGCGACCTTCCGCGGTGCTTCTCAGCCTGCAGGTTGTGCCGGCTGTCCGCTTCACGCGCCGCTCCTCAGTGCGCTCCTCTTCCGTTTGCGACATGTCTTCGAAGTGTTGGTTGGGAGCCGAGAAGGACAGAGAAAAAATCAAACTAGCGCGGTCATCATCCCATCATCGTCCTCAATGGGCCGCGGGAGCGGCCCATGCTGTTCGAACAGGTCTTCCCCAGGAATACTACTTATGCTACCAGTGTTGATAGAGGAGTCGATCCAGTGATAGCAGTGTGTCGTTTGGACCTACATGTGTTGATAGCAGTGTCTCGTTTGGACCTACATCCATTGATCGCAGTGTCTTGTTTGTACCTACGTGCGTTGATAACAGTGTCTCGTTTGGACCTACATGTGTTGATAACAGTGTTTCGTTTGGATCTACAGCCACTGATACCACTGTCTCGTTTGGACCTACATGTGTCGATAGCAGTATCTCGTTTGGACCTACACATGTTGATAGCAGTGTCTCGTTTGGACCTACATCCATTGAAAGCACTGTTCCGTTTGAACCTACATGTGTTGATAGCAGTGTCTCGTTTGGACTTACATGTGTTGAAACAGTGTCTCGTTTGGACATACATCGATTGATAACAAGGTTGCGTTTGAACCTACACGTACATGTGTTGATAGCAGTGTCTCGTTTGGACTCACATCCATTGATAGCAGTGTCTTGTTGGTACCTACGCGCGTTGATAGCAGTGTCTCGTTTGGACCTACATGTGTTGATAGCAGTGTCTCGTTTGGACCTACATCCATTGATAGCACTGTTCCGTTTGGACCTACATGCGTTGATCGCAGTGTCTCGTTTGGACCTACATGTGTTGATAGCAGTGTCTCGTTTGGACATACATCCGTTGAACGCAAGGTTGCGTTTGGACCTACATTTCTTCATAGCAGTGTCTCGTTTCTTCGTCCTTCGAGGTCGCACGGCGACTCAACCTGGAGGAGCTCGAGTACTCTCTCGCGACCGACGAGGAGCCCTACGAGGCAGCCTGCCAGAGCCGCTTCAGCTCGCCAGAGATCATTGCTGTCTTCGGCGACGTGATCCGCCGGCTGCGGTTCTTGAAAGGCACTCGGGCGGCGATTGGCAGGAAAGGCTTCGGCACTGACCTCCAGATCCTGTCAGAGGCGTCGGCGGAGGATTTCATGGAGGCGCTAAACATCGCTAAGCCGGGCGACTGCATCGGCTCCGCCATTTCACGCCCGGGCATGCCTGCCAAAGTCAAGACTGCCCTCAGGACGTTGCTACTTAGCACTTCCGATGTCCCTGGCACGGAGGGGCGGAAAACCGCACTCCGCTTCGACGGGCACGGCAACAACCTCAAGTTCGGCGCGGCCAGCTTCTTCGTCACACCGAACTTCGCAGACACGTACAGCCCGTTGGTCCTCCAACTCCACGAAGGGCCCGGAAAGCGGAGCACTTAGACATTCGCGGGGGCGCGGTTGGCGCGGTGGCCAGAGCCGGCGGCGCTTCTCAGCCTGCTGGCCCTGACCTGCGGAGTCCAGCTCCGACCATGCCTTCTCTGGAGCGGATGCGCCAGATAGTGGCAGCAGACCCGCGGGCGCAGGCCAAGTTCTTCCTGTTGATGACGGAGCTTCACTACCGCTACATCATCGGCTTAGAGCGCCTGTTTGTTGGCCGCACAACGCTAGCCCGGCAGGCGGTGACAACGGAGGACGACGTGGCAGCGTCTCTGCAGCCGTGCGTGGCCCCAGGCACCACTGATGTGCAAGCGCCTTTCGAAGCACAGGGTCGGGGCTTCACGCATGGCCACGGCAGAGGCAAGCGCCTTTCGAAGCACAGGGTCGGGGCTTCACGCATGGCCACGGCAGAGGCCACAGCGTCATCGGGCCTACGATGGCGTGGCTGCGGTCCGCCGTGGCCGGAGGGCTGCGCACCGCCGCTCGGGAGCTGCGAACTGCGCTTCTCTCCACCGCGGAGACCGTGCAGTACGAAGCTGCCAACGAGCCCGCACGGCAGCTGGGGCTTCCTGACGTCGCGCCAAAGCCTTTCACAGCCACGCAGCAACGACAGAGCCGCATGGACGGAGGGGAAGAGGAGGACGGCACCCTGCGCGACGAGGTGCCTCTCGGCCCGCCAGTGGAGCAGCCGCGCCTGGTGGGGGAGCGAGCGCGGGCAGCCGCAGAGAACCGGATGCCTGCAATCGGCGCTGCAGCGTACCGGGCCTCCCGCTCACAGGAGCCTTTCAGTCTACGTTTCCAAGCTACCGCCAGCGAACTAGCTTCGGGCAGCTAGGTGGCGCTCCTCAGCCTGCCATGGCAGCCAGCCATGCTAGCCTCTTCCAGACGAACGAGGATGGAGCGTATCAGGAAGTCCTCAAGCCCGATGGCTCGCCGGCTTCGGTCGAGGAGATTACCGCAGATGCGGAGGCTTGGGCGGTAGCGTTTAGCCATGACTTCTTTTGCAACATCTGCTCCAACCACGAGCACGACTGCACCGAGACGTGGGTCAAGTACGTCAAGAAGAAGCTCGAGGCCAAAGAGAGTCTGCGCTCGAACAGAACCCCGTCGCGCCGCTGCTGGTTCTTTCGCATCCAGCAGCTATGTCTAGCAGGCCGCACCAAGCGAGTGCGTCGGCGCGGCAAGCCTTTGGTCCGGACTCCGTTCATCGACTTCTCTGATGACCGCAACCAGCGGTGCCGCTGCCAGGTCAAACGCGACCAGCCGTTCAGGAGCTCCAGCAACGACGTCTCTCAAGTGACCAGCCGGTGCAACGTGGATTTCCAGTTCTTGATGTGCGCGCCTGACGAGTCTGCCGAGGCAGTAAAAGTGCTTCAGCCTGGTGGTGCTCCTCAGCCTGCCCAGGACGGGCTGCCTGCGGCCGCCCCAGCTCAAAACATAAAAAAAAAACCAAAAAAAAACCAAAAAGAAAGCTGGCCAAATAGGAAAAGGAGAGTAAAGTTACAAATAAAATGGAAAAAAAAAAGAGAAAATAAAGAAAAAAAAGAAAAAAAAAAAATAAAAAAAAGCATCCAGAAAAAAAAAAAGAATAAAAAGAAAGAAGAAAAAAAAAAGGACGCAGAAGGCTTACCAAGAAAACGGCCAGCATGAAGAACCCAGAGTCGGCAATCGCATTGCGCTCATCCAAACAACTCGGCGGCCGCAAAAAGTGGCTCTACGGTTGTGGCTCCTTGCATCCGACAGATGCATCTGTCGTGAGAGCTTCCAAGCTGCTTTCCAGAAGGCTTTCTCCATGGACTTCTACATCACGAAGTACCAGGGCAAGATGATGGAGTCCATGACGCCGCTCTTCCAGTCTATGCTCACCGGCATGCAGCGTCTGGAGCAGCAGGAGAGGGACGAGAACGAGGAGGAAGCCCGGAAGGTGCTCAGTGAGGGCGGCGCTGATGGCGAGGACCAGACGCTGGCCAAACGGGGCCGGACGCGCGAGGATCTCGCTCGCCGCGCTCGGCGGGTCTGTATCCGCCTGGCGTCGATGGCGAACCTGTGCTTCTGGCTCTCCACGACGGAGGTGGCCGTGCATATCCTCACAGGCGGCGACTGCCTCCAGTCGCACCACAATGTGCGGCTCTTCACGAGACAACTTCAGTGGGCCTGCCAGCAGTGCAAACGCTTGCTAAACCATGAAGGTTCGGGCGAGGAGACGCATAATGATCAGGTGCCAATACAAGCAGTCCGCATCCAGATCCCTGACGCCGACAACGAGGAGGAGGACGCAGCAGGTGACACCATCGGTGCTCCTCAGCCTCCTGGAGACACTCCTGCTGGTGATGAGCAAGGTGGCGGTGCGGAGTGCGAGGACATGCACGTGTGCACCTCCAGCACGAACACGGCCGACGACTACGCCCACAGAGGCCCTCGCCTGCAGACCATGCCGTACTACGTCTACAGGATGTACGTCCGGCGAGTCCTGAAGCCGAGCCGGGTCAATGCTTCTGGACCGCGATTCTTCGCCTTCGAGAGCCACTACGTCTTGGCTCCGCGGTGCATGCAGGAGGTCCGGTTGACGCGGAGTCACGTCCCCACCATCGATGGCTTCCAGTGCCCGACCTGGGCACAGGATCCCGAGCAGAACTCGCTCTTCAAGGCCCTCCTCTTCACGCCTTGGGCGTGCGAGTGTCCCCTCTCTTGTGGCTGCGTTACTCAGTGCAGCCATATGCTGAGGAACTGCGACTGCCCCGCCGTGCGCCCATACTCGTTCAAGCGGGCGTGGCGGCTTCGGTGCGCGGAGATCCACGTGTTGGCAGCGCGCGCAGACTCCAGGGGCCGCCTGGCCCGCAAGAGGCTCGTGCTCGCGGACGCGACCCTCTTCTCCGAGCTGAAAGAGCCCCGGGCGAACCTCGAGGAGGGCGAGCTGGTGCTCCTCAGCCTAGCGCACTTCGCAAGGTCCCAGCTGGCGCGGCGCATGCCAGCGGAGGCGGCACGGCGCATCCTTGCCTTCAGTGACCACCACTGCCGGTGGCACGAGGAACAGTGCACCCTGGCGGAGTTCTGCGCGACCGTGGCGCGAGACGTGCTGTCGCACGTGGACCTCGCGGCGGAGGCGCGGGTTAAGCCTCGGCCAGCAACGACTGCACACCTCGAGGCGGATGAAGACTCCGCGAGCGATGCCGAAGGGCTCAAGGGGCGAGTCCCGCTGGAGCTCGTTGACGTGGGTGGAGGCGGCGGCAGCGACGTAGAGGAGGACGTGGAGGACGCCGAGATTACCGAGATCTCCCGGTTTCCGCTGCGGGACCACGTCAGAGCAACCGAGCTGGCCCTACAGCAAGACCAACTGCAGCGCTCGGACCAGAAGGGCCGCCTCAGCTACGCCGATAAGCAGTTGAAGAATCTCGACCGAGCGTACAGCGGCATGCTGCAGCCAAGCTTTGCACTCCCAGCCAGCAGCGGCGCGCGGGAACATCAGGGCACGCGGCTGGACGAGACCTTTTCTGACATGCTCGCCCTACAGCGGCAAAGCATTGCGCTCCAAAAGAAGCAAGCGAGCCCGGATGGAGAGATCTTGCCCGATGCCGCGGACGACTGGCTCCCCAGCGGTGCTCCTCAGCCTGCTGCCGAGGACGCCCAACCAGAACTCGTTCCGCAGCTCTTGGCCATGCAGGGCCCGGCGGCTGTTGCGTGGAAGCTCGTCGCTGATGCCCACTGCACGGAGGAGCAGATTGACGCGGTGGCGTTGTTTGCGTTGTCTCTGCAGAAACGATTTGACGGCAGACCAGACAAGACAACGCATCTCCTCCCCGTGGCGTCCGCGACAGGCAACCACAGAGCGATCTGGCTCGGTGGAGGCGGTGTCGGCAAGACGCGCACCCTCTCAAAAGTGGTGGAGCCGATGGCCATCACTTACTTCGGCGAGCAGGGGTACCTCGGCAAAGCGCAGTCCAACCACGCCGCACACAACCTCGGCCCGCGCGGCAGGACCATGCATTCCTCCAAGGGCCTGCTCATGTCGGATTCCATGCAGACAGCCAGGCTGCGCCTGACCCCACAGACGCAGAAAAAGCTGGATCGCCTCACAGGCACACTCGGCGTCGACGTGATCGATGAGCTGGGTGCTGTGCCGGGGCCTTTGCTGCATGCAGATGCACTGCGCACGACCTACGGCAGGGGACCCCACGAAGTACATGCGCCCGCAGGAGACATGGGGACGCATGCCTGTGAAGATCTTGTGCGGAGACTTCTACCAGTTGCCGCCAGTCCCCGCCACCGCTTCCCTGCTGGCGCCTAACGCGGGCGTCGAAAACGTCAGATGGTCAGTTAGACCCATAGCTCCAGGTGCTGGTCAGCCTCTAGCGTGCTCTAGCAGCAGCAGCAAGCCGCTCAGCCACCTCAGTGGGACCCTCGGTTGCGTGCAGCACGAGGCTGGTACGAGTCGGCCTATGAGTGGCGCATCGTCTCTTACGCCATGCATGCACAGGCCAAGCTTGATGCGCACGATGCTGGCCAGCTGCTCTTTTACGTCCCAAGCAATCGACAGACCAGCTGCGCGCCTCGCGAAGCCTGATTTCGACTGAGCATGCGCCAGCTGCAGCCTGAGTGCGTCGGCGCTACCGCAAAAATGCCGGGGCTGCTGCCGCTCTTCGTTGGCATGGAGGTCATCCTGACAGAATCCGTCTTGCCGCCGAAGTATGTCCGTGGCGCGCCAGGCAAAGTGGTAGGCATAGAGCTGCACGTTCTGGAGCCTCCGGTGGAGGGCCGCCCGTCCATTGTCTCGGACGGTGTGGTCGTACTCTACTACATGCCAAAGGCCGTCTATGTCAAGATCGATGACAGCGATGAACTTTTCTTGAAGGCCGCGCCGGTGACAGCTGGCAGTGCTTCTCAGCCTGCCGGCCCCGACCTGCGCGGAGTGCTCGCGATCACCCCGCAGGCGCGCCCCTGGAAGTTCAAAGCGAAGACAGGTGGCCCGGCCATCGCGGTGTCCAGGACGCAGTTGACCGTGCTGCCCAAAAAGCAGGGGACTCTGCATGGCGTCCAGGGCAAGACGACGGACCCAGGCTTCATCGTGCACTGGACGTTTCCGCCAGGACTCAAGAAGGAGTCCATTTGGCTTGCCTACTACGTCAGCCTGTCGCGCCCCAGAAGCTTCAACCAACTCTTGAGCCACGGCTTGCCTGACCGGAGCATCATCGAATCCGGCCCCCCGGAACAGATCGCCAAGGCCTTCGCCGAGCTCTTCACGGACAAGATTGCCGCGACGAAGATCGCTTGCGCGAAGGCCCGACAGCAACTGGGATGGCCTGCGCGAGCTTGAGGAGCCATGAGATGCAGGTTGCGTTGTGGCGGTGCTGTTCAGTCTGTCCGTCTGCATTCGCGTGGTGCTTCTCAGCCTGCATGCGCGTGGTGCTTCTCAGCCTGCGCTCGTGTGCAGCTGTGCGCGGTGAGCCTGCACGTGTCGCGGAATGCTTTTCAGCCTGCGCGTGTCTGCAATGCTTTTCAGCCTGCACGCTTTGCAGCTTCTCCGCTTCGCACGCCGCTCCTCAGCGCGGTCCTCTGAAAAAAAGAACAGTCATCATCTCATCGTCGCACTCATCATCGCACTCATCATCATCATTCATTGCCAGCGTTGATAGCAGTGTCCCGTTTTTACACGACTCGCACTGTTGATAGCAATGTCTCGTTTTGACACACTTCCAGCGTTGATAGCAGTGTCTCCTTTTTACACGACTCCCACCATTCACAGCGAAGTTTCGTTTTGACACACTGCGAGCGTTGATAGCAGTGTCTCCTTTTTACACGACTGCCGCCATTCATAGCAGTGTCTCGTTTTGACACATTTCCAGCGTTGATAGCAGTGTCTCCTTTTTACAGGACTCCGAACTACAACTACTACTTCACTGTTACCACTGTTTCATCTTTCCTGCTCTTATTGCTAATACTACTGCGAGTGTTACTGCTGCTGCATGCCTCCAGCTATGCTACTACATATCGCTGTTAGGTTGCTTTGCCGGGATAATTATCTTCGGGCCCTCCTAGAGGATCTCTTGGAGGCCTCTTGGGCCGTCTTGGAGGCCTCTTTGGGGCCTCTTGGGCCATTTTGGGCCATCTTGAGGCCATCTTAGGCCGTCTTGGATGCATCTTGGGCCGTCTCGGAGGCATCTTGGAGCCATCTCAGCCGTCTTGGAGGCTATCTTGGCCGTCTTGGTGGCCTCTTGGGCCCTCTCGGGGGCGTCTTGGGGGCCTCTCGGGCCGTCATGGGGCCATCTTGGAGGCCTCGTGGGCGATCTTGGGGGGATCTTGGGGGCCTCTGCGGCCGTCTTAAACCGTCGGAAGGCCGAAAAGGAACAAATACCAAAATCCTTCAAAAATCAATGGAATTTCATTGATTTTGGATTCCACGGGCCTTCCTAGAGGTCCTCTTGGAGGCCTTTTGGGCCATATTGGAAGCCTCTTGGGGGCCTCTTGGGCCGTCTTGAACCATCTTGAGGCTATATTGGGCCGTCTTGGGTGCATCTTTGGCCGTCTTGGAGGCATCTTCGGGCCATCTTAGCCGTCTTAGAGGCCATCTTGGCCGTCTCGGATGCGTCTTGGAGGCCATCTTGGGCCATCTTCGAGCCGTCTGGAACGGAAACACCCTGGGCAACCAGCTCCGGGCATCTTGGGCAGTCTTTTCGGGTGGCCGGCGGGACGCGCCGGAGCCCCAGGGGGAGGGAGTTCTTTTGGAAAAGAGCCAAAACCCAAACCGAGATCATCTAGCACGCCAGGCACCCCTGTGATGAATCAACAGGGGGCGGCGGATCGAGTGGGGGGTCTCTCGAGGACCTCTTCGGGGCCGTTGTGATGCCTCCTGGGGGCCATTTTGGAGGATCTTGGGGCGTCTTGGGGCCCTCTTGGGGGCCTCATGGGGCTTTCTAGAGGGCCCTCTTGGTGCGGAAGACTCGGGTGTTCGGTTCGGGTCCTTCTTGGGGCTGTCTTTGGTCCCTCGCGGGCCGTCTTGGGCGCCTCTGGGGCCGTCTTGGGGCCCTCCTGGGCTGTCTTGGGGCCCTCTTGGGGGCGTCTTGGGCAGTCTTGGGGCGGTATTGGTGGCCTCTTGGGCCGTCGTGGAGCGTCGGAAGCTCGAAACGTCGAGGACCCCCCACACATGGAAACACGAATGGAAAATCATTGATTTGGGCCTCTGGGGAAGGCTCTTGGGGCACTTCTTGGGGCGCCTCGAAGGCTTCTTGGGCCATCCTGGAGCCACCTTGAGCGTCTTGGACCGACCGTGCAGCGATTTCGGGGCACCCATGGGCCGTCTGGGTGAGCCCTTGGGTGCCTCCGTGCCTCTTGGCCCCGACTAGATCCTGCGACAAGAGGATGTTGCCTTGGGGGAGACGAAATCATAAGGCAAATTCATTCAGGAGGGGAACAAAAACACACAGACGCAATGAATCGTCGATCCCCCGGAAAATATGGGAAAATATGGGAAGTGGGGGGGAAGACAAAAAGCCCAGAAAATATTGGAACATGTATCGGGAATCCTGTTGTTTGTCTGTCTTTGTTTGTGTGTCTCAGGGCCCCTTCAATCGTGCGACAGCAGCATCTGTGCCGCTTGGCCCCGGCAAAAGAAAGCGTCCGACGAGGTCTTGCCCTTGGGGGAGGCCGGGGAGGGGGGGCGCGCGGGGAGCCCGGGAGGATTTCTTTGAGGGCTGCCTGGGGGGGGGGGCACGCGGGGAGCCCAGGAAGGCTCTTTTGAGGGCCGGGGGGCCGGGCCCCCTGCAGGAGTCCTCTGGGTTCTCAGGACTCCTCCTCCTCCTCCTCCTCCTCCTCCTCCTTCCAGGAGGGCTAAAAAGTAGCACCCCACGTGAAAACCTATCCCAAAGCTATCTATTCTACGTCCTGGGTTTAGGCCGTTTCGCTCCGCCTTTTCAGGTTGTTCGGTCTCCAGTGCTAAAAGATAGTTCTCTGGAAGGTCAGGGTTGGGGCTGAGGAAGGGAACTGGGGTCGCAGGTGACTTGTCTCCCCCAGTCCCCGAGCTTCGCCGGAAAAGTATGGCCGCTCAGAAAAAGAGGGAAGCCCTGGGATACGCCCCAAGGGGGCGATTCGGGCGCACCACTATCGAGGATGAACGCCCCTCAATCGTATATCCCAGGGTTCCGTAGCCATTTCGGCTCAAGTCGTGGCACACGATGGTTTTGCTGAAGCATAGGAGCTCAACTGTTTCTCTTCACGGTCCGAAGCGCACCCGGCAGGATGGGGCACCATCCCTCGAAGCACGAGCAGGTGCAGTTGGTAGTGCAGTACGCGCCGCCCTCGGAAAAAGTCGATGAAGAGGAAAAGTCAATCGAGGCAGAGAAGAGGCAGTTTCAGAAGGTTCTGAAATGGAGTGAGAAGACCAACAAGCGGATGCTGGATCAAAAGTCTTGGCAAACGGAGATCTGCCAGAACCTTCCAGACAAGATCTGCCGTTGCAACATCTCGTGGCAGGCCAAGGAGCGTTTCGTGGAGTTCCTTCCGTGGATGATCTTCTTCACCGTATCAGCAGTGATCGGGCTCTGCATCTGTGCCCGCGCGGTTTTGGTAAGCCATATGTCCAATACCACGCCGATGAGCAACGCCATATCTGGGCCCTATCGGTTGGCAATCATGTGGGTTCTCCTCCTGCTAGATGCCATGCTCATGCTCAGCCTCATGGGGACCTGGAAGCTGTTTCAGACACTCATGGCGGATCTGAAAGACCTCGAGGAGAAGGTTCCGGACGCCATCCTCAAGTTCAGGAACGAGGTGTCGAATCTCAACAAGGCGAGCCAGAAGGATTTTCTCATTGCGGCGAGGTTTCTGACGAACCTATTCAATCGCTTGGTGCATGTTGAAAGCAAGATCAACGAGACAATGACAACCGTGAACTCGAACATGAATTCGAAAGCGGCGCGCTGCTTTTGTGGTTCGCTGGTAAGAAAATGGGACAGTGCGGACGACGCTTTTGTGGGGAAAGCGCAGCCAATATTTTCGAAAGTATTCACGGACATTGAGCTGGCGGAGCACGTCATCGACGCGGAGGAGGACCTCCTCGGGAAGGTGTTGACTTACGAGGAGAAGACCATCATCCCCATGGAAAAGCTTGTTGCCCTTCACGTGATAAGCGTCATTGAGAAGGATGCGTATCTCGCCTTTCGCATCATCATCGCATGTTGGTCGATTCTCGTCTTCTGGACGACTGCCCACATCCTCAATGTCGAGTTCCGCGGCTGAGGGGAGACGGCCGGTGGTCGGCCACCATTTGCCTCTTGCAGGGCCTCTTTCACCGGTGTTGATTCCAGTGGCCCGATTCACTGCTGCATGTGCCGGCATTTTCACTGCTGCAGCTGCGGCAGTTCCGGCCACGTTCGCAGGACAGCTTCTCGGGGAACACCCGAGAAGCTGGATGATACAGTGCCGTACGGTACGTGAGGCATATCACGGCGCTCAGACTTGCAGCGTAGGACTGACAGACAGAGAGTGCCACTCGTCCTGCGCCGCTCCTCCTGGGTCGGGAGGGGGAGCTAAGACGCGCAGACGCAGATCGTCGTCGATTCCCAAAAACAGAGAAAAAAAACGTATATCCCAGGGTTGGAACTCAAATTTCTGCTTCATTCGACAACCCCACGATGTCTGGGATACGGGTCGACATATGCCCTGCTATGGGGTTATGGTGTTCCAACCTACAGTCAACCATGATGGTAAGGATGGGGCAACTTTCCAATGTTACATTTGCATATTTGCCTCTTCGGTATTCGGCATCCTTCGGCATTCTGCTGCGCTCCGCACGGAAAACGTCAACATGGCGTTCCAAGGCCCTTGCATCCTTACCGCGCATCCTTACTATCCTGGTAGAAATCTCGCAGGACCCACCCGGCGCACGAGGCAGCAACGCGGGTGCCATATGGGCGGCAACGTGGCGAAGCCTCGCAGGAGCCACTCGGCCCACGAGGCGGCAACGAGGCGGCAACGGGCAGCAGCGTGGCGAAGCCTCTCCAGACCCACCCCGTGCCCTGGAGACAAGACCTCGCTGGACCCACCCAGCGCACGAGGCGGCAGCGACGAGGCCACGGGCGGCAGCGTGGCGAAACCTCGCTGGACCCACCCTGCGCACGAGGCGGCCACGAGGTGGCCACGGGCAGCACCGTGGCGTAGCCTCGTCGGCCCCACCCAGCGCCTCGTCGGCCCCACCCAGCGAAGCCTCGTCGCCCCCCTCCCGCGCGCCCGACCCCCCCCCGCAAGCCGACTCCTCCTGCTGCCACGGGCGGCGACGCGACGAAGCCTCACCAGACCTATCCAGTGCACAAGGCTGCCACGGGCGGCAACGTGACGAAGCCTCACCAGAGCTACCCAGCCGACGGGTCGGCAACGGTGCGGCAACGGGCGGCAACGTGGGGAAATCTCTCCAGACCCACCCAGCCCACGCCAGACCTACCCAGCGCGCGAGGCGCCACGAGGCGACCACTGGCGGCAATTTGGCGAAGCATCGCCAGACCCACCCAGCGCAGAAGGTGGGCACGAGGTGTCCACGGGGGGCAACGTTGGAAACCTCGCCAGACCCATCCGACTCCTTAGTGACCTCAGAGATACGAATCCCGAAGGGCAAACACTGTTTGGGGAATGTTCGCCAGCGTGGGCCCCAAACAGTGAGCCACCGCATTTTCGAAGTGTGAGTCATGTGGTGTGAGATAAGCCGCAGGTCATGTGGCCTTGACAGAAGCTAGTAAGGCAACGGCGCGGTGACGAGGCGGCCACGAGCGGCAACGTGGCGACTCCTCTGAATACCCACACTGCGCACGAGTCGGCAAAGGTGCGGCCACGCGGCGGCAGCGACGCAGCAACGGGCGGCCACGGGCGGCGACGTGGCGAGTCCTCGGCACATACACACACCAGGCAGCAACGCGGCGGCAACGGGCGGCAACGTGGCGAATCTTCGGCACAGCCCCCACAGCGCACAAGGCGGCAACGACGCAGCAACCCGGCGGCCACGGGGGGCAGCGCGGCGAACCCTCGACATGCCCCCACGGGCGGCAGCGGGTGGCACCGGGCCGCAGCGTCGCGAAGCCTCGGCACGCCCGCACGAGGCGGCAACGGGCAGCAACGTGGCGGCAGCGTGGCGAAGCCTCGCCACAGCGACAGCGCGCACGAGGCGGCGACGAGGCGGCAGCGAGGCGGCAACGGTCGGCAACGTGGCCACTCTTCGCCAGACGCATACAGCGCAGGAGGCGGGCGGCAACGGCGCGCCAACGAGGTGGCAACGGGCGGCAACGGGGTGAATCTTTGGCGTACCCGTCCAAGTGCTCGACAGCGCAAGCAAGAAGCCCTAAGTCCGAGGACTGTTTGGGGATTGCCATAAGCGACAAGACTACGCAGGCAGGCAGGCAGCGCTCAGCGGGTGACCATGGTCATGGCTGACGGAAGAAGGGTTTGGGTTGCCCCTTCACGTTTTTGTGCTGCGCACCTCGCAGCAACCGAGGGGCATCAGCGAATAGCGGCAGGCCTTCTCTGGTGGTGCTGGTGCGCTCCCCACGATCGACAGTGCGCAGCTTGCGCGCCAAGCCATCAGGGCCCTTGGGGTAGCGCGCAAGAGGCCCAGCAGCAAACGCCAATTCCTGAGATCCGACGGAGCGAAAATTGCAACAATGTAAAAGCATCACGGCCAGAGCCCTAGACCACATCTTGCTGCGCCGGTTTTCGAGTCTGATCTGTCTGTGAATGCCCCTGGCCTGGAACCAGGCGAAACTTCTTGGCCCGAAACAACAGTGAAACTACAGGATTTTAGGGACAGCCCACGAGAGGGGCGAATGCTCTAACATGGCCGTTATGCCGTGGCTGCCCATTTATTCTCGTTGAGGCTTACCCGAATCGGCCATGCCCCAAATGCTCATACCCAAAATGATGATTTCAACTTCGCTTGGGCGTGCTCCAAAGTACTACATCATATAGGAAACAAACTTAGATGTCTTACGCACGCCCAGCGATCCCACACGCCTGCCTTTCGCACACAGGCCTCATTTGGCCTCCCAAAGTCTTACAATAATCAATGGGAACCCAAAGGGATCGTTTGGCTCGGGCCGCGGCCGAGGAGCCTATATTCGCCTCTGCGTGGACGGAGCCAGGCGAAGCTCCGGCAGCGGATCGGCTGGCCTAGCCACCGTACCACATTTTCTGGATGGTTCCCCACATTATACATAGCAGGAGTGACGTTCGATGTAGTGCAGTCAAAAATTGTGGCCTAAGCGATGGCGGCAGAATGGGGTTGCAGCGGCAGTGTGTGGTTTTCAAGGCCATTTGAGACCTGGATGGGTAGGTGTGAACGCCTTGCACCAGCGCAACGCAAGAGCCATGAGCCGTCGGGCGCTTGGTCGGGAAAAGAAGCTCAGCACAGCCTGCACTGCAAGGAAGAGGGGGAGGATGAGGAGGAGGAGGAGGAGGAGGAGGAGGAGGAGGAGCAGGAGGAGGAGGAGGAAGAGGAGGAGGAGGAGGGATTAAGAGGAGGAGGAGGAGGAGGAGGAGGAGGAGGAGGAGGAGGAGGAGGAGGAGGAGGGGGGGCAACCGAAAGCAGACATGCAGAGAGTGGGTAGGCAGCGCGGCCTGCCGGGGCTCACGGGCATGAGCCCCTGCATTTTTTGATGTGAACTCTGCCCAGGCTTGCGCCAACTGGAAGGCAAGAAAGGCACGCCCGCGGCTCGGCCCCCCCCGTCCTCCTCCTCCTCCTCCTCCTCCTCCTCAAATTCCTCCTCCTCCTTCCCCCTCCTCCTCCTCCTCCTCCTCCTCCTCCTCCTCCTCCTCCTCCTCTTCAAATTCCTCCTCCTCCTCATCAAATTCCTCCTCAAGTCGCCCCGAGAGGTGCGTCGCCCGCCCAGTCGCCCGGCGTGCTCCGCGCCGCCAGCGCCGTGGCGGCCGCAGGCGCGCCCCCCGTGCGCCTCCGCTGCCGCGCGGCCGTGGCGCCCCCGCTGCCGCCGCCGCGAGGGGCAAGAGCGGGAGCCGGGAGAAGGGTTTCAAAGAAGTAGACCTCGAAGAAGAAGAAGAAAAAGAAGAATAAGTATAGTAATAATAATAATAATAAGAAGAAGAAGAAGAAGAAGAAGAAGAAGCGGCATAAACATAGACTTGTGGCGCTCCGCGCGCATTTCTTGGATCCGCGCTGGCCCCCCCCCCCCCGGCACGCCTCCGCGCCGCCCCTGGCGCGCACCGCGCGCCAGGGAGGGGGGTCCAGCGAAGATCCAACAAAATCCGCCCAGAGCGCCAAAAGTTTATGTTTATGCAGAGTTTTTTCTTTTTCTTCTAAGATTATCTGCGCTGAAACAGGCGCGGCGACGGGCACTTGAGCGTCCTATCGGGCTCCCTCTGCCCAATTTGCAGTCCCGCTCGGGCCCGGGTTCTGCATGCTCCTTCTGGTGCAGTTTTTGTTGTTGCCGACGTCGTTGCACCCGCGTGTCGCGTCACTCGTGCGAGGCGGGAGGGGCAGGGGGAGGAGAGAGTGCGGACCACCGGCAACTGGCGCCGATCCTGGCCCCATCTGCCGTCCTGGCCAGGCCAAGCAAGCGCTCGCACCGACGTTGGGCCCAATCCGCAGACTGGCCAGGCTCCGCGACGGCGCGAGGCAGGCAGATCAGATAGGAAATCAGCCTACCACCCTCTGGATTAAAAAGTTGTGACCGGCACTATGCGAGAGAGCGATCCCCGCGGGTTTCGCCGGTCGACTGGCCCTCGAGCCTCCACCATCGATGAACCCCGAGATGACTCCAAGGCAAGCCCGTGAACCGAATGACGAAACGGCTCCGCAGGGCGTGGAGCTCTGCAGCACAAAGTTATGGAAATCATCGCACACGAAATCTTTGTCTGCTGGCGGCATGGAAGGCAACTTGAAAGTGCTGTTTGAGGACGTCTTAAGCGAAACGACCACTCTCAGGCGGCATGAACATCGATCTGAAACTTTTTGTGAGGAAGTCCTAGGCGAAATCGCCACTTTCAGACGGCATGGGAGAATTTCAGATCGCCTTGGAAGGCGATCGAAAACTTTTTCGAGGACGTCCTAGGCGGAATGCCACTTTCAGACGCCGGCCCCATTTGGCCTTTATAATATTGAGGGGGTGAGGTATGCGTCTGAAACTCCCAATTCGGCATCAAATCCAACATTGTCCTGGGCCCCATGCCCTAACGGGTGGCCAACAGCGTCTCTCTCTCTCTCGAACCCCGCCGTCCCAACTTTTTTAATCCAGCGGGTTGACCGCCGCCAGCGCACGTCGTGTCACTGTCACGTGTTTTCCATGCTCCACATCGGCACGCACAACATTCCTCTAATACTGCGACGCGTATGTACCACGTCGTGCGAGATTTGGGCGGGTTCGACCGCAGGCAGTCCTCTGCCCTCCCCCTCTGGTTGGTGGACAAGTACCACAACTGATCTGACCTGTGCGTTGGCCCACCGCACTGCCGCTCGAAGTCGTTTCACGAACTGATCTCTGGGCTCCAACTCAACGGGGCACGTCTCGTCTAGGCGCTCCCGTAAGATTGCCCAAGCATTCTCAATTGCATTGAAGTCCTGGGACACCTTCGGGAGCTCGCCCACCAGCTTCATGCCGCTGCGATTGAGGGCGTGCAGAGCCTCCGGCGCGCGCAAACACCTTGCATAATCACACACCAAAAATTCACAGTTCAACCTCCACTCATCGAACTTGTCTTCTATCAACTCCACGTACACAGTCTGGTCCATGACCTCGCCTTCGTCGAGCACGTGTATGTTCAGGACACCAGCAGCGAGCATTCCCCACACCCGCACCGGGTGGCCCTGAGCTCTGTTGTAACACGACGGGCCCACGCAGTCTGCATACAAGGCGTCGCTGTTGTCCGACTTTCTCCAGACATGCGACCCTAGTGCCCTCTGCGCTGCGTGCTCGTGCTCATCTGCTGTTCTATCGCAGTAGTACGTGGTTCCATCCACGTAGGCCCACCTCTCCAAGGTGGCTTGGTGTTTCCGCTTCACGCCTTCAGAGTAAGCCACGCGAGCAGCCCGATGCTCAGCAATCGCGATGCTCTTATTGCGGCGCCTGAGCTTTCGAGGTCGGCCTCAGCAAGACGTTCTTTAGCCAGCTCACGGTCACTTTCGTCTTCCCGCGGTTGGCCACTACCCACTTGACGATGTCCTTGTCTTGCTTCTCCGTTGTCTTGCGCGGGGCCCCAGACCCCGCGCCTCTCTCTCCGCGCCACCCAGGGCTCTCCTGCAACTGCTTCATGCAATTCCCTACTGCCGTCTCAGAAAAAGTAGTTTTCCCGTCTGCCTTCTTCACGCGTTGGGATATGCTTGTGCACCCCAAACCGTGCTCCATGTGGGCTTTCACCTGTCCAACCTCAAAAGGGGACAGTTGATACGAGGCCACTGTGGACAGCGACGCCTCCCTGAGGCAGTAACTCGCGCGCGCAGGAGACTTGAGCCAAAACGGCTACGGACCCCAAAGACATGCCCTCGGCGAGCTCACCCTGCCTGCGTGGCGTTATCGACCCACGAATGTTGCTGTGGGCCCCGCGCGCCCCCTATGGTGCCGAGAAAATACCAGGCCTGCCATGCCCTGCACAACCGGCGCCTGCTATGCCCTGCACGACCGGCGCGCATGGCGGCCGCGCTCAGAGACCACCCCCTGCGCACCCCGATGGTGGCGAGAAAGTGCCAAGAGAAACGCGCCATCAGGTTTTCAAGCTTGCATTGCCCTGATGCGATTGTGCGAAAATGCACGAAACACCATAGGAAACGCTGCAATTGGACGCGGCGTCGGGCCATCTCTGCAAGGCAAGGTTGTTCCTAGAAACACACCCGACCCCTGCCAGCAGCGGATGGAGACAATGATTTTTTGGTCGGCCGCAAGTCTGGTCAGTTCGTGCCTCGAGCCCTTGCTCGTGTGGGGGGCCCTCGCCCTGTTAGTCCGCGTGCTGCTGCTCTGCTAGGCGCCTGCGTTTCACCGTCCGTGCACAACTCGAGAACGCGTTGTCGACCTTCTCAGTTGGGAGCTTCGTCTTGTCGTAGAAGGCCTCGCCCTCTGCCAGCCGCACGAGGACTGTGTGCTTGCAGAGCCAGCGAGAGCGCCAGGGCGAGCCGTCGTCCACCAAGTAAGAGTCTGGCGCGTCCCAGTCGACCGTCGCCACCACGGCGACTCCATACAAGTACTGATGGTACGCGTACACGTTGGTGGCGCTTTGGCCCCCGCGGGAGTTGCTGTTGCTCGCCTGCAACGCCGCCCTCCACCGGAGCAGCTGCGCCCACGAATTGCAGTTGTCCAGCGCCAGCCCGTCGTGCTCGTCGCATTGGAAGCTTCGGAGGTCCAGGTGCTCCGCCTCCTCGACTGTCAGCACCAGTGACTTGCTGAAGAGGCTCTCTGCGTAGTTCGACTTCCCTGAAGCACTGTCGGCCACAAGGGCCAAAAGCTTCCATCGAAAGTCGAGGGCGAGGAACGAATCTTCCCACTGCCGCACGGCCGGGAAAGTCCGGAAGGGGGCGCGGATCATGTCCAGCGCGGCATCTACACGAGAGATACGCTCGTCGATCGAAGCCTCCTTCTCACCCGCCCGGACAGCCTCAACGTTGCGCTTCCTGTCTGCGAAACCCACGCGGACCCGCAGCGCGAGGGCCTCGTAGGTGTCATTCTCGAGCTTTCCGATGGTCCACAGGGCGTCCAACCACGGGCCCATGACCTAGTAGTCAGACCAAGGCTTCCAGTTCGACCCCTTGAAGAGCGTGCCCTTCTTTGGTGCCCAGCAGTAGAAGTGTCCGCGGTTGCTCGTCTCTGCAAAGTTCGCGCCCCTGGCTGCTTTCGAACCGGGTGGGGCGAAGGGTCGGCGGGCGCCCGGCTTGACGCCGTGAAAGGCGAAACAAACCGTGTTGGGCTCGTCCAAGGCTGCCGAGACGCCCACCTTCCAGTGAAAGTGCACCCTCCCGGGGAGGTCGCTGTTGAGAGACTCCTCAAGCGTGCTGGTGCTCTTTTTGACCTGCAAGTCCTTCTTCTTCTGGCTTTCGAAGTCCTTCCAGAGCTGCCACAAGTCTTCAGCAGACGCTGCCGCTGGAGTGCCGTCCGGGAAATCCATGCCGAAAAAATCCCAGTTGTAGGTGAGAAGGAAGCTCGTGCCACGCAACCGAAACCCAACCACCTCGTCCTCCTCGTCCGCCTCGTCCTCCTCGCGGGGCCACGAGTCCTCGTAGGCCTTGTAAGCGGCGGCCACCGCCGCCGCCTTCTGCGCCGCCCCAGCGATCGAAGACTCAACCAGGCGAGCAAGTGCTTCTACCTTGTCCCTGGCGGCGTTGTCTCTGGGTAGCTCCGAGTGGTGAACGCCTGCTGCGTTCGCTGCCTTGTTCAACGCTTGAACCAGCTTCGGCCGAGAGGCCGAAGACATGTTTCGAACCGAAATGGCTACGGGTCTGAACGCTGGCGATTGCCCAAACCAAGCGTTTTTTTGCAACCACCCTCTGGATTAAAAAGTTGTGACCGGCACTATGCGAGAGAGCGATCCCCGCGGGTTTCGCCGGTCGACTGGCCCTCGAGCCTCCACCATCGATGAACCCCGAGATGACCCCAAGGCAGGCCCGTGAACCGAATGACGGAACGGCTCCGCAGGGCGTGGAGCTCTGCAGCACAAAGTTCTGGAAATCATCGCACACGAAATTTTTGTCTGTTGGCGGCATGGAAGGCAACCTGAAAGTGCTGTTTGAGGGCGTCTTAAGCGAAACGACCACTCTCAGGCGGCATGAACATCGATCTGAAACTTTTTGTGAGGAAGTCCTAGGCGAAATCCAACTTTCAGACGGCATGGGAGAATTTCAAATCGCCTTGGAAGGCGATCTGAAACTTTTTTCGAGGATGTCCTAGGCGGAATGCCACTTTCAGACGCCGGCCCCATTTGGCCTTTATAATATTAAAGGGAGTGAGGTATGCGTCTGAAACTCCCAATTCGGCATCAAATCCAACATTGTCCTGGGCCCCATGGCCTAACGGGTGGCCAACAGCGTCTCTCTCTCTCTCTCTCGAACCCCGCCGTCCCAACTTTTTAATCCAGCGGGTTGTAGGAGGAGGAGGAGGAGGAGGAGGAGGAGGAGGAGGAGGAGGAGGAGGACCTGGGCTTTCTCCAAGTCTGCCGGCTATATGCCATGGTCGTCGGCGGCGTGGCACGCCAGGGCCCAGCCCGAACCCCATGGCGCAGGTGCGCACGCGCGCCGGCCCCGTTGCTGCACGTGCCCAGCGGTCGTTGAAGCTCCTCCTCCTCCTCCTCCTCCTCCTCCCCTCCTCGCTCCTCCTCCTCCTCCTCCTCCTCCTCCTCTCCTCCTCCTCCTCCTCGCTCCTCCCTCCCCCTCCCCCTCCCCCTCCTCCTCCTCCCGAGAGACAACGTGCGCGGGCCCTCCACAGCTGGGGCCGTGTGGGTTCTCACGTTCCAAGCTAGATAAAGCGCCTTCCGTCTTCAAGGATCGAGTGGCTTCACCTTTTCCCTCGTCCCCAGGGGGCGGACGGACACCCGATCTACTTTCAACGCCTTCCTACTCCACCGTTCTGCCTACAGCTTCCGACCTGTGGGTAAGAGTGACCCCTCGCCCGAGTGTTTTTCGGTGCGGGCTCACATGGGTTTCTCCCAGCAATGTGTCTTGCGCGCTTGGATCTGAAGCACCTCGCGGCCCCCTAAAGCCGCGCACCAGAGGTCTCTCTTGCCCAGGGCCGCTCCTTGCGTGCCAGCGATAGGAGGGGATAGGCATATGTGGGGATGCATCGACCCCTGATCGTCTTTTCATTTCTGACAGGGGCCCGATAGCCCCAACCCGCCCAAGGTCGTAAGGATTTGCCAGCTGGGGCCTATCGCCGATCCCATCGGCGACGTGTCGCCGACTCCAGGCCGACGTTTCCCCCCCCCTCCCTCTGTGCCAGTCCCCCCCTCCCACACTGTCGTTGCCCAGGGCCGCTTCTTGCGCGCCGCCGACAGCTCGTCGCCGCCGCCGTCGTGGTCGTCGTCGTCGAGGCCGTCGTCCTCCTCCTACTCCCTCCCCTCCTCCTCCTCCTCCTCCTCCTCCTCCTCCTCCTCCTCCTCCTCCTCCTCCTCCTCATCCCGGCGCCCACGCCTTGGGCTCAGCAGGCTGGCAAAGATTTGCAGGCGCTGGCGGAGGTCAGCACAAGGATGGGGCGAGCCGGTACCCGCAGAGGCACTCCGACATCTCAGAGCGTGAATGACCTACCTCGCTTTCGTTTCCAGGCAAAACCAAGTCATACCACGCGCCTCCTCGTCAAGCGGCCTGACCAGTACAGGCCGTAGTTTGGCATCGCTTGGTATCTCTTGGAAGCGAGGGTGGCCAAAGGTGAGGTAGGTTTGTTTGCCCCCTAACATCTCCATGTTTCAACCTGGTATACGGGAGTGGGAAGCTTGGATTGGCACGGACCCCAGTATGCTTCGCCAAGCTGGACGGATTTGGGACGCTACCCTGCCAGGGGTCCCCGAAGGGGACGATCTCTTCTTCCCGTTTTGGTGCGACTGGGAGCCGAGGGACAGGCGTGCGGGGCACAGTTCGCAGCTGCGGCGGCGCTGGCGGCACACAGGGGAGCGGTGCACAACTGCCAACCTCTGGTCCCCAGCCGAGTTGTGACCAACCAGTACCCCTGGTGCTTGAGCTCGCTCGCTACGAAAAAAATACGGCTGCCCATGTCAAGAGGGCCACGGGGGCCCACGGGATCTGCTGCAGAAACAGGCGCAGTCGGGAGCGACCCCGTGCAGGAGCCCTCTTCCCTCGACTGCTCCCTCGGTGGCTGCCAGGCCCAAGCACTCGGAGAGTTTCAAGCCCACGTCCGCTGCCACCGTCCAGGTCCTCGCAGCGCCCTGCGCCCTAAGGATGGCGAGTGCTTCTTGGCGACTTGCCCCACCTCGAACGCGGAGCCGACGAAGAGATGGAGGGCGAGACGGAGCACCACGAGGGCGACAAAGGCAAGGGCAAGGACCACGGGGCAATGGGCGCGGCCCGTGCCAAGGCGGCAGGGGGACGCTCCCTCGGCCGCGGCCGAGGCAGCGGGAGGGGGCGGCAAGGGCGGGGGAGGGGGCCGCAGGCCCCTCCCCGCCAGCAACCCCAGCCAACGGACGGCTACGAGGAGCCCGGCCCCAGGGGGGCCATCGGCGGGCCCCAGTGCTTCGCCCGCCGCTCCGCGGCAGAGATGCGCGTGATGAGCCATCTGACCACGGACTTCTGCCTCGTCCCAGTCAGCACGTGGGCGTTTCAGAGGTCTCTGGCAGCGGGCCGCTGCCGCGGGGGCCGGGCCAGGGAGCGGGGCAAGGGGCCTTCGCTCGGACCCCGGCACCTTCACGCGGGAAGGGCGCTAATGGAAGGCCCCTCAGAGACAGTAGCGGAATGGCAGACCGAGGACGTGACATCCGTGGAACCACCTATGGTCCGGGCGATCGACACGCTGAACAACTTCGCGGTCATGTTGGACGGCAGCAGTATCTACAGCCAGGCCATGGTCACCGAGACGATCAAGCTGTGCAAGGTCAGCTACAAAGCTCGCAACTACATGCACAAGAACCCGAACGAGGACGAACGTTTCTGGGAGGAGGGCACGGGCAATATTCAGATCAGCATAAACACGGCCCCCAATTTCCGAGCGGCGCTCCCGAAAGTCACGAGCGAGGAGATTCTGGAAAAGCTGGACAAGTTCTCGGGTCACAACTTGAAGAAAGCGGTGGGGATGCCGATCGTTTTCGTGGGCGGCGCGAATTCCCAGGCGGCGGCGCCCAAGACGGAGTTGGAGAGGGTGGTGGAGCGCGAACTCCAGCGCCGGCGCCGCTAAACGATGAGGCGGTGGCGGCATTAGCGATGGCACCTCGGAGCGCAAGCACCCCAGCACCAAGTGCCCGACCGCGACTGACACGGACCCGCACTTTCACGACCCCCTCTGCGATGGCTACCGCGCCGCCTTCTCAGGCCGCCGCCCCTCAGGAGGCCTCCCCAGCGCACGCGGGCCTCTCAGGAGCGCCCAATAGCGGACAAGCGAGGCGGCATCTGTCCGATCAGGAAAAGATTGCGAACTCACTCAGCATGGATGTTGAGCGCCTCACCAAAGTTAGACACATGTCTCCGAAAGGAAGGTGCTACCAACTGGCCTTCAAATGTCGGGCGAGACGGGAAGCATAATTACAAAGGAACGCCCTGGGGCAAGGTCTCCCAGGCAGCAGCCAGTCCTCCCGTCCAAACATTTAGTTGCCTACGTCTTAAATTGTGGCGGCGCGACATCTCGCGGCATGGCCCGACTTGCTCCCTCCACCCCGTTGTGGCCATTTACAGTTGTGGCGATGCGGCGTGCTTGGGCCTCTGCACGCCTTACAGGTACCAACAGACATGGCACAGCAGGCGTTGACACGCCGTGGAACGACAGTGGGACATGACCAGCATCACATATATGGAGGCCTCTCGCACGCCGTGACCATGGTGGTATTGCTCGCCTCTACCTGCGCGCCGACTGGAGGGGGTATTTCAGAGGTATACTTTTATTCTTCAGAGAATTTAGATACAGCGTGTTGCAGCACAGGGAATGTGTCGAACACTACATTGCATGGTTTGGCCATCGACCAGCACGCCCAGGAAGCGAAGTGAGTCTAGGGAGGGGGTGATCTGATCGAAGCTTGGGCCCCGCAGGACCTTGGTAGAACATGAATTAGGCCCCCCAGCATAAAGTTTGGCACACAACGGGGCCTCCTGCATTCCCCCCCTCCTCTCCTGCTGTATCGTTGCGGACTGGTCGCGTCGTCTTCCTCCCCCTGCTTGGGGGCCCTGCTCGCCCAGCGCGTTCCCCAAGGAGTGGGTACGCGAGAGGGCCAGCAGCTGCTCCCCTCCCGCACTGACCCGTAGGGACTCGCACTCGCAAGGTAGCGAGCCTCCCTCACGGGGCCTCCTCGGAGCTCGTTCCTTGGAGCATCGGGGTACGCCCCCTGCTGGTCCCATGAGAAGTCTGGGTCTGCGCCAGATTTCGCTCGCAGGGGATATTGCAAGTCGTACCCCACGGCTCCTTAAGCGAGCGTTTCGACGTTGACCCCCTCATGCGGATGTCCGGTTCTGTCCTATCATCCTCCTCGTCCTCCTCGTCGTTCTCGTCCTCCTCCTCTTCCTTCTCCTCCTCCTCCTCCTCCTCCTCCTCTTCCTCCTCCTCCTCCTCCTCCTCCTCCTCCTCCATTCCTCGCGCGTATAGCCGACAGCCCCCGAGGCGCGGCCTCGCCCGCCGCGGCCCTCAGCGGCCGCGCCACTCCCGCCGCGGCGGACGCGGCGGACTCGCCGCGGAGCGCGGCGGAGGTCCCGCACGCGCCCCCGGTGGCCACCGCCAGGCGAGCCGCCGCCGACGCCGTCGCGGGTGACCTCAAAACGGCGTGGCGGCCACGCCGCTCGGCGGCGAGCTTTTCGGGGAGTCAAGCGAGAAGGGGCGGCTCCATCCGCAGAAGGCCCGGAAGGCTTCGGGCCCTCCGAGAGGGCCCGAGGCCTTCCGAGCGAGAGGCAGGAGGCAGGACCCCACATCGACGCGCGCGGCCCTTCGCATAAAGCCCCGCCGCGGGCCTTGAAAACTCTCCGTGGCGCCTTCGGTCGGAGTCCTGTTGCCCCGCGTGGAGGTCCCCCCATCAAGGTCTCGGGCCCTGCTGATGCCCCGCGTGGAGCTCCCCTCGGGCCTCCGGGCCTTCCCCGAAGGCACAGAAGACTTCTCGCAGGGCCAGAGAGCTTCTGAGAAACCCCGCCGCCTTTGAGGAGGCATGCTCCTTTTTTCGCTTTCGCCCTGGCCGTGCCGCCGAACTGCGTGGTGAGTCAGCGGGCCCTGTAGCAAATCATGGAAGCCTTACCTTCGGAACTCCGCATCTAGAGTGCATTAGCGTCGACTGGCGTCTGGCAAACGATGAGAGAGTCGGTTCAGCGTCGAATTGTGTCGATGTGCGTCCGTTCAGCGCCCATCAGCGTCGATTCGATCGTGTGTGAGCCCCCCACGAGTTGCCTTCCAAAGTGGGGATTCGGGGTCACGGCACGTTGCTGGGACTCGGGTCGGTCCCCGAGGACGTCTCGTGCGGCTGCACCCTTCAGGGTCCCAAAACCGTGCGGTGACGGACTGCGTCCTGAGGAATTGAGACTTCGAGGTCACCGCACGGTCTGCCTCCACGCGGTTTTGGGATCCACAAGTTGTTTCCGAGGCCCCCTCCTCGCCGCGAGCTCAGGGGAAACGCCGAGCGGGGGACAGGCTCATGCTTTCGGGTTCGAGGTTCGAGGTTTCGGGCGTTTTGTCGGTTCTCGGCGGTTTTCCAGCCTCGGGATGCCCTCCAGCAGTTGCGCCTCGTCGAGAGCGTTCTGGGCGTGCCAGAATCGTTTCGAACGGCCGCTGGAGGCCAAAGTAATTGCCCGGAAACCACAGGGGGGGTCGTCTCGGCCCCCAATCGCACATTCATTGCCGAGAGTGGCTTGGTAGCACCACCCGCACAGGAGCGTGCGGATCAGTGTGCCTGTCGCCGATCTTATTGGCGATGTGTCGCCGATTCCAGGTCGACGTGCCCCCATGTGAGCTGGTCCCCCCCAACGTTGCCCTGCATCGTCGTCCTTGAGCTGTTCTGGGGCGTCCGTGTGGGGGGTACTGGTGCCCACGGCTGGGCGCGGTTCGGAAGACGGACCTTCGAGCCTTCCGAGAAGGCATTCTTCCTCTCACTTCCGACTCTGGGTGTCGTCTCCTGCGCCACCCGCGACCATCTCAAGCTCCCGGGCGGGGTCCGAGCAGAGTGGGGTCGGACGGTCGCGCGCCGCATCGCCGACGCCTCGCCGACGCGTCGCCGATGCGGAGCCCGAGATTTCCTTGACGCCTCGCCCGCCGCCGAGAGGTGCCCGGAGCCACCGAGCTTGCGGGCTCCAGTCCGGTCGTGTGGCCCGCTGGGGTCCTTCGACGCATCGCCGACGCGTCTCGATGCGGAGCTCGATTTTCTTGACGCCTCGCTCGCCGCCGAGAGGTGCCCGGTGCCACCGAGCTTGCGAGCTCCAGTCCGGTCGTGTGGCCCGCTGGGGCCCTTCTCCGGGCGTGGCGAGGCGTCCCGCCCGCCTCGCGCCCCCGGGCCTCGGTGGCCTCTGGGGGCTTGGCAAGG
>CAUYUJ010003224.1:1125000-1145000 GCA_963575745.1 Prorocentrum cordatum
TAGCACTACTAGTACTAGTACTAGTACTAGTACTAGTACTAGTACTACTACTACTACTACTACTACTACTGCTGCTGCTACTTCTACTTCTACGACCACTACTACTACTACTACTACGAACGCGATTGCTACTACTACGACTACTAATATTACAACAACTACTACTACTACTACTGCTCCTGCTACTACTACGACGACTACTACTACTACTACTACGACTACTACTACTATTGCTACTACTACTACTACTGCTACTACTACTACTACGTTGGCTACCACTAGAGCGTTTGCTACTACGTTTGTATTATTACTATTTCGTTGACTACTACGTTTGCTACTACTACGGCTACCACGGCTTCTTCTACCATTACTACTTACTTGTACTACTACCACTACTACTCCTAGTACCATTACTACTACTACTACTACCACCACCACCACTACTACTACTACTACTACTACTACTACTACTACTACTTACTCCTACTGCTACTACTACTACTACTACGACTACTACTACTACTGCTACTACTACTACTACTACTACTACTACTATTACGGCGACTACTACTACGACGACGACATCTACTACATCGATTGCTACTACTACTACTACTACTACTATTACGACTACTGCTACTACTACGGCTACTACAACTACTACTACTACTACTACTACTACTACTGCTACTGCTACTACTACTACTACTACTACTACTACTACGACTACTACTACTGCTACTACTACTACTACTACGGCTTCTATTTCTATTATTATGACTACTACTACTTCTACTATTATCAGGACTGCCGACGACTACTATTACTACTGCTACTACTTCTATTACTACGAGTACGACTTCTACTACTACGACTACTACTACTACTACTACTGCTACTACTACTACCCTTACTACTGCTACTACTACGACGACTACTACTATTACCGCTACTACGGATTGGGGGTGGATATGTGGCCCACGACCGCGGGGGCTTGTGGATCTGTGGCCAGCGGCCGCGGAAAGGGGGGTGGAACTGTGGCCAGCGGCCACGTCAGGAGGGTTACCGCCGTAACTACCACTACAACCATTACAACCACTACTACTACAACTCTTGCTACTAGTGCTGCTACTGGCACTACTAAGACCGCTACTACTACCACAGCTACTACTACTACTACTACTACTACTACTACTACTTCTACTACTACGACGACTACTGCTACGACTGCTACTACTACTACTACTACTACTACCACCACCACTACTACTACTACTACTGCTGCTACTACTACTACTACCACTACTACTATTAGTACTACTCTTACTACTACTATTGCTGCTACTACTACTACTACCACCACCACTACTACTATTTCTACTACTACTAGTACCATTACTACTACTACTACGATTACTATTACTACAACAACTACTACTACTACTACTACTACTACTACTCTACTACTACTACTACTAACTGCTACGACTTCTACTACTACTACGACGACGACTAGTACTACTACTAGTACTAGTACTACTACTACTACTACTACTACTACTACTACTACTACTACTACTGCTACTACTACTACTACCACCACCACCACTACTACTACTACTACTACTACTACTACTACTACTACTACGACTACTACTACTAAGACTACTGCTACGACGACGACTACTACTATTACTACTACTACTACTACTACTACTACTACGACTACTAAGACGACTACTACTACTACTACTACTACTACTACTACTACTACTACTACCCTTACTAAACAAACGCTACTACTACTTCTGCTTTTGCTGATACTATCACTGATACTCTTACTTCTATGGCCGCTACTACTACCACGTTGCGTATACTATTATTTCTTATTTCACGAATAGTCCTATCAGTATTACTGCTGTTAATCTGATTACTGTTGCTACTACTACTATTACTTTTACTACTACTACGACTACTACTAGTAGTACGTCTAGTGCGACTACGATTATTATTATTACTACTACCACTATTCCTACTACTACTACTACTACTACTACTACTAGTACTACTACTAGTACTACTACGACTACTATTGCTACTACTACTACTACTACTACTACTACTACTACTACTACTACTACTACTACTACTACTACTACTACTACTACTACTACTACTACTACTACTACTACTACTACTACTACTACTACTACTACTACTACTACTACTACTACTACTACTACTACTACTACTACTACTACTACTACTACTACTACTACTACTACTACTACTACTACTACTACTACTACTACTACTACTACTACTACTACTACTACTACTACTACTACTACTACTACTACTACTACTACTACTACTACTACTACTACTACTACTACTACTACTACTACTACTACTACTACTACTACTACTACTACTACTACTACTACTACTACTCCTCCTCCTCCTCCTCCTCCTCCTCCTCCTCAGTAGTAGTATTACTACTACTACTACTACTACTGCTACTACTACTACTACTACTACTACTACTACTACTACTACTATTACTACTACTTCTACTATTTCTACTACTACTACTACTACTATTACTACTACTACTACTACTACTACTACTACGACTACTACTACGACTACTACTACGACTACATCGACTACTACTACTACGACTACTACAAGCCCAATTTGGCATTTTCATCCACCCAGTACAGCGCTTCGTGGCCCCATGGGGAGCTCCACCGAAGCCCCCAGTGGGACCGTCCGCATGCGTCGCGGAAGCCCAATTTGGCATTGTCTCCAACCCCACTACAGCGTTTCGTGGCCCCATAGGGAGCTCCACCGAGGCCCCCAGTGGGACTGCCCGCATGCGTCCCCCCCGACCCAGTGCAGCGCTTCGTGGCCCCATAGGGAGCCTCACCGAAAAAGATATTCACAATTTCGGCACCCACAACTGCACATGGTTGGGTCCTTCGCCAGGATGATTTGAACTCGCGTGCGATTTGAAAAATTGCTCAGGTGTTGGTGTTGCTGCTGGTGCTGCTGATGATGCTGCTTCCGATGTTCGTGCCGGTGTTGTTACTGCTGTTGTTGGTGTTGGTGTTGGTGCTGCTGCTGGCGCTGCTGCTTGTGGTGCTCCTGCTGCTGGTGGTGCTGCTGCTGGGGCCATCTTGGGGGTAGGTGGAGAAAGCGGAGGAGGAGGATGAAACAATCGCTGGAGGATGAAGGGGAGCAGGATGGCGGCAGGAAAGAAGCAAAGAAGGAACGGACGATGATAAGGACGGCGAGAAGTCGGGCTTTGGGGATATGTCGGGGTGAGGGCTTCTTCGAAGACTCGTGATGCAATTTGGGCGCCATCTTGGGGCGCTCTTGAGGTCCTCTTGGGGCCTTCTTGGAGCCCTCTTGGGGGGTCTTGGAGCCCTCTTGGGGCTCTTTGCGGGGGTCTGGGAGGCCTCTTGGGGCCGTCTTGGGCCCCATTGTTCGAAAAGAGTGCGGGTCTGAATTCCCGTCGCCCCCTCGGAGGCTCAAAAATGATGTCTTGGGGCTCTCCTGGCCCGCTCTTGGAGCGCTCTTCGGCGCTTTGGGGGCTGTCTTGGGGGCCTCTTGGGCCCCTCCTGGGGCTATCGTAGGCCGTCTCAGGGCCATCTTGAGGCCTCAAGAGCCCATCGGAGGCGAAAGAGCGAGAAGGCAAAACATGTTTTTTAGGCGTTTGAAGGATGTTGGCCTCTTGGGGGGGTCCTTGGAGGGCTCGGAGGGCACTTGAAATCGTCTTGGGGCCGTCTTGAGACCTCTTGGATCGTGTCGGAGGCTGTCGGCTGTCTTGAGCCATCGATCTTGGAGGACATCTTGGGCTATCTATAGCCCTCTTGGAGCTGTCTTGGGCCAAAAAGGACGCTCTGACACATCGCGGGGGAGCCCGTCCAGACCCAGGGAGGGGGGGAGGAGGTAAACCTCCCGAGCAGGGCAAGGAAGGAGGTTGGAAAAGGAAGCGCTCCAGACCACCTGCGCCCAGAGGACTGGTGGGATTATTTATGAGGAAGAGGGATGGAGGAGGAGGAGGAGGAGGAGGAGGAGGAGCAGCAGTTGACGGAGAATATGGAGCAAGATAATGAGGACGAGGAGGAAAACGAGGAGCAGCAGGAGGATATGGAGAGGGACGATGATGAGAAGTAGGGAGTTCAAACGGAAGATGACCGAGAGGAGGACAAGCAGCATCAGCAGGAAGAGGGGAAGTGGTGCTCGTCTCCCGTTCCTGAGGGAGGGCCCCCCGTGGCGCCTTGCGTCGATTCGGTTGCCGGGCAATCCCCTCCCGTTCGGGCCCTCTTCTGGCCTTGCACCCCTGGGCTTCAGACCCTCACCGAGCCTGCGCTGCCCGTGGGCACCAGGATACGGTGGAAGCTCCCGCGGGCCACACCGCGAGTCCCGACACGGTGGAAGCGCCTGCGCCGTGTGGCCCAGATCTCCCTCCTACCGGGGAGCGGCCCCGGCTGCTCGCCCAGGGCAGGGGCCCCGCGAGGCTCGCCGGCCAGGAAGCGTGGAGCCCTCGCCGCGGCACCCTCGCTCTCCCGGTATGGGGCCCGCGGGGCCGGCGAGTCCGTGCAGCTGCTGCCTCTTGGCGGCAAGTCGTTGGGGTGGCGTGCCTTCCGTTCGACGGCGCGCCCCGGGAGGGGGGCCTCCCCAGAGGGCTCAAATCAGGAGGGGAAAAAACACACAGACACAATTATTCGTCGATTTTTAGGAAAATATAGGAAAATATGGGAAGTGGGGGGGAAGACGAAAATCCAAAAAATATGGGGAGTGTTTTTATTTGTGTGTATTTATTTGTGTGTCCTGGGGCCCCTTCATCAAAAGGCCTCCGGTCTTCGGAACGGGTCTCTGAGCCCTCTCCGAGGCCGCGCGAGGGCTTCTCGGGAGGCCCGAGGGCCGCTGAGAAGCCCCGCCGCCGTCTGAGAAGGCCTACCCCCCGCTTCCCCTGCGGCGCGCCGGTGATCCTCATAGGAACAGGAGGTCATGATTCATGATTGATGAAGATTGATGATGAAGATTGATGATGGACATTGATGGTATTGATGATGATGATGATGATGATGAAGAAGATGAATATGATGATGGTGATGGTGATGATGATGGTGATGGTGATGGTGATGGTGATGGTGATGATGATGATGATGATGACGACGACGATGATGATGATGATGATGATGATGATGATGATGATGGTGATGGTGATGGTGATGATGATGGTGATGGTGATGGTGATGGTGATGGTGATGATGATGATGATGATGATGATGATGATGATGATGATGATGATGATGATGATGATGATGATGATGATACGTTCCAATATTTCTTAGAGTTGCAGTGCTTCCCGGGTTTCCGAATGCTTCGCATGGGTTGCAGCAGCGAGGGCCGCTAGGGACCCCCACAATTCCTTGAACGTAGTTTGATCTGGTAGAATCATGACATAAGCATCGTCCTACTTTCGGGGACTTTGGGTTAGCGTATTGCGCCGCCGGCTCTGGCCCGCCGCGCTTCGTAACCACGTCCCAGTGGAAAGAATGGGCCATTACGATGCCCAACTGCAGCTCCTGCTCATTTTGAACAGGACTCGCTGTCCGCGCCGCCGCGGCCCTGTGTCCATCTGAGACAGAAGGTCGCCTGCCCAACAGCGGCCGCTGTTGGTTTGGGACGACATTTGTTCTTGGGCACTGTGCCCAACAGAGAGGCGTCAAAGTCCCGAGCTCCAAAGAGGCGTCAGAGAGGCGTCCAGACCCACTCCGGGCATCCAAACCCTGACCTTCCAGAGAGCTATGTCTTAGCACTGGAGACCTAAAAACCTAAAAAGCTGGGCGAAACAGCCTAAAACCAAGCCGTAGAATAGCTTTGGGATAGGTTTTTAAGTACTTTGTAGCCCTCCTGGAAGGTCAGGGAAGCGGCGCCAACGGCCCGAGCTCCTCCCCGCCTCACGCCCCGCGCAGCGGGGAGCGCGGCACGCTGCCCCCCCGCGGGGCATATGGCGCGCCGCCGGGGCCGCCGCCGCGACAGCGCCAAGCAGCAGCTCGCGACCGCACTCGCGGCGCCAGCTCGCTGCGCTCGATCGCGCTTGCGGCACGCCCGTGCGCCGAAGTTCGCCCCCTCGGCTTTCCCCCCCCCCCCCCCGCTTTCTCCCAGACGTTGCGCTGGAAAAAGCAAGCATCGCCCCAGATGGGGGAGACAAGACGGTATACCGATACCGCTGCTCCCCCCGGACCTCTCCCGGGGTGCGTTCTGACCAGGATTTCGAGGCGAATCCAGCGGTGTCAACGAGGGCCTCCGAGGAGGCCCAAAAAGGGGGAAATCGGGCGAAGGGTAGAGGTATGGGTACCTTTTGCTCCTCCGATAGATCTCCGCTGCCTTCGCACACCCGCCCCGATGGCGTCGATCATCTGCACGCCGATTCGCGCCATAGCTCGGGAGGCCGACGTCCTCTCTCTCTCTCGCGCTCTGCAGTGTGCACCGCCCAGGGCCAGCGCGCTCTCCCGCCCTCTCGTCCCTCGCGGGGGCTCACCCTGGCCACCTGCTGCTGCCGACGACGCTCCTGCTCTCTACAACCCTCGTCGAAATTGAACGCAAGTTTTTTCCACCCCCGTCGCCCTCAAATTTCAATGTTCATCGACGGGCGCATCGCGGCCGGCGGGGTCCGAAGAAAATTTCGAAGTCGCCGGCGTCGGCGTGGACATTGAGATTGGGGGGGGTCGGGGGGCGCCGCCAGGTCGCGGCTAAAGCTTGCGTTCAATTTCGACGAGGGATGTAAGCTCAAGTCGGGCATGTCCCTCTACAGGAGGAATCTTCCAAAGTAGTCAAACAATTGCCTGGGGACGATTTGTTTCAGCATTTGTTGACTATCTTGGGGTATTGCTTGACTACGTTTTATTTTTCGTCCCAGATCCCCCTGTAGGGGGACACGCCCGACTTAACTCCAGGCTCGAGGGGGACGATCAACGACATAAACATAGCAACTCAGAGGTCCGCGCGGATTTCTCGGATCGGTGCTCGACCTCCCTCCCTGGCGCGCAGAGCGCGCCCGGGGCGGCGCTGGGGGCGCCGCCAGGGGGACTCAGCGCCGATCCAAGAAATCCTCGCGGACCTCCGAGTTGCTATGTTTTTTGTCGCTTCGTCCCCCTGCGCGGCTCGGAGGCCAGGCGGAGGCTGCCAAACCCGTGGCTGCCAGAACGGACCTCCTCCTGGATGATGATGATGATGATGATGATGATGATGATGATGATGATGATGATGATGATGATGATGATGATGATGATGATGATGATGATGATGATGATGATGATGATGATGATGATGATGATGATGATGATGATGATGCTGATGTTGATGCTGATGCTGATGCTGCTGCTGCTGCTGCTGATGCTGATGATGATGCTGATGATGATGGATGATGATGCTGATGCTGATGCTGATGATGTGATGATGATGATGATGATGAGATGATGATGATGATGATGATGATGATGATGATGATGATGATGATGATGATGATGATGATGATGATGATACGTTCCAATATTTCTTAGAGTTGCAGTGCTTCCCGGGTTTCCGAATGCTTCGCATGGTTTTTTTTTCCGGGAAGCAGCCCGTTTCCTATTTGGTGCGCTCGGCTCTTTTCCGGGAATCCGTCGCGCTTCCTCCAGGAAGACCGTGTTTGCAGCCGCGGAGTGGCCAGCCCTCGCCCAGCCGCCGATCGGCGGCGCGCGAGGACCCTGACCTCCCAGAGAGCTATGTTTTAGCACTGGAGGCCTAACAACCTAAAACAACTGAGCGAAACAGCCTAACACCAAGACGTAGAGCAGCTGTGGGATAGGGTTTCACGTCGGGTGCTATGTTCTGGCCCTCCTGGAAAGGTCCGGGGAGGAGATGCCTCCTCGGGAGGCGGCGGGGCGTCCCCGAAGCCCCCCGCGAAGCCCTCGGAGAGGGGAGAAGCCCTCGGCGCGCCCTCGGGGGCGGCTCGGCACACGCCTCCCTCGGCGAGGGGAAGGTCGGGGTCTAACGCATCAGGCTCCCCTGGAGCGCGCGCGCCGCCCCCGGAGCGGGCGCGTCGCCCTCGAGGAGTCGGAAAAGGGGTCGGCGGCCCGCCCCGCGCAGGGCGCGCGGGCCGGGGCCGGCCGCCCCGGAAGGCCCGTGGGGGTCCACGACGGGGGGCCCTTTGATTGTAGGGGCACGCGCAGAGAAATATAGGCTCGCACGAGCCCCAGGATTCTGCCCCTGCTTTTTTTCCCCTCGTGCTTCTGGGTCCTCGTCCTCCTCCTCCTCCTCCTCCTCCTCCTTCTCCTCCTCCTCCTCCTCCTCCTCCTCCTCCTCCTCCTCCTCCTCCTCCTCCTCCTCCTCCTCCTCCTCCCCTCCTCCTCCTCCTCCCCCTCCTCCTCCTCCTCCTCCTCCTCTTCCCCCTCTTCCCATATGTCCCCATGTTTTCCGGGGGATCGACGCTTCGTCGTGTGTCTGCGTGGAATATTCTCCCTCTCCCGAGGGAGAGACACGTGCGCCGAGCCGCCCCCCGAGGGGGGAGCGCCGAGAGAGCTTCGCTCCTCTCTGAGGACCTCGGGGGGGGCTTCGGAGGCGCCCCGCCGCCTCCCGAGGAGGCATCTCCTCCGTCGCGCGTCTGTCCCTCCTCGCGCGCCGCTGGTCGGCGGCTGGGCGAGGGCTGGCCACCTCTGACCTTCCAGAGAGCTATTTGTTTTAGCACCGGAGGCCTAAAAACCATAAAAAGCTGAGCGAAGCAGCCTAAGACCAAGACGTAGAGTAGCTTTGGGATCGGTTTTCCCGTCTGGTGCTATTGTTTTAGCCCTCCTGGAAGGTCAGGGTGAGTGAGGCGCGTCCCTCTGCAGGAGGAATATTCAAAAAGCTCCCCAATCACTGCTTGCACTGAAGGGGCCCTCGCGGATATCAAAAGATGTGGCGAAAGTTTCCCGCCGATTTGGGTGGCTGGCTGGGTTCCCGGGTTCCTGGTTCCGGCTTCCCGGGTTCCTGGTTATTGGTTCCGGGCCGATTTCGGTGGGTTCCGGGCTCGTGGGTTCCCGGTCGATCTCATTATCGATCAAACCATCCATTGATTGGGGTTTTTCTCTGGTGTAATGGCCCAAAAAATAATCTTAGGACGATTTGTTTGGGTATTATTGAACATGCTTTGAATGTTTGTTGGGTATTCTTGATTTGTCGCCAAGAATCCGCCTGTAGTGGGACGTGCCCGACCCAAGCCTTGCAGCGTAAGCCGTAAGCTCAGTGGCGGGCGCTTGCTGGCCGTGCCGCTCGGGAGCGATGTACCCATACTACGACCACCCTTCAGGCGATAGGGAGGTTCGGGGGGGCAGGGCTCGTTTCGATTCCTCCGACTCGATTCGATTCGACTTCGATGGCTTCCGATGCCGATTCGATTCGACTTCTGATTCCGATTTGGGTTCGATTTCTTATTGGAGGTACACCAGCCTGCCGATTTCTGTCGATTCGACTTTTCCCGACTCGGCTGCCGATTTCCGCCGATCGGATTCATTTCGATCGCCGATCCAACTTATCGATTCGATTCTGGGCTCTCCTGGGGGGGGGGGAGGAACCAACGTCTCACTCAATCGATCCCCCTGTCGATCTCAAAGTCGAGCTCACTCGGTCAGTCGATCGATCTCACCGTGGATCCCACTGTCGATCACACAGTCGATCTCACCATCGATCTCACAATCGACCTCAAAATCCCTCTCACGATCGATATACTACAAGGTCTGGTGATGTACGCTCGTGTCTGACGTGCGTCTCCAACAGAGGCATACCGTGCGAGAATTGAGTCGGGCCTGTCCCTCTACAAAGGGAATGTCCCGAAATAGTAAAAAAATAGTCTGGGGACTATTTTTTTAGTATTGTGGGGGCATCTTTTGAGCATTTTGTTGGGGGGTATTTTTCATTTTTCGTCCAAAATCCCCCTGTAGTGTGTCCCTATATGTCCAGAGTAGGGGGGCCCAACGGTCTTACAGGGCCCCTCGGTGCGTGGCCGTGGATGGGGCCGCCTCTCCCTGGCGGCCCTGCGAGCTGTAAGGGCCCAGCCTTCGAAGAACAAACATAAGGAGGGGAGAAGCACACACAGACACAATTGATCGTCGACTTCCCAGGAAAATGTTGGAAAATATGGGAAGCGGGGTGGGAAGACAGAAACCCAGAAAGTATGGGGAAATACTGGAAATTATGTTATTTGTGTGTATTGATTTGTGTGTCCCAGGGCCACTTTACCATCCTTCGAAGAACAAACAACGGTGTAAACATTCGGAGTTCCGCAGACAACCTTCTCGGAGCTCCGCGCGGATTTCTTGTATCGGCGCTGGGGCGCCAAGGAGGGAGTGCCGGCGCCGATCTAAGAAATCCGCGCAGACTTCCCAAAGTTTATGGTTACCGTCGTGTTGACGCGGCGGCAACCCTGCCGCGGGTGATTAATGCTGAACGCCACGTGGCTCAGAATCGGCCAATATGGAGCGATCTGGCGATCGAAAGTCGCCGATCGTTCAAGGCTGTTGCCTTGGCCAGTGCAGTCCCAGTGAGCATGCGTGCCCTGTCCGGGCGAAACACTATCAGCTCGGACCTGCCAGTTGCCCCTGGAGAAACTGTGGCCCCACTACCGACCGTGCAAGCCGCGACCGGTATGCACCATACAGTGCCGTGTTTCGTACATGCTCCGCGTGCGGATCATGTATTAAAAATGCAGGGCTGTAGCATTAAAAGCAAAGATGAGTTCATGCATAACTTTACTCATACATCAATCATGGATTCAAGTCCTATCTGTTTAAAGATCCTATGTATTAAGACCTGCCCTGTACTGTGAAAGTCAACGGTAGTGCCCTCTTCGTGGCGGTGGTGTTCCTGTCTTTGAAGGGGAACTGGAACACACAAATAAATACACACAAATAAACATATCCCCAATATTTTCCCATATTTTCTGGGTTTTTGTCTTCCCCACCACTTCCCATATTTTTGCATATTTTCCTGGGAGTCGCCGATTAATTGTGTCTGTGTGTTTTTTTCCCTCCTGAGTCTTGTTGGGCACCAGGCCTTGCCACGGGGACTGCGGCCCGAGGCTGTCTCGGGCCTCAGGCCTGTCGTTGGTGGCTTCCGCGCCCTCTTCTCAAGTCGGGCCTGTCCCCCTACAGGGGGATTTTCGACGAAAAATAAAGAATACCCCACAAATAATCAAAAAATCATCCAAACATAGTCGGGGGACTATTATTTGAGTATTTTTTGATTTTTTTGTATGGTATTTCTCGTTATTATTATTATTATTACTTTTCGTCGAAAATCCCCCTGTAGGGGGACAGGCCCGACATAACCCTATTCGGTTACCGACGCCGGGTGAACACCCTGATGGTCGAACTGGCGTGCTGGCCTCCGTCCCGGGGCTCTCCAAGTCCAGGTTCGCCAGCCGAAGCGAGGAGCTGAGGACTTTCGACCTCTCGCTCCTCGGAGAAGGTCCACGGGTCCTTCTTCCGGCGCGCCCTTTCCCGTGTCATGGCATGCCCCTTTTTCCCCCAGTGCCGAGCAAAGTTTGCATTACATAGTTTGCAGCACATAAACTGCACCACGTATATTGCACCACGCAGTTTGCTCCACGTAGCTTGCATCACATCTCGTTCACATACTCAGCGCATCAGCGTACTGACTGGGTTCCATGCTGGCAGGCATGGTTGTGTTCTTCCCGCTGCTCCTCTTCCCTGCCACTCGTCCTGCCTGTGTGGCCCTTAGCATGCGATTGGCCTGCCATATGAGCGCAGTCCATTTTTAATTGCCTGCATGACCCAGATTGTATAATAATCGGTTACACAGCCCGCCTTGTGAGCGCGCTCTGTAAGTTCACGCTCCAAATGTCCCTGCCCACCCTGCTTGCTGATCCCTCGGGTCAGCTGCAGCAGGGTTCGAGTCCGCGTTCTTAGGAAGTGTGGCCCACTTTCGCAGGGCCTCTGGCCAATCGATCTCAGACTTGCGACGCCTGGGCCTCTTCTCTCCTTCCTCCGCTCACCGTCCTCCTCTCTACACCGCCCCCTCCCCTTCCCATTCTTTTACCCGCCTTCCTCCCTCCCTCCTCCCTCATATGCTCTCCTCGCTCAGTCGTTTCCCTCGCTCAGTCGCTTCCCTTGGGGGAAGCTCTTCCAGCCCCCGTGCGCGAGGAGCGGCAAAAGGATGCAGAGGACGACGAACACGAGGGGGAGGGGAGCAGGAACGCCATGCCCGACCCCCACGCCTGCCCCTCCGAGAACACGGCCCCGCCCGTCGCCGCTCGAGGGCCCCCCCCTCGGAAAAGCCCACGGCGGCCCCTCCGCGACGATGCCCCGCTTCGCCGCCTCCCCCCGCAGCGCTGCCGCACATCTCCGCACGCCGCCGCCTTGCCGCCGCCGCCGCGCCGCCGCCGCCGCCGCCGTCGAAGACGACGACGACGACGACGACGACGACGACGACGACGACGACGACGACGACGACGACGACGACGACGACGAGGACGAGGACGACGGCGACGACGACGACGACGACGACGACGACGACGACGACGACGACGACGCAGCACAGCGCCCTCTCGCCTTGGCGCTGCTGCCCTCCGCCCTCCGCCCTCGCCCCGCCCCCGCCCCCGCGGCCGCCCCGCTCCGCTCCCCGCGCCACGGCGCGGGGCGCCGGGCTCTGCGCGCAGCCCGCGCCGGAGAGCCCGGGCGTCCTGCGCGGTGGCCCGGCGGGCGTGCCCGAGGAGCTCGACCGACTGCACGTAAGAGTGACCTTTCGCTGGAGTGACCTTTGGTGCGGGCCCAACGGGGTCCCCCGATCGCCGAGAGCGATGGGGCAGTAGCGTCTTGCGCGCTTGTGTTTGGCCCCCCCGCGGCCCCCCAAAAGCCGCGCACCAAAGGTCATTCTTACCCAGGGTCACTCCTGCGTGTAGCCGACTCTAGTCGGGAGCCTTCCCTGACCTTCCAGAGAGCTATGTTTTAGCACTGGAGGCCTAAAGACCTAAACAACTCAGCGAAGCAGCCTAAAACCAAGGCGTAGAATAGCTTTGGGATAGGTTTTTACGTCGGGTGCTATGTTTCAGCCCTCCTGGAAGGTCAGGGTTGAGACGGGGTCAATGCAAACGGGGGTAGGCCAGAGTGCCCGATCTTGCAGGATCCTGCAGGGCCAGGGTCGCATTGACCCGGGATTGGGTGCAGGATCCTGCAGGGTCTTGCAGGATCCTTCGCATTGACCTGGGCTTGGGCGCAGGACCTTGCAGGATTCTGCAAGGCCTGGCTGACCCGGGTCTGGATTGACCCGGGTCAGAAGATCCCCGATCAAGCCTGTTTTTTCCCCGGGATCCGACGCTCCAAGCAACATCAAGGCAGGCGCTTTGGGGCCGTTTTCCGCCTCTGGGGGAACTCGACTGGCTTCGGGAGCATCAGGAGACGACTCGGGACGAGAAGCTGGCACTAGAGAGGTGGTCTGGACCTCCGGGGACCACACATCCCAAAACATTGGAGCAGCTGGATGTCTGGGTTTTTAGGTTCAGGCAGGTTTACTTGCATGGTGCTTCACACGAATGCGAGCGTGCAAGTGATTTTCGACTTGCGTGATCTCCGCACGTGCAAGTCGTTTGCGGCTTGCTTCAGGTTCAGGCCCTCCCCCCGTCCGTGCAAGTAGATTTAAGTCGGGCCTGTCCCCCTACAGGGGGATTTTCGACGAAAAACCAAAATAGTCAAAAAAATAATAAAAGATAGTCTGGGGACTATTTTTTGCATATTTTTTAACCTTTTGGGGGTATTTACCTAACAGCGAAGACTCATAGGTTTCTAGTAAGGTCAAAAGAGAGCATCTTGACGCCACAGGGGGGTCTGGGCGCGATCCGGGGGAGGATGCCGGGGACTCTTTTTTTAGCCAATAGTACGCACTTCGTGGTCTTCGAGTTCCCAGAACTCCACTCCTGGGCATGATTTTGAATGCCCGGAGCCAACTATAGGCCACTTCGTGTTCTTCGAGTTCCCAGATCTCCATTCCTGGGCATGATTTTGAATGCCCAGAGCCAACTGTAGGCCACTTCGTGGTCTTCGAGTTCCCAGAACTCCATTCCTGGGCATGATTTTGAATGCCCGGAGCCAACTGTAGGCCACTTCGTGGTCTTCGAGTTCCCAGAACTCCATTCCTGGGCATGATTTTGAATGCCCGGAGCCAACTGTAGGCCACTTCGTGTTCTTCGAGTTCCCAGAACTGCATTCCCGGGCCACATTTTGAATGCTGAGGCAGGCTGAGGCTGAGGCAGGCTGAGGCTGAGGCAGGCTGAGGCTGAGGCCGAGGCTGAAGGCAGACTGAGGCTGAGGCTGAAGCAGGCTGAGGCTGAGGCTGAGGCTGAGGCTGAGGCTGAGGCAGGCTGATGCTGAGGCAGGCTGAGGCTGAGGCTGAGGCTGATGCAGGCTGAGGCTGAGGCAGGCTGAGGCTGAGGCCGAGGCTGAAGGCAGACTGAGGCTGAGGCTGAAGCAGGCTGAGGCTGAGGCTGAGGCAGGCTGAGGCTGAGGCTGAGGCAGGCTGATGCTGAGGCAGGCTGAGGCTGAGGCTGAGGCTGATGCAGGCTGAGGCTGAGGCAGGCTGAGGCTGAGGCCGAGGCTGAAGGCAGACTGAGGCTGAGGCTGAAGCAGGCTGAGGCTGAGGCTGAGGCAGGCTGAGCTGAGGCAGGCTGAGGCTGAGGCTGAGGCTGAGGCTGAGGCTGAGGCTGAGGCTGAGGCCTGAGCAGGCTGAGGCTGAGGCTGAGGCTGCTGAGGCTGAGGCTGAGGCAGGCTGAGGCTGAGGCTGAGGCTGAGGCTGAGGCTGAGGCTGAGGCCGAGGCTGAGGCTGAGGCTGAGGCTGAGCTGAGGCTGAGGCTGAGGCTGAGGCTGAGGCTGAGGCAGGCTGATGCTGAGGCTGAGGCTGAGGCTGAGGCTGAGGCTGAGGCTGAGCAGCTGAGGCTGAGGCAGGCTGAGGCTGAGGCCGAGGCTGAAGGCAGACTGAGGCTGAGGCTGAAGCAGGCTGAGGCTGAGGCTGAGGCTGAGGCTGAGGCAGGCTGAGGCTGAGGCCGAGGCTGAGGCTGAGGGCTGAGGCTGAAGCAGGCTGAGGCTGAGGCTGAGGCAGGCTGAGGCTGAGGCTGAGGCAGGCTGATGCTGAGGCAGGCTGAGGCTGAGGCTGAGGCTGATGCAGGCTGAGGCTGAGGCAGGCTGAGGCTGAGGCCGAGGCTGAAGGCAGACTGAGGCTGAGGCTGAAGCAGGCTGAGGCTGAGGCTGAGGCAGGCTGAGGCTGAGGCAGGCTGAGGCTGAGGCTGAGGCGACTGCCGTTGCCACTGCGACTGTCATCGCGAATGCGACTACGACTGCGAGAACAGCAGAATTCTACAACTGGATTCTCATCTGAATCTTAAGGGGAATGCTTCCAGATATGCTCCTACACATCGCTGTTAGGTTGGCCGGGATATTTTTGGGGTATCTTTTTCGTCGAAAATCCCCCTGTAGGGGGACAGGCCCAACTTAAAAGTAGATTTGCCGGAGCCTTGAAACCAGCAGGCTCCTCCTGGCACGTCACCGGGGCGCCGTCGAAGTCGTCCGGCGCCGGGGCCTCGGAGCGCGCAGCTTCCGGGATGTCCGCAGAGGTAATTGGGATTTGCAGGTGCTTTTTGGAGGTCCCCAGAGGCCTCCGGAGGCTCCAGAAGGGGTGAAGGCGCGGAGGCACCCGAACCTTCGATCCTCGATGCTCCGCCCTGTTCCTTCGCCCCGCCCCCGCCAGTTCTCGCTGGGCCCTCTCCCTACCTGCCCTCACCGCAGCCTCTCGCGGGGTGGTCCTCGCGCTCGCCCGGCCCCTCGCCACACGCCGCTCGCGGGGTGCCCCCCTCCCCCTCCTCCTCCTCCTCCTCCTCCTCCTCCTCCTCGTCCTCCTCCTCCTCCTCCTCCTCCTCCTCCGATCGAGAGTCGAGGTTTTCGAGCGCGTTTGGCTTCTGTTCGGTCTGCGGAAGCCCCGCCGTCGCTGCCCATGCAGACGCCACACAGACGCTGTCTGAGTCCAGCGAGCCCTTCGCCCCACCCCGCCAGACTCGCCCGGCCCGGCCACCCTAGACAGCCAAGGCCATGCCTTCGACCAACGCGACACGCACCCAACCAACCAACCAAGCAGCCAACCAACCAGACCAAGCAGACCAATTGGACCAACGACCCGCCCAGCCTACCCATCCACCCACCCGCCCCCTGCCCACTCTCTAGGCCTCCTAGGTGGGGTCGGAGCAGATGGGGTCGGACAATCGCGCCGCATCGCCGATGCATCGGCGATGCGGCGCGATGCGGAGCCCGATTTTCTCCACGACGGCGTCGCCGATGCCACGTCGACGATGCATGGCCAGTGCATCGCCGACGCATCGCCGATGCATCGGCGATGCGGCGCGGTCCTCCGACCCCATCTGCTCGGGCCCCATCGAGGAGGCCTCTGCACTCGCGAGGGTCGCTTGCACGAGAAGTGCACGAGCCTGCTACCGCAGGGCGCCTGATCGCGTACAGCGGCGAGCCGCGCGGGTCTGGTCCGCGGTGCGGCGAGAAAGGTGGGGTGGCGACCCGCCGGGGCGTGCCCGTCTCGCTTTTTTGCCAGAGGAGGAGTAGGAGGAGGAGAGTGAGGAGAAGGAGGAGGAGGAGGAGGAGAAGAGGGAGGAGGAGGAGGAGGAGGAGGAGGAGGAGGAGGAGGAGGAGGAGGAGGAGGAGGAGGAGGAGGAGGAGGAGGAGGAGGAGCTGAGGAGCTGAAGAGGAGGAGGAGGAGCTGAGGAGGAGGAGGAGGAGGAGGAGGAGGAGGAGGAGGAGGATGGGGGGGCGCGAGGGAAATGGGGACGAGGGAGATGAGGACGAGAGGGAACGAGGGGAACAGGTGCTGGCCGACTTGACGGAAGCGGGGAGGATGGCGACGCGCTGGGGCGTGTCTCTCTCTCGTCCTTTGCCCTGCCAGGGCGGCCAAGGACCCCGCCTGTATACGATCCCGCCTTGTTGTTCAAGAGTGCGTGGGGGCGTCCAAGAGCGCACAGCAATCGAAGAGGAGGAGACAGGAGCTAAGAGGAGGAAGAGGAGTTCATGTTTGTGACGTTTCATGCTCTTCGAGAGGCGGCAGCGGTGCGTCCTGCAGGCTGTGCACGAACTGCTGCAGCTTGGAGGTTCGGACACCCGAGGTTCTTGCAGAGCTTGTCTTAAACATTGAGGACTGTTGAAAACGTGATAGCGATCCATTTAGCGCCTGTCGCACGGTGGGGGACGTAGAAGTCCTTGGACGGCGGCGTTCCCACCTTCCCTCTTGTTTTCGTAAGTATATATTGTTTGTTGTTCTCTCTCTCTCTCTCTCTCCCTCTCGTTCCGTGTTCCGATCATGATCGGTTTGCCTTTCGCATAGGTCCGCATTGTTGCTGTCAATCTAAACAACACATGGGGAGCAATGTGGGCGCCTTTTGTACCGATGCGTCACAGAGGGTTGCGAGGGCTATTGGAGGTGTGAAATGAACTTCTGTGGTTAGCCCGCAAGCTGGAAGTCTTCCCCCAACGGGCCGCCACTCATGTATAGGAAATCGGATAGCAAGGCGGTATTTGGTCTGAAGCCTACTCTTGAGTCGGGCACGTCTTCCTACAGGAGGAATAGTCAAACACAAACATAATCGAAAAATAGTCAGGGGACAATGTTCCAACTACTTTTCGACTAGTTTCGAATAGGTTTTTGAATATTTAAAACACCTTCCCAGATCCCCTTGTAAGAGGACGTGCCCGACCTAAGCCTACTCATCGTCGCCCTTCCTTGCTCTCCCTCACTCCTCCGCTCCCCCGCTCCGTTCCCCTTCCTCCTTCCATCCCATCTCTTCCCCTTGCCCCAGAGGTGCCTGAAAAGCCAGAGAAAATCAACACACTGTCAGCAATTCCATCATCGATGTCCGAGGCTCGATCTTTCTTCCTCCGCCCCCCCGCCTCTCTTCAACGTTGTGTGCGCTGTGGGCAGCATTTCCAGTCGGACCCAGCCGTGATGACGAGGGCACCCAGCCGTGATGACGAAAGGGCCATTTCGGCCCCTCACCCACTCCCCACGCTACTACCCAACCGAATTCGCCGACCGGCCGATCGTCGACGTGCTTCTGTTCGACTCCGCGCGCTCCTTGGCCGTCGCCGAGCCCGTGGAGTTCCCTGCTGCGGTACTCCCCGTCTGGCCTGGAGGTGCATGCCCAGGGGCGGGGGCTGCGCGACCTCGGGCGTCGCCCCCCCTCTTCGGCTTCTTGTGAGGGCTCCCGGGGCCCGCGGGAGCCCCGCCTGCCGCCGGCTGCCCTGACCTTCCAGAGAGGTATTTTTTAGCACTGGAGACCTCAAATCCGAAAGACAACTTGGCGAAACTGCCTAAAACCAAGACGCAGCATAGCTCTAGGATAGGTGTTTTAGGTCGGGTGTTATTTTTTTGCCCTCCTGGAAGGTCAGGGTGGCCTCTACCAGGACGGTTGCGCGCTGCTCCTCTCCCTTGTCCCTGCCTCTCGAGCGTCGACCGCCCGGACCTGTTCTCCCCCCTCGAGCGTCGGCCTCCCTCTCCTCTCCCCCCCCCCCCCTTCCCGCCCTTCCCCCCCCCCCCTCTCTTCCCGCCCTTCTCGCTCCTCCCCTCCTGCCCCGTCCTCTTCCTCGCTGCACCATCCCCGCCTCCCCGTGCCCCTCCCCCTTCCCTCGTCCCCTTCCCCCCCCCCCCCCTCGTAAGGGTTTTGAGCTAGTCCCCTGGGACCAACATTGTTCAAGGCTAAGTAGGGATAGTGAAAGAACGTGCTACCGTTTCATGTGTAAGGCGTAGGATTGCAATGTTATTATTGTTGTGACGGGATACACATATTTTCCTGTTGTGTCGGATTACAAGTTACGTGTCTTTGTGGCGGAATACACTTGGATTTCTTGTTGTAGCGGGTTTCATGTGTGGCAAATGTTAGATTGATTTCTTTCATAGAGGATTGCAAATTGATTCCTTTGGTGGCCGATTTCAAAAGGATGCCTTTAGTAGCGGATTTAAGCAAGAATCATGTCGTTGGAGATTTTGGACATGGTTTATTGGTATGGCAGGTTTCAAGAGGATTCCTGTTGTGGCGGATTATAGAAGGATTCCTTGTATGGCGGGCGGGTTAAAGCATAATTCCTTGTATGGCTGGTTAGATAAGGTTTTCCTGTGGCGGATTTCACATTGATTCCCGTTGTGGCGGATTTAGAAAGGACTCCCCGTGTGGCGGATTAGAAAGGGATTTGCTTTTTGCCGGAATACAATGTGATTCCCTCTGTCGAGGGGCACTTGGGGGAAACCAGGGGACAAAACAATTATACATAGAAAACCAATGGAAGTTTTGAACATTGCTTTTTTTTCTAAGTTTTGGGTGTCGACAGCTGCGAACTTGTTTTGGTTGTTAATACATGATATAAGATATGATCAAACGAAGCAGCGGCTTCAGCCTGAAAACGTTGTCTTTTGCAAACAGTTATCGCAACATTCGACACCCAAAACGTAGAAAACACAGCAACGTCTACAACTTTCATTGATTTTACGTGTTTGTTTCTTTTGTTCCCTGGTTTCTTCCAGGTACCCCTTGACAAAAGGAATAAAGTTGTAATCCGCCAGATTGAAAAGGAATGCCGTTGTAATCTGCCACAGAAGAAATCCTTGTGTAACCCGCCGCATCGGGAATCAATGTGAAATCCGCCACACAAGAAATCTTAACTTATCCGCCGCGAAACGGGTCCTGCTTGTAATCCGCCACAGACGGGATCCGTTTGTAACCCGCCACAACAGGAATCCTTTAGTAATCCGCCACGCAAGGAGTACATGTTTATTCCTCCACCGAATACAATTGTAGTCTGCTAGAGCAGAAATTCATTTGCATTCCGCCACAGAGGTAATCAATTTGCAACCCGCCACGAAAGGATCCCTTTTGCGATCTGCCACAGAAGAAATCAATCTATAATCCG
>CAUYUJ010003224.1:1150000-1282500 GCA_963575745.1 Prorocentrum cordatum
TGGAGGCCCCGGGGAGCTTGGAGAGGGGGTGGAGGCCAGCAAGCATGCAGCTACGCCGGATTGCGGCGTTGAGAGAGACGGGTTCAGTTGAGCACATGGCGATGGCTTGATGTTGGGCGCCATGATCCAGCGCAGCCAGCCAGCCCTTTCTTGGTTCGTCTGCTCCTATTTCAGATGAAGCTATGGTTTTGCTTGTGTGGGCGTGTGTGTATGTGTGTGTGTTTCGGCCACCGCCTCTTGTGTCCCATCCCATCTTTCCTTCTCGCTCGCCCTGTTCCAGGTCCGCACCGACTGTGACGCCATGTTGCTTCGCACATGGCTGCCGACGGAAAAGTGTGTTCGTACTTGCATCGAAGTGTTGACATAATTAGGTATATGTTGTTATTTGTGTTATGATTGACCGTGTGATTTTGCTTGTCATTTCCACTGTACACCATCCGGTTGTTAAGATTAACATTCCAATTGTCAGACAGACGTCCCACATGAAAGTGTCTGCTGTCTGCGTCAGGCCAGCGAGGTACCAGAGCTGCATACGGTTGATGTAAAGTACTTATTTGCAGCCCAGGCCTCTGAGGCTACCAGCATCATGTCCGCGGTGCTGAAACAGCGTCCTGAGCTTGCGATGCCCATGGTGACCGTCATGGTGCCGGAGCATCGCCCATTCGCGCGCGTGTCCGCAGATATTACATGTTTGCTTTGTTGTTGGTAGGGGGAGCCGCGGGTGCAGAAGCCTGGCAGTAGTCGTGCAGGAGGGCGATTTCGGCGAGCGCCAACTGAAGGGGAGGCTGAAGGAAGCAGACGCGACATGTTTTATCGTCAAGTTCCATCATGTAGTAGAGTACGGATCGTTTTGGGATGTGCATGTGCTTGGCGTTCATGCGTAGATTCTCTTCGCGGCATGCGGCAGCAATCTGCCTTTCTTTATCCGCGTTGGGAAATTAGACTATCCCCCCCGCATGGACTCGAGGCAACCCATCACTGTCGAAGATGTTGTGGACTCGTTCGCGAGTGTATAAGTTATCAGCGAGACTTGCAGCATCTTGCAGCGATGGCTGTGCACATCGGATGCCTCTGCTCTCCTGGCGCACTGTGGGAAGGTTCTGGCCAGGAACGCTTACTGTGGGGGCCCACGCCAAGAAACACCCTGCTCGCCTCAAGGGTGCCCTGGTATTCTTGGGTTTCGATGGTTCTGCTGTGGAAAGCGTGACATTCCTACGCCAAACATCAGTGGACGCCCTGGGGTCTCAGGGTTTGGTTTCTTGTGGAATGTTTCTCGTGGACTGGCCTCCACTGTCAGGCCTTTGACCAGGGGCGGGTGGTAGAGGGGAGGGGGGGAGGCAGGATGAGGGGAAGGGGGAGGGGGGGAGGCCAGGGCGAGTCGCATTATGTTTCTATCGCGAGTGTGCGATCAAACGCGTTGCACAGACCTCCCTGCGAGGGCTCGGTCGGAGAACCGACGGAGGCTACCCGAATGACCTTGTGACAGCGAGGCTGCTGGTGTCAGGCTTGGGCGTTCGACAACCCTGGGGTAACGGGTGTTTTGATCTTGCCGCTGCCGACCCAGCTGTGAGATACGCCGCTTTGGGGACAAGGGGGTTGATCTTCAGAAGCCAGGCGAAGGCTGGCAAACCCGTGGCTGTTAAAACGGAGCTCCGGGAAATGGTTGTCTTTCTTGCGGGAAGCAGCCCGTTTTCGATCTTCCGGGAAGACCGTTTTAACAGCCGCGGATGTGCCAGCCTTCGCCCAGCTTCCGAGATCTGTCGAGACGTCGGTGCAAGGCAATACCCTGCGCCAGAGAGGGGGCATGACGTCCCCACGGAACTGAGCCGCAGAGGTTGTCATTGCCTGTGGGATGCTGTCTCAGCCCTCTGCCGGCCTGTGTTCTTTGCGCCCCGCCAGCAGCCGCCCGCCCATGCAGCGACGAGGTTCGCGCTCTCTTTCGGAGGGGGCCCCTGCGGACCCCCCTGGGGCTCCGCGGTTGCGCACGGGGGCCCGCCTCTGCCCTTTCATCGGCCGCCCCGTGCCTCGTCTTCTCCCCCCTTGCTTCTCCCCAGCTCTCCTGCGATCATGGCTCCTCCCTCTTTGTGGATCTGCAACGCCGCGCGCACGCCTCCTCCTCAGTCCCTCTCCTGCCTCCCCCTCCCGCCCCCTTTGCCCTCTCTGCCTCCCTCCTGCCCTCTCCAGCCTCGTCTTGCTCACCGTGTCTCCCCCTTTCCGCCGGTGCTGGTTCTGGGCGCACCTCTCACTTCGACCGTGGTGTCGGGGCTGGACAGGACCCCCAACAGTGACACGCCGATCAGTGAATTTTCCGTGTTCGGTCCTCGGGAGGGCGCCGTGGCCGTTATTCTCCAGGCTTTGCGCCCGCCAGGTTTGGGCCTCAGGTCGTTTTCACTAAATCAGAGCGTGAAGTACCTACCCCGCTGTCGCTTCCAAGCAAAACCAAGCCATACCACGCGCCTCCTCGTCAAGCGGCCTGACCGGTACAGGCTGCAATTTGGCATCGTTTGGTATCTCTTGGAAGCGAGGGTGGTCAAAGGCGAGGTAGGTTTGTTTTCCCCCTACTAAACCACGTTTTACTCAAGGGGGGTCTGTCCATCCCCGATGGTGCCCCCATTTGGAAGCTCCACCTGCGGCACCAGTGGGCGTGTGTGCGGCTGCGGGCTCCCACGTCGCGACCGCCCAGGGGGCACATGTATCTCGCCGTGCTACACCCTGGGCGATGCTTGAGAAAGCCTGCGTTTTCGGCCAGAGCCTCGATGATTCTCAATGTCTCGATGTGAGTCCCAAGACTTTCATAGAAATGCTGGGCTTTTGTTCAAATTCTCAGACTGTGAATTTCTTAACCCATGATTTCTTGAGCATTTCGCAGGGTGTCTGTGCTACAGTGAACGCGTGAACTCCATCCATGCAGTTGTAGGAAGTACGAGTGTGTACGATCGCTAAGTTCAGTGTCGTGTCAAGCGACAGCCACCTATTGAAGAGGAACCGCCGCCCATCCCGCGTATCCCAACGCTGCATGCACGGAGTTGGTGTCCTGAGCGAGACCGTCAAAATCTGATCGCTTTTCTCCCGCACGGAGTTTCCTTTTTTTCGGGTGACAGAGCCGAGCGAAGTTATCAAGGATGGCTCAATGTTTCCTGGGACACGCTATCCATTCGCGTAATTGCTGGAAGTTTGTCGGGCGTGTTCGCGCAGTCCGCGACAACCGCAGGTTTGCAGATTGTACCCTCTGCGGACTGAGTTCGTTGAACCCCTTAATCGAGAACCCAATGAAGAACACGCCCCCCGTCCGCATGGTCATGAAAGGTTTTGAACTTTGCGCGGCGCTATGGCACCCTTTGAAACGAATGTAAGGAGTGCAAGTTTCTAGCACAATCGTTGACGGTACCATTTCGACATTCCGTGTTAAAACATCATCCCTCCATGTTTTATGTCGTTCTGAGTGCCAAGCTCCATGATATTGCCGACACGTTGGGTGGTGCGAGGATTAGGAGGAGGAAGGGAGGGAGGAGGAGGAGGAGGAGGATTTGTCCATCAGGAATATGGGTGGGTCGGGAGATGGAGAAGGAAGAGCAGAACGATCAGGAAGCGTAGGAGGCGGGCGTGGAGGGGTGGCGCAACAAGAGATAGCGGAGCAGGATCAATGTTGGAAAGGGAATATGCAATGGGCGAGAGTTACGAGAAATAGGAGTATGCTGCTACCAATGCTTGCATGTTTCTTCCTCCTCCGCTTTCTCCTTCTCTGGTCCGGACTGTGCTGGGCTTATCCTTTCTGATGTGGTCTGGTCAGCTGCTGTGTGCTCTTGTGTGCCACAACTTGTTATGGTGCGAACTGGTATGTATGATCCTGGGCTCGGGGTCTGCGGGCTCCCCCCCCTTCGCCCCGCCCCCCTCGATGGTATGGTTCCAATGCTCCTTGGGCCCGCAAACGGGTTTTGATGGGAAACGCGCGCGCACGTGCGCACGCCGAGGTCACACGACCATGCGCGCACAACGAAATACAGCGCACTACAACATTCGACAGTACGGCATGACACGACTCACAAGCACACGCGCGCAAGCACGCACATTTGTCATCCGACCCAGCAAAACATCCACTTTGGCGGAGTGCGTGCCAGTGAGGATGCCATCGGCCAGACTTGACGTGGCAAGACTGAAACTCCCCAAAACGCGCAGTGGCAAACAGGGGCAGAAAGTCAGGGGTTGAAAGTTGATCGTTCTCTCATTCATTGTTTTGCCGATCGGCGCGGGCCCTCGCACCCCCCCTACCCCCCCATGGAGCAGATCTTGGCTGTTTTGGGCGCCTGTTTCGAGCAGGTGGAGTCTCCCCCTCCCCCATAAGGACGCACGGTTCCAAGCAGTCGCACGAAGCAGAGGTTCGGAGCCAGACCCCCCCCCCTTTCCTCCCCCCCACTGTCGCTCAACGACGAAACGCCGAATAAGAAAATTCGGATGCAACTCCTGGGAGGTCAAATTCTGTGTTCGCCCTGGTCCGAAGTCCCGCTTAATCCGGGTAAATCCCGCTGAATCCGGCTTACTGCCGCTTAATCCCGCTTAATCCCGCTTAATCCGAGGCCCACTCCGGCGTAACAGCTCCATTTGCAAATGGGGCTCAATCCTCCTTAATCTTTCCGACGAAAACCTCCCAGCAGTTGCCTCCTGAAGAAAACGCTCACAAGGGGGAATCACAGGGCGCAGAGAGCGGACGTGTGTCAAGCAGCGCCGCGGGCGGGCCGAGCCGAGCGGGCGCGGAGACGCTGGACGGCCAAGGGCCGCACAGACCGCGCGCGGCTGATCGGGCGACGGGGCCCGGCAAGAGAGGAGCCGGACGGGACAGCGAGGCGGCGGGGTGGCCCGGCGGCACCAGCCGCAGACACCCTGACCTTCCAGGAGGGCTTAAAAATACCACCCGACGTAAAAACCTATCCCCCAGCTATTCTACGTCTTGGTCTTAGGCTGTGTCGCTGAGTTTTTTTTCATGTTTTTAGGCCTCCAGTGCTAAAAAATAGCTCTCTGGAAGGTCAGGGCAGCCAACCCTTGCACGGGCCGGCGACACCGGCCGCGGACAGTCTTGCGCCGGCAGGCCGCGCCACAGGGCGAGGGCCCAGCGCGGGAGCCGCCCAGCGCGGCCAAGGGCCCACGGCAGAGGAGGAGGACCGGAGGGGGCGAGGAGCGGGGCGCGGGAGGAGAGGCGGGCCAGGAGACGCCCGGCGGCACCGCTGGCGGTGGCGGTATAGCCGCCCCCCCGGGGTGCGCCGCGGAGGAGGGCCAGGCGAACGGGCGCGGCGGCGCCGGCTTAACGGGCGAAGAACGGTATAAAATAAACTTTGTCGCTGTCGGGGGCGCCTGTCCCAGGGCGGCTGGAAAGTTTATACCCTTACGGTGGCACCGTAGGGGTATAAACTTTCCAGCCGCCCAGGGTCAGGCGCCCCCGACAGCGACAAAGTTTATTTCATACCGTTCTTCGCCCGTTAAGCGGCGGAGGACAAGGCCGCCACAAGCAGCGACGATGTGCAAGGACGCACGTGCGGTCGAACGCGCGAACGAGCACGCGCGCGCACGCGCGCACGGATGCACGCACGCAAGCACTACGTCGGGCATGTCCCTCTACAGGAGGGATATTCCAAAATAGTCCCAAAGGATGGTCAGGGAGCGATTTCTTGAGCATTCTTTGGCTATTCTGTATTTATCGTCCAAAATCCGCCTGTAGGGGGACATGCCCGACCTAACGCAAGCACGCACGCCCACACCCCACCAGCACTGCACCACACCAGGCGCACACGGGGGGCGTCGGTGGGGGTGGTGAGGGAGAGGGAGCCCATCACAATGGGGCTGGGGCTGGACCCGGGGCCATGTATACTCGGGTATTGTGCATGTTTGAGTGATATGTTTAGGTCAGTTTAGGCCGAGGCTCGGGGCGGCGCAGCGTGAAGAGAGGGAGGAGCAAGACGCCTCTTGGGGACAAGAATCGTTACTCCATTTAGGGGGCGCGGCGGCCAACAACAGCCAAACGAGTGTATTTCATCTCATGTTGTACATCCCAGGATCTTGGGAAGCGTGGTCGAAGTTGGGACCCTGGGGAGACGTACCTGGTCGTTTGGGGGGGGAAGGGGTGCCCTCCCCATGACATGGTAGAGAAGCACAGCGACATGGTTCTAGTCCACCAGCCGCCCAGAGTAACGATTGGATTTTACAATGGTCCGTCTATTTGTCATCACCATGGGTGGCAATATCAGTTGCTTGCATGCTTCGTCTACGCAGCGATAACATGCCTTTCTTCGTGGGTGTGACATGTTTGTGCCACAGCAATGCCCAGGACTTGACGTATGCTCCGGTCAAGGCCGTCACCGAGCGGCGTCAAGTTGGCGTCGTCAAGACCACTGATGCCGCGGGCAAGGGATATGGCTTCATCAGGCCTCTTGGGGATTCAGCAAACTGATGTCACATGCCAGATCCATGACTTGTGCTCAATTAGCAGGTATCATGTCGGTGAAGTTATCGCCATCACCCCCCCAGCGGAATCATATTCAAGAGTGTTGCTCATCGGTTGGCAGTCTTTGCGGAAGCCAATGGCCATCCATAGCAGCACTGGCTGGCGCATATAACTGCAACTCTGCAGACTGGTGGGTCCCAGGCAGGACCTGGACCGTCTTCGCTGAAGCGTCCGCTGACGAGCTGCCTGAGCAGCGCTGCCCCCCCCTGCGTGGCTCCCGCTGCGTCGAAACACGGTGCGTGCGTGCTCGGGGTTGAAGGTTGTTGGCTGCCTGCGCCAGGCCGAAGCCCAGAAGTCCGCGCGGAGTTATTGGTCGGGAGCCTCGAGACGGGGGTCAGTGCAAATGGGGGTCAGCCAGAGCTCCAGATCTTGCAGGATCCTGCAGGGGCAGGGTCGCACTGACCCGGGCTCGAGTGCAGGATCCTGCAGGATATCTTGCAGGAGCCTTCGCATGGACCCGGGCTTGGGCGCAGGATCTCGCAGGACCTGCAGGACTCTGCAATAGGCCTGACCGACCCGGGTCTGGATTGACCCGGGCCACCGACGTGGATCGGCGCTGGGCCCCCTGGGCGCGCGGAGCGCGCCAGGGAGGGGGCCAAGCGCTGATCCAAGACCCTCGATCCCCCCGTGGAGATCGGAGGAGGAGGCGGAGGAGGAGGAGGAGGAGGAGGAGGACGAGGAGGAGGAGGAGGACGAGGAGGAGGAGGGCTTGGAGGAGGAGTAGGAGGAGGAGGAGGAGGAGGAGGCGGAGGAGGAGGAGGAGGAGGACGACAGAACGTACACTGCTGATACGCTAGGGAGGGGGCCCAGCGCGGATCTCTGAAAGTGTACCTGTATTCAGTTTTTGTTGCTCGAAGCGCCCACGCTGTCACGGCTGGAGCCAGCCCCAGAAATAGCCTTCGGGAGGCTCCCAGAGGTCTCTCTGGAGGCACCCCCCCGGTCTCGTGGGAGGCGCCTGGAGGCCTTCGGAGGGCCCCCCTGAGGATCGAAGAGCAAATGGCATAAACATAGAACTTCTGGAGTTCCGCACGGAGCCCTAAAGGTTTATATTCATGCCATTGGCTGTTGCTCTGCAGGACTTCCTCGGGAGGCCCCCGGAAGGGTCGTGACGGGCTTGACGACCTTTGGTGCCCCCTGCCTTGTGCCGGAGTTTCCACGATCTGATCCAGATTTCCTTGGAGAGCTCTGCGTTGTGTTAGGTCTGAATGGGTCGGAGGTGGACAGACCTCCTACCCTGACACGTCGATTAAGGAATTGGCCGTTTTCGGTTCGCGAGAGGGCGTCGCGGCAGTCCTTTCTGCGGGTCCGGATCCGTCGGTTTCGGTCCCAGGCCGTCTTCATGAAAGGGAGGTTTGCGCTAAAGGGAGGTCTGTCCACCGCCGAGTGTGCTTACCTCGATGTGTGTAGCTCGATCCCCGCCAGCCGACCGGAGAGAATCAGGAGGAAAAGAAACACACAGACACAATTCATCGTCGACTCCCAGGAGAAGATGCAAAACTATGGGAAGTGGGGGGGGAAGAAGAAAAGAAAGCCCCCCCAAAATATATGGGAACAGAGGGGGGATCCTTTTATATATTTGTGTGTTTATTTATGTGTGTGTCCTGGGGCCCCTTCAGAGACGTCGGCAGGCCCCCTACGTGGATCGGACGCTGGGCCCCCTGGGCGCGCGGAGCGCGCCAGGGAGGGGGCCCAGCGCTGATCCAAGACCCTCGATCCCCCCGTGGAGATCGGAGGAGGAGGAGGAGGAGGAGGAGGACGAGGAGGACGAGGAGGAGGAGGACGAGGAGGAGGAGACTGTCCTGGGGCCCCTTCAGAGACGTCGGCAGGCCCCCCGGGGGAGAGGGCCCGCAGGGAGGGGCCGAGGAGCGCCCGGCAGCTTTTGCCCCCGCCCGCCCGCCGCCTCTGGGCCTCCGCAGCTGCCCGGAGCTCTACGAGGTGTTCGGCCACGACGTCTTCGTGCACCGGAAGCAGCTCCTGCACTGCTACCCGGGCCAGGAGGGCGGCCCCTCCCCCGGTCGTCGGGGGCGGAAAAAGAGGGGGGGATGACTATAGGGGGGGTGGATATCATGGCGTGGGCCATGACATTTCCCCAGAGATCATGGCGCCTCTCCTTATTTCATTGCGTTCCTGGCCCCCCCGCTGGGCCGCGCACGTGCCGCCGGTCATGATTTGCACCCCCCCCCTCTTGGACACCCCCCTCTTGGCCGCTCCCGACGATCGGAGCTCTCACATCTTCGCGATGCTCTCCTTCTCCCCTGACCTTCCAGGAGGGCTAGAGAATAGCACCCGACGCAAAGACCTATCCCAAAGCTGTTGTACGTCTTGGTTTTAGGATGTGTCGCTCCGTTTTTTCGGCTTTCAGGCCGCCGGTGCTAAAAGATAGCTCCCTGGAAGTTCGGGGTCGTCCTCCTCCCGACCATCCGGCTTCCTCGCCCGCCGTGGGTGGGTCGCGGGTGAGTCGCAGCGTGGGTGGGTCGCTGGGGGGGATCGCTGGGGGGGGGGGGTCGCGGGTGGGTCGCGAGCGAGGACGACGACAGGAACAACAGCGCAGCGCAACAGCGCAAGAGCAATCCGTGGCGCGGAGCTCGATTTCAGCCATGCACCCAGGGACAGTGAAGGGCACATCGGCCCCCACAACCTGACCCAATCAGGGAAGGGGACCTGGGTGAACTGGAGGAGGAGGAGGAGGAGGAGGAGGAGGAGGAGGAGGAGGAGGAGGAGGAGGAGGAGGAGGAGGGGCGGCAGATGAACACGAGAGTGAGCAGGAGGAGCAGGATGGGGATGAGGAAGGAGGGGGACGGGGAAGGGCAGCAGCGGGAGGAGCTGGGGGGCCAGGGGAAAGCAGAGGAGGGGACAGGAGCGGTGCGGCAACGACTAGGCAGGACTCCGATCTTGTGGCCCGCGCTCGAGCGGGAGGGCCATCCTGAACGACGGGAGCAAAGCGCCGATCGTCAAGTGATGCCAGCGCTGCAGCCATCGGGACGAGCATCGGGACAGCCACAGGTCCAACCCATCGGGGAGCAACCATCGGAACAGGTGGGACAACCAGGAGGACAACCCCCGGGACACGTGTCTGGACAGCCAGGCACTATTGGGCTCACCATCGGGAAAGCCACCGGGACGACCATCGGGGCAGCCATCGGGACGACCATCGCATCCACCGTCGCATCAAGCGGGAGCACCAGTTCGGGCGGGCCGAGAGCGCTCGGACCGAAGAAACATGCACGAGGAAGCCACGGCCGACCTCGTGCCGAGGCTGCGCGAAGCCGGCGTGCGCGGAGGAGGGCGCGGTGCTCTCGGGGGGGCTCGTCGGAGGAGAGAGGAGGGGCATACTCATGCTGTGTTGTTTTTGGACGGGGGAGGGGATCGCAGACATGGAGCAAAGGGGCGTGGATTACTCCAGATTTCGTAATAAAGGGAGGGGGTTCTCATTTCGGGGGGGGTCTCTTCCAGGCTATCTCGGAGCGCCTGGGGGGTCTGGGGACGATGTTTTGGAGGGTTCTCCCACGGGGGAGGTCTGAAATGGCTTGTCTTGGAGGGTCCAGACCCCCTCCCTTTTATTACGACATCTGGAGTAGCGACGGGTCCCGTTTCGGTGGGAAATCGCGGAGTTCCGCCGCCGAGCGAGGCGGCACCGGCCGCATTTGGGGAGGAGGCCAGCGTGGGAGGAGGCAAGGTGGGAGCTATCAGGCTAACGTTGCAGCGGGAACGCCATTCTGAAATACCGAGGACGTTCCGATGTATGAATGACGTGTGGAACATCACCGGTTTTTTCTGTATCCTATACGTCCCAACACAATTCATGCCCGAAAGCAGCTGCCCCGCTCGGGCTTCATCAAGGGAGAACGGGGAGCTGTAACCCCATGCCACCAATAATAAATCATGCCCCCCCTTCACCCCCTGTATTTTTTATCCCGTGTCAATAGGATTTAAGTGTGGAGAAGGCGCGGAGGCCGAACTTGATAATCCCCGGGGGAAGTCGCGAGTCGAAGTTGCTATCATCTCATGGTGACTAGCAACAGCATCAAAAACGCTGAGCATGGGAATGGTGCTCTCACCATTTCAGCTTCCACAATCACGAGCGCCTGGCAGGGCTATGGGGTTCTCACCATTTCAGTTTTCCCAAGTCACGAACTGAATCATCATCATCATAATCACCATAACATCAGCATCATCATCATCATAACTTAAATTAACTAACATCACCTTCCCCGGGAAAATCCTTGATTATCCCCGCCAGACCCCCGAACTTCATTATCCCACAAGGGTTATTATCGGGAACACAGGGTTATTCATATCGCTAGACGCGCTTGCGCCATATCTGACATATTACCGCTCCCACCCATCCCTTCCCTTTGCGCTGACTGTTCTAGATCTTCCGGCGGGTGGCATGGCGGACCTGGAACCCCCGAAATAGCCCCATCGTTTTCTGCGCAAGCAGAATAAGTGGGGTTGTGTACATTGGAAAAGGCGGGTGAGGAGGCGGGGGATGAACAGGAGTGTGAGCGAGCAGAGAAATGTGCAGGAGGATGAGGGACGTTCGGTGAGGGATGATGGATGATGAAGAAGATATTGATGATGTTGATGATGGTGATGCTGATGGTCATGGTGGTGTTGATGATGATGATGATGCTGATGATGATGATGCTGATGATGATGATGCTGATGATGATGATGATGGAGGTGGTGTTGATGGCGTTGATGAGTAGGGTGATGATGATGATGATGATGACGATGATGTTCATAGTGCTGATGTCAGGTATGATGATGATGATGATGATGCTGATGACAATGACGATACTTAATGATAATGATGATGCTGGTACGGATAATGATTATACTGCCAATGATGAGGATGCTGATGATGATGCTTATGATGAGGATGACGATGGTCATGATGATGATGTTGATGGTGACGATGCCGATGATGATGATGATGCTGATGATGCTGCCGACGATGATGATGATGAATGTGAGGATGATGATGAGGACGGTTACGTTGATGATGATGACAGTGATGATGAGGATACCGATGCTGTGGATGATGTGATGATGCTGATGATGATGATGATCATGATGATGACGATGATGACGATGATGATGATGATGATGATGATGGTGCTGATGATGATGATGATGATGATGATGAGGAGGGTGATGATGGTGGTGGTGGTGATGATGCTGATGATGTTTCACGACGATAATGATGATGCGTATGAGTATGATGATGACGACGACTACGACTACGAGTTAGTAATGATGATGATGATGATGATGATGATGATGATGATGATGATGATGATGATGATGATGATGATGATGATGATGATGATGATGATGATGATGATGATGATAATGTTACTGATGACCACGATGATGATTCCGAGTGGTGACGATAGTGATGGTGATGGTGATGATCATGGTGATGGTGACGGTGACGGTGATCATGATGGTGATGGTGATGGTGGTGGCGATGGTGACGACCATTTTGATGATGACGGTGACGGTGACGGTGATGGTGATGGTGATGGTGATGGGGATGAGGAGGAGAATGAGGAGGAGAAGGAGGAGGCGACGCACCAGCAGGAGCAGGAGTAGGAGGAGCGGGAAGTGCTTGGGGGCCAGAGGAAGGCGGAGGACGAGAAAGGGGTGATGACAACGACGAGACGAAAAGACTTGGATTCAGAACTGTGGCCCGCGAAGGGGCGAGAGCGTTGTGAACGACGAGAGCAAAGTGCCGGTCCTGAAATGCGGGAACAGCATTGCGAACAAGCAACATCACATGAACTACGCAGCATCCCGCAAATATGGATGCAAGTGAGGAGACGGCGGTGTCGTCGGCAATCTGCGAAGATCTGAAGGAGCCAGCCGCAGGCGACGATCTTTTACACATCACACAACGAACCCGCCGCATGCGTCGGTTCCTTCGTCAACGCCACGTGGGTGGGTCGCGGGTGAGTCGTAGGGTGGGTCGTTGGGTGGGTCGTAGGGCGGTCGCACTGTGGGTCGTGGCTGGGTGGCGGGCGGGTCGTGGGCCAGGATGACGATGACAACGCAACACCGCAATGCAACATCGCAACGACCGTCCGCACCGCGGAACTCCATTTCCGCCCCGCATCCCAGGACATTGAATGGCCATATTTTGACGTAGTTCGCAGCATGCGGGAGCAAAGCTGCCCCGCTCGGGCTGGATCCGCCGACAGAGTAGGTAAGTGTTCATATTGAGTAGTTGCTGGGCAAGTGTTAAGGAGGGGAGAGAGAGAGAGAGAGAGAGGAGAGAGGGAGAACTGGAGGAGGTAAGCAACTAGTGGTAATGCAAGTCCATTGGCCCTTCCCGCCCTCCTCCTCCTCGCGGGGGGGCAGCAATGGTGGTTGCAGCGAAGATGTGGGCGTCTTGCTTTCACTGCGCGGGGTCCCAGCAGCGACCGTCTGAATGCTTTGCCTGTCCGGCTGGCAGGAGGTCAACTTTGCCGTCCTCCTGAACAAGGAGAACAAGCCGCAGGCAGCGCTTTTCCGCCCGCAAATCACCCCGGCATGAGGAGAAGCTGGATAGAGAGGGAGGAGGAGGGAGGAGGAGGAGGAGGAGGAGGAGGAGGAGGAGGAGAAGGAGGTGGAGGAGACGAGCAGTAGAGACCAGGAGGATGACGGGTGACTGAATGGCCCCGCCGCTTGGCATCGTTCTTGTCGGCGGCGATCTAGCGAACGATGGCGGAACAAAGGTAGAAGGTGGGCACCGTCGTGGTTGTCCACCGTGCTTGCTCTGAGAAGGGCGATACGCCCGCCAACGGAGATAGAGCTCGAGAGTTCAGCACAGTGTTCTGCAAGCGAGTGCAGCGACAAGTGAGGTGCTCACGCGTATTTGCGGGAACAGGAAAAGGAAACCAGGAGGTCCAACGCGCGAAGGGCACACATGAACAACCCATATGCCTTTGAGTTGGGATGGTGCTTGGGAATGCTCGAAGTCATCATCTTGCGTGGCTTAATGTTTCGTTACTGTGGCCTTTCAGCCAGACGGCGGTGATCGCCCCTGGGGTTGTGGGCTGGCCGACAGACATAAACGCTACGTTCGGGCAGGGAGGCGTTGAGCTGACTCTGTGGGGCTCCATCCGCGACAAGGAGAGTAGCGCAGTCGCGGCCATCACATGTTGATTCTCAATCCTTGCGGACGAACTGAGCACTGTAACGTGTACATCGCGAGCGCAGCAAACTTGTTATGCTCGTGGTGTGTTCAGGTGCGGCTCTGCTTAGCTTGTGATTGTCTTGGAGGTTGGGTTGAGTTCCAGCGATCGGGATCGGAGCGCCACTCACGCGTTGTGCACCAGAATGAGCGGATGTTGAGGCGTTCTTGCATGAGTAACGGTGTCTCACTTGCCTTTATTATGCAGCAAATTGGAGTTGAGAGGCCTTCGACATCGTCGATGGGCGTAGCAAAGACGGGGAGGCCCCCTTGTTCGCCATTGTAGCGCGTCTGTGTTTGCAGGACACGTGTGCGCATCAGTATGTGACGGAATTGGTTGTAAGGAGACATGATTGGATGAATCATGTTGCAGGGCCATGTTCTTTTTTTTCGCGCAACGCAGTGCACTTCTATGTTTTGATGGGCGTGGCAACAAGCACTTCATAGAGGGGAGGGGGAACGTCATCACACCATCCTTGTGTGCGTGTCTGAAATGGGCTTCCGCGGTGAGGAGTATTGTTGTTCAGTTCTCGTGTTCGAGCTACATGATCATATGCTTGAATTCCTCCCCTCCTGTGCACACTGTGCTTTACTCCGCCTGAGGCATCCTCACACTTTGGGCCCCTTGGGGTGCTGGAAGCAGCGCGCCGTTTGATGCATCCTACCACGCCATCGGCGGAACGCAGACGGGCCTGGGGCCCGACACAGGCACACCGCACTCCCCGCAGTCTCGGCGCGAGCGGGCCATGGCTGTGCTCCCTGGCGGCTGCCCCCCCTGGGGCAGTGGAACCGGCGCCCCGCCCGAGACACCCTCGCAGCCTGACTCGAAGGCAGAGGACCTTGTGCGCATGCAGGCAGGCAAACCCTTTGGCATCGCTCGGACGTGTGCATGTTTCCTTCGGCGAGGACCATCGAGGAGCATCCTTGATCATTTGGCGAAAAAAAAAACACGCACGAAACCGAAAAAAAGCACAGGGAATGGACGTCCGAGCGATGGCCAGCCCCTGGGGCAGTGGCACCAGCGCCCCGCCTGAGACACCCTCGCAGCCTGACTCCGAGAGCAGAGGACCTTGTGCGCATGCAGGCAGGCAAACCCTTGGCATCGCTCGGACGTGTGCATGTTTCCTTCGGCGAAGACCATCGAGGAGCATCCTTGATCATTGGGCGAAAAAAAAACCACGCACGAAACCGAACAAAAAAGCACAGGGAATGGACGTCCGAGCGATGGCCAGCCCCTGGGGCAGTGGCACCAGCGCCCCGCCTGAGACATCCTCGCAGCCTGACTCGAAGGCAGAGGACCTTGTGCGCATGCAGGCAGGCAAACCCTTGGCATCGCTCGGACGTGTGCATGTTTCCTTCGGCGGGGACCATCGAGGAGCATCCTTGATCATTGGGCGAACAAAACCACGCACGAAACCGAAAAAAAGCACAGGGAATGGACGTCCGAGCGATGGCCAGCCCTTGGGGCAGTGGCACCAGCGCCCCGCCTGAGACATCCTCGCAGCCTGACTCCGAGAGCAGAGGACCTTGTGCGCATGCAGGCAGGCAAACCCTTGGCATCGCTCGGACGTGTGCATGTTCCCTTCGGCGAGGACCATCGAGGAGCATCCTTGATCATTGGGCGAAAAAAAAACCACGCACGAAACCGAAAAAAAAACACAGGGAATGGACGTCCGAGCGATGGCGAGAACCGCTGGGGACGTCCCCACGACACGGGCGAAGCGCCTCGCCGCCCGGCCAGCTCGGGCGCGCCCGGGGGGCGAGCCGGGGCGCGAGGCCGCTGCCCCGCGCCGCTCCCCGCCGTGCCTTTGCCGCCGGACGTTTGCCCGCGACGGGCCACCGCTTCGGTGGGGGCACTCGTGGCAAGGGCAACGGCTTCCTCTGCACACAGGCAGAGGGAGGATGGGAGGGAGGAGGAGGAGGAGGAGGAGGAGGAGACGGAGGAGGAGGAGGAGGAGGAGGAGGAGGAGGAGGAGGAGGAGGATAAGGAGGAGGAGGAAGAGGAGCAGGAGCAGGAGCAGGAGCAGGAGCAGGAGGAGGAGGAGGACGGGAGATCAGCCGACGAGGAGGAGGAGAAGAGTGAGGAGAAGAGGGAGGAAGAGGAGGAGGAGCAGCAGCAGCAGAAGCAGAAGGAAGAGGAGGAGGCAGACGAGGAGACATGGGAGTAGGCGTAGGAGGAGGAGACATCAGAGTGAGGGGGCCGAACGGTCATTCATTGTCCCTGGGTGCGTGGCTGAATCAGGAACTCGTGGTGAGAATTCTGCTTGTTGCGTTGTTGTTGTTGTTGAACATTATTAATTCTAAAGAATAATTATTGTTGGGACCCCTGGTGCACGGCCCCCCTGCGCCGCCTAGGCCGCAGCTACATTTTCATCATTTTCGTGAGGAAGCCTCAGGTAATTCGATGTGATCAAGATCCGGTTGTTTTGTTCCCCCCCGCTTTCCCTTGCAAAAAACACTATAAAATGACATTTCTTGTTCTAATATAATCAAATTTCAAGAATCCCTTGCAAAAAATAAGGTAAAGTGGACATTCGCGCGCGCAAGACGAAATCCTTCCAAAAGCTTAGTGTTCGGAGCGATTTTAACATAAAAACATCAAAAAACCAATGGTTTTTCAACAAAAAAATGTCAAAATCTCATCCCGCGCGCTCTTGCGGATTCGTAGGAAACCCAACACTTTTTAAACATTTCTGTCAAACGGGCTTTTGCGAGCAACTTTTTCGAACTTCTGCGACAACGGTTGCGCACCTGCCAGGGCCATCATCCCTGTCAAATAATACCATGCGGGACACATTCGTTTTTTCTTCGCGCGCGCACGCCGAAATCTCCAAAAACCATTGGGCTTCTTAAGAATTTTAGCACCGCGCATCATAAAATCACACGAATCGCACCGTAGGTCCTCGAAAAACACCTGCACGACTTTTCAAAATTTCTACCCGCGCGCGCTGTCCTAACAACTTCTGTGGGTGTGTACTCCACGCCAGTGTAGTAGCCACGGTCGTCCGCAGGCCACGAAGTGAAGTGTCCGAACGTCATAGGGCGGGAAGCTGGGTGTGGGTGGTGGCGAAGAGTCGTGTGGATATTTGGTAGAGCTTGCACTGCCCCCCCACAAAGTGGGGGTATTGGCTGGCGTCGCATGAAAACCCTGGCACTGGTGAGAACACTGAGCGTTCGGGTAAAGTGATTGTTGTTGTTGTTGTTGTTGTTGTTGTTGTCGTCGTCCCACCCGCGACCCCCCGATACCCACCCCGCGAACCCACCCCGCGACCCACCCCGCGACCCACCCGCGACCCACCCCGCGACCCACCCGCGACCCCCGCGACCCGCGACCCACCCTCGACCCACCCCCGCGACCCACCCGCGACCCACCCGCGACCCACCCCGACGACCCATCCGCGACCAACCCCGCGACCCACCCGCGACCCGCACCCAACCCGCCACAGACCCTGCACCCACCCGCGACCCACCCGCGACCCACCACCGCGACCCACCCGCGACCCACCCCGCGAACCATCCGCGACCCATCCGCGACCCACCGCGACCCACCCCGCGACCCACCCGCGACCCACCCCGCGACCCACCCAAGGGAGGAAAAACCACCCGTACCAGACAATTGACGTTTACTAAACGGCCCTGGGCGTCGACGAAACAGCCCTGCCATGTTCGATTCATGTCTTGTGTGAGTTTACTAAATGGCTTCGCTTGTCGGGGTGATTATTATGAGGTGGATTTCCTTCCCTCTACACCGGCGACCCACCCGCGACACTCCGGGGACCCATCCGCGACCCACCCGCGACCCACCTACGACCCATATGCGACCCACCCGCGACCCATTGGCTTAACGAGAAAATCGGCGGCTACGGCGGGCTCCTTTATATGATTTGTGAAACTTTAGCGCCTGCGGCGGGCTTTTCCAGAGTCTCGCAAACTGCCGACGTCCCCACCGCCCCTCGCTCTTATCCGCATCTGTGGGGTGCTACGTATGATGATGATGGTGATGATGATGATGATGATGGTGGTGGTGATGGTGATGGTGTTGGTGATGGTGATGGTGATGGTGATGGTGATGGTGATGGTGATGGTGATTGTGATGGTGCTGATGGTGTTGATGGTGCTGATGATGATGATGCTGATGCTGATGCTGATGCTGATGCTGATGATGCTGATGCTGATGCTGATGCTGATGGTGCTGATGATGTTGATGATGATGCTGATGCTGACGCTGATGCTGATGCTGATGATGCTGATGCTGATGCTGATGCTGATGGTGCTGATGATGTTGATGATGATGCTGATGCTGACGCTGATGATGCTGATGCTGATGCTGATGCTGATGATGCTGATGCTGATGCTGATGCTGATGATGCTGATGCTGATGCTGATGCTGATGGTGCTGATGATGCTGATGCTGATGCTGATGCTGATGATGATGATGCTGATGCTGATGATGATGCTGATGATGATGATGGTGCTGATGGTGCTGCTGATGATGGTGATGATGATGATGAGGAGGAGGAGGATGAGGATGAGGATGATGCCGATGATGATGATGGTGATGATGATGATACTGATGACGTTGGTGATAATGGTTATCGTGAGGATGATGGTGGTGATGCTGATGATGCTGATGCTCATCATGATGATGCTGATGATGCTGATGATGATGCTGATGCCGATGATGATGATGATGATGATGCTGATGATGATTATGTTGATAAGGATGATGATGCTGATGATGATGATGATGACGATTCTGATGATGCCGATGATGCTGATGCTGATGATGATGCTGATGATGCTGATGGTGGTGATGATGGTGATGATGATGACGATGATGATGATGGGGAGGATGTGGAGGCGGATGAGCATGAGGATGATGACGAGGATGATGATGACTATGCTGAGGATGAGGATGAGGATGACATTGAGGATGATGATGCTGAGGATGATGATCAGGATGATGATGATAATGATGATGATAAGGGTGATGATGATGCTGATGACGACGATGATGATGCTGATGATGATGATGATAGTGATGACAATGGTGATGATAATGATGATGCTGCTGATGATGATGATGATGATGATGATGATGAGGATGAGGATGAGGATGAGGATGATGAGGATGATGAGGAGGAGGAGGAGACAGAGGACGACTGGAGGACGGCGGGAGGAAGAGAGGAGGAGGAGGAAGAGGAGGAGAAGGAGGAGGAGGAGGAGGAGGAGGAGGAGGAGGAGGAGGAGGACGGGACACCAGTCGACCAGCGCGCGGCGAGGCAGACGTCAGGGGCAAGGGCGGCTGGACCAGCAGGAGCGCGGGACCTAGCCGCGTTCGCGGCCACAGCCCGATTCCGCCGCGTTGTGCTGCGCAGGGCGTCGAAGGGGGACGGGGGGCGGAGGGGGGTCGATTGCATGTGCCGTCGGGAACTTTTGCTTAGCGTGTCGCTCCGCCTGTTTTGGCCTCGCTTGCTTTGGCGGGCGCGACGCGCTATCCACGTCCCCATTCTCAGGCGTCCACGTCCGGAGCCTTTGAGCCTCCCGTCCCGCAGAACCGAGCGGCACGCTATCCGCTTGCAAGGCATCACTTTCGCCGGAGCCACCGCGGCGACGCGCTATGCAAAAGTTCTTGACAGTAAGAACGATCCTTCGCCCAAGTGACTTTTGGTGCGACCCAGCGGGTTTCCCCGATCGCCGAAGACGACGCTGCAGCAGCTGCCTGCGCGTCTTGAGCTCGGCTTTCCCTTACGCCGTGCAACAAAGGCTACTCTTGCCTCGGGCCACCCTGGCGTGTAGTTGAGGGGCGGGTTGCGAACAACAGGCAAGATACCACGCCTGCCACGGGTCACCCTTGAACAACCTTGAGCCGCGCACCAGGAACCATTCCTGCCCCAGGTCACCCTTGCGTGTGGCCGAGGGGCGGGTTGGACCGCCGCCGCGGGGGGCAGCCCTGCCGCCGCTGCCCGCGGCCTGCGCTGGCCGGCGCGAGGCCGCCTGGCGCGCGGAGCTGCGCGCTTGCGCTTGGTGCAGCGCCCGGGGCCGCCGGACTGGAGCTCGGCATGCGGGCGGCGGCCTGCGTGCAGGCCGCGTGCGCCGCCCCCCCCCCCTCCCCATCCCGCCCGCCCCCTGGCCATCGGCTCTTCTGCGCCGCGGGTCTCCTCCGAGGGGCACCACCGTGCCGCCGAGGGGCGGCCGGCAGCATGGGCACCTCTTCCTCCGACGCCCGTCGGCACAGATTGTGGGAACTCTCGAGTCGGGGATTCTCCACCCTGCTGAAGCAGGAAAACTGGCGGGCAGGCTCAGCTGGGGTGCCTCAGCAGTTTTTGGCAAGGCAGCCCGCTGCGGGGCCGTCTTGGAGGCCATCTTGGGCGTCTTGGAGGCCATCTTGGGCGTGTCGGGGGCCTCTTGGGCCGTCTTGGGGCCCTCTTGGGGCTCGGGCGGCCCCTCCGCCGCGCCGGCCCGCACGGCGCCGGCCTGCGCGGCGCCGCCGCCGCCGCCGCAAGCCAGGTGCGGGCCGCGGCGTGGCGCGCCGTGGGGCGCTGCGCGGGCGTGGGTCGCCGCGGGGTCCGCGCGGCGCCGCGCCCGCTATTTCGGGGGCCTCCGAGGGGCCTCCCGATCGGGCCTCGGGGCCGTGCAGAACGGCTCGCGGTGAGAGCGGTTATCGGGGGCGTGGGAGCCGTGCTGCTCCCCCTCCTCCTTCTCCTCCTCCTCCTCCTCCTCCTCCTGCTCCTCCTCAACCTCCTCCTCCTCCTCCCCTCCCCTTCTATCCTCCTCCTCCCCTCCCTACCACCTCCGCTCTCCTCCTCCCCTCCTCCTCCTCCTCCTCCTCATCTCAATCCTCATCCTCATCCTCAGTCCTCATCCTCATCCATCCTCCATCCTCACTGCTGCTGCTGCTGCTGCTGCTGCCTGCTGCAGCAGCAGCTGTGCAGCCGTGGCGTGGGAGCCGCGCTGCCCTTACGTCGGAATGGAGCATACACATTGCCTCGGGGGGGACCAGAAACCCCCAACAGGGCACGATCGAAGTGAATGGTCCGTTTTTTCGGTTCTCGAGAGGGCCCGTGCCCTTCTTTTCCAGGCAATCGCCCCGCCAAGGATTGGGGCCGGGCCTCGGTCTTTTGCACGGGGGGGGCGTTTTGGCTAAAGGGGGGGTCTTCCATCCCCGAGGTAAGCTGGCCCATGGGGAAATGGGTGGTGTCATATGGGGACCGCGCGTGGGGGAAACACCAGGGCACGGCGCTCTGGGGAGGGGGGGGGGGGGCGAAAGAACAGTCCCGGGGAGTGGCGGGTCGAGAGGGGGGGTGATGACCAGGGGGACAGGGGGAGTTTCCATGCCGGGGCCAACGATCTTTCCTCTTTTCTCCCTGGCTATTCGATGCCGCGACCCTGTTTCCCTTCGATGCTGCTCCTGATCTTCCCCCTCAGCCCGGCCCGCGCCGCACTTATCTAATAGAGATATATAATGTGCCTCGGGCCAAGATCTGCTCTAGCTGCTCGAACCCCCCCAACCTGCTGCTCTGTTCTTCGACCACCCCCCTCCCACCCTGCTTCTCTGTCTCTGCGACCCCCCCCCCACCCTGCGACCCCCCCCACTGCGATGCGCACCCATCTCCTGCGGACCACAACCCCCCCCTTCTTATGGTTTTGGGACGCCCCGCTCATTGGAGGCCCCCGACGCACGCAAGAGCCTCCGCTGAACGCAGCAAGTTCTCACTTAGAGGCAAGCCTTCTGTGAGGGCAGAAATGTCCACCCACCGAAGGCAGTTTTTTGCACCGGATCCCGAGTTGCTTGCATTCCGGCGATCAGCGAGCAAGCGATCTCACCGGATGCTTCTCATAGCCTTGTGGAAGTCGATCGATGGAGAGGAAGCATGTTGCCACATAATTTCCAGATGTCCAACACATGTTTAAAACATGGTTTAAACATGTAAAACGACATGTATGAAACATGTTAGGACATTTTCCTACATGTTGAAGACATTTTAAATTCAAAAATGATAGGACTGTGTCCATGGTCGTGGCATCCACGATCATAGCCAGGGGTCCGCTTCGGGTGGGGGCGGCGGGGTCCTCGGGGCCGCCTATACGGTCCGAGTCGATGCCATCCGCTTCGCCCGTCGGGGCCGTGGCTCCGATCCGATGCGATGCAGCAATCAATTTAAGTCGGGCCCGTCCCTCTACAGGAGGAAGATTCCCAAACAGTCCAAAAATCGTCGGGGGGCTATTTTTTTTAGGATTTCTTGACCATCTGGGAGCATTCTGGGGGCATGTTTTATGCTTCGTCGAAAATCCCCCTGTAGGGGGACGCGCCCGACGTAACAACGAATACAGTCCGGGCCCTGAAGAAGGAACCCTTTTCGTTGGGGAGGGGCTCGGTGTTCCTTGATTGTTTTGCAGTTTGCCTTGGGTTTTCCTGAGGTTTCCGATGGGAAATCGAAGTTTAACTGATGGGAAAAAGGGGCCTCGTTCCTTATTTTGGGTTCCTTAGGTCAAGGCCCCGACTGTAAGCTTTATGTTTCGTCGAAAATTCCCCTGTAGGGGGACGCGCCCGACGTAACAGCGAATACGCAGGCATCGACTGGGGCTCGGCCGGAGGCCGGGCGGGCGGCGATGCGAGGTCGGCCTCCGCTGCGGGGCGCTGCGCTGGCGGCCCCCGGCCCGCGTCCGCTCCGCTGCGGACTCGCGGCGCGGGCCGCCAGCTCGGGCCTGGGCCTGCCGGGGCCCGGGATGCGCGCGCCCTGGCTTCAGTCTCGGGGGGCGGCAGAGGGTGGGTGATGACCGGGCCCCGGGACCGTCAAGAACCAAGAACGGATTTAGGGTGGAACATTTGCAACGGATGGACCCTGGGCGAGGCCCGGGGACCGATTCTGAACGGGTTTGGCTCCATGGCTTTCTGGGCCTCCAAGCAGCTCAGACCCCCCAGCTGCCTCCACCCCTGGGAGCGAAGAACAGGAGCTTGCAGTCCGATTGCTAAAACGTTCTTTGAATGATACATCGGAGGCGTGCTCGGGGGGGGGGGAAGTTAGCGGGGGCAGGCCTCTTCAGAGGGCGGCGGGGCGTCTCAGAAGCCTCCCGGCCTGCCGAGACCTGCTTCGCGTCTTCGGGGAAGGCTTGGACACTTGGGCTCGTCGCCGCACGGGGGCTCTCATAAGTTCCCTGACCTTCCAGAGAACTATTTTTAGCACTGGAGGCCTAAAGACCTAAAACACTGGGCGAGACAGCCCAACACCAAGACGTAGAACAGCTTTGGGATAGGCTTTTACGCCGGGTGTGATGTTTCAGCCCTCCTGGAAGGTCAGGGTTCTGCCGCCGCAGCCTGGGGCGGAAGGCACGTGGGCGCGGGGGGCACCCGCGGGGAGGGCCCAGGGGGAGGGCGCAGCGCGCTGTGCCGAGGCGCTCGCGTGGGGAGGCGCCCAGTAGTGTGCAGGACCCCGGGGGCAGGCGGGAGAGGGAGAGGGGAGCGATCACAGCAGCCTGGACCGCCGCGCGGGCAAGGCGGAGACAGGCCTCTGGAGAAGAGGCTCTTGTGGGGACAGAGGGGCGGGGCTCTCAAATCCACCTGCACCTCGGACCTCCTCTCCTCTGCTCCTCCACTAGTCCCTCACTCCTGGCCCTCCCTCCTCCCTCTCGACGTGGCGGGCTCCCTCCCTGGATCCTTTCCCTCCTCCAATATGGGGGTGGGGGAAGAAATAAGAAGTAAAGGAATAAGAATAAGAAAGAAGAAGAGAAGAAGGAGAATAAGGAAGGAGAGAAGAAGAAGAAGAAGGAAGGAGAGGAGGAGATTAAAGAGAAGTGTGAAAGGAGAAGAGAGGTGGAAAAGAAGAGGAGGAAAAGTGGTTAAAGTTCCGGGCGGAGGAAAAGAGGGGGGTTTGACTGGGGGGGGGGGGGAGATCGGGGCGGGGGCCATGGTTGTTTCGCCAGATGTCACGGCGCGCCGCTTCTTATGTCAAATGAATGATTAGCGACCCAGCGAGATTGAATATAAAGAAAAGGGAAAGGTAAAGAAAGAGAATCTAATACTCAACCCGTCTCCTCTCGCCTCTAACCTTCCGCACGCCACCTAATTGCTTTGACCCCATGCCCCCCTTCCCACTTCTGGCCCTAGGCTGGGCCGCGCACAGGCCGCCGGTCATGATTTGCACCCCCCCCCTCTTGGACACCCCCCTCTTGGCCGCTCCCGATTCCCTCACTGCTGGATCGGATTTCCAGAGGCATGCCGCCCAAGGTGTTAAGTACCAAGGAGGGCCGTATGCGTGGCCGTCCAGTGTGACTTGCACGTAGTCGGGAGGCTCTATTCAGGTAAGACGTTTTGTAGCCAGAACTCCAGGACTCCTCCTCTGGAGGGTCGAGGCCCAGTCCAGCAGCCAGAGTCCAGAGATCGACGAGAGCTTCAAGACGGCGGCACCACTGCCTCGATCGGCCTCCTGTGGGCTTCGTTCCGCCTCGGGAGACGATTCGATAGCATGGTGCAGGGTACGAGCCGTCACCCAGGACCGAGCAGAGGGGCACACATCTGAGTTCAAACTCAAATCCAAGCTTCTGGGAGGAAGAGCCCAACTTTTGTAGATTCGTTTTTTGACTCGAGAAAGTTCGATCTGCACTCGTTTGTTTGGGCGGAGGGCGGCGGGGCCGCCGATGCAGGAGGGGGGTCCTCGAGCCCCGAGCCCCGAAGCCTCGCTCCTCGATCTCTCTGCCCTGTGCCCTCGAGGCCTCGGTGCTCTCGGCGCTCGCCCCGCGGGCGGGGGAGGGGCCGAGTCCCAGGCGCTCGCCGGGGGGGGGCGTCGGGGCTCGAGAGGCGGGGGCCAGCGCAAACGGGGGTCAGCCAGAGTCGGCCACGCGCAGAGGGGGGCGTGGGGCGAGGGGGGAGGGCTGCTTGGAAGCCCCCCTGCTTCTCAGAATCAAGCAGTGGCGAAGCGTCCCGGCTCGCCCATAGCCCCACCAAACAATGTTCTAAGAACCTTTTGTGGTTCCCACGAAATGTTCTTAGAACATTTCTGGCTGGGACTGCTTTGTTTTAACACATCGGGTTCATGTTCTAAGAACAGTGCTTTTGTTCTTAGAACATTTTCGAGCTCTAAGAGCATTTCGTGGTAGGACTATAGGAATGCCGGGACGGTCGGTCCCTGCTCAAAGAGTCGGCCACGCGCAGAGGGGGGGGTGGGGTGAGGGGGGAGGGCTGCTTGGAAGCCCCCCTGCTTCTCAGAAGGCGCGGGCCTTCTCCGTAGATGTGAGGCCGGCGCCTGCTAAGAAGCAGCCTCCTTCCAGAAGGAGTCCTCCCCCCTCCCTCCACCCCCTTGTGCGCGCCGCCAAGGCAGGGGCAAGCTGACCCGGGCTTGGGTGCAGGAGCCTGCGCAGCCTGGCCGACCCTGGTTTTGGATTGGCCACCGGTGTGTATTTTTGATTGCCATCGATGCATGTTTTTCCTCATTGCATGAATCTGAATCACGGAGTTCCCGCAAGCGGGACGAGACGTCTCAGGGCGCTCGATCGGACGTTCTGGTTTTGCGGTGGATCCCCGAGGGCGGGCCAGCGGCCTCAGGTGGCTTGGAGGAGATGGGCGGGGGCATGGGCATGGGCATGGGCATGGGCATGGGCCGCATGGGCATGGGCGGCATGAGCGGCATGCGCGGCGCTCGGCCAGCGCGCCCTTGGGGGGGGGGGGAGATGTGGAGGCATGAGTCGGGACGATCGAGATGGGTACGGAAAGAGTGGGTACGATGCCCCAAACCAATTCCTGTTCATTTTGAGCAGGACTCGCTGTCCGCGCCGCCGCGGACATTGTCCACTAAAGACACAAAGCCGCCTGCCCAACGGCGGCCGCTGTCGGTTTTGGATAGCACCGCTCCGAGCTATGAATATGCCCAGCGGTGAGGCGGGAACGCGCCCGGAGCTGGGGGCGGAGGAGGAGGAGGAGGAAGAGGAGGAGGAGGATGATGAGGAGGAGGAGGAGGAGGAGGAGCAGCACCAACACCAGGAATACCAGGCGTCGAGTTGGGCAGCTCGTGCGAGTCAGCGGTCCCGCCCTCTCTCCCGTAGCCCAGGAGACGTGGGCCGTGCAGTTCTAGCCTGGCAGCTTGTCAGGCGACTGGCAATTCGTCTTTGTGAATCGCCACACGGAGCGCACAAATGGTGGGACGTGACAGTCAGGCGTGGGGAAGGAGGCGTAGGACGCCCTTCTTCTTTGCCCGCGGAGCCGGATTCGTGGGCGCACCTTCGGAACCCCGCAGGCTCCCACGGCTCCCTCCAACTGGACCTGCGCGCCGCACCTCCTGGGTGCCCCTCCTGTTGATTGTCCTGACGCTGATGGACACCATCGCCACGGACCCCTGTGTGCCGCACCCTTTCCGGTGGTCGTGTGTGGATTCCTGCGGCTCCCCCCCGCCTGGCCTGTGCGTGCCGCGCCAGGAGGGGGCCGTCCAGTCGCCGTTCGGCAGACGCGCAGCACACTGCTTTTAATGTTTGTGCGAACTGCCTCTCTGCTTGCCAGCCCATTCGTCTCAGCGTGTCTGCGCAGCCCCTTATCCCATCCTTGTTAAGCGCGACTGCATGGGATCTCTCCTCATCTTGCGCGAGGAGGAGGAGGAGGAGGAGGAGGAGGAAGAGGAGGAGGAGAAGGAGGACGGGAGAAGTAGAGGAGGGGGAAGTCTGGCGGAATTTCCTGCCGATCATTCGTCTGTTCATGGCCGCCGAGGCCCCTTTCGCTGCAGCGGCTGGACCGCATTCGGAAAGCTGCGCGACGCCTTGCATACGCACACACACACACACGTACACACGCGGACACACACACACATTCACACTTACACACGCAGACACACACACACACATTTACACACATTTGCACACACCTACACACAAACGCACACATAAGCGTACGCACACGCACACACACACACACTTACACACACGTACACACACTCACATACACATTTACACACATTCACACACACGCACGCACGCACGCACGCACGCACGCACGCACGCACGCACGCACGCACACACACACACACAGACAGCAGGGCACACGCTGTCTTACGCAGCTGAGCAATGCACGGAGGCCCCCTCCCCCACGGTGTAGTGCCCTCGAAACGACTGCTGCGTTTGTTCGCGCGCAAGAAACATCGGTGATCGCACAGGCATCCGTGGGTACCTCTCCCGCGCAAGGTCGCGCGTGCGCGCCCTTGTTTTCCACTCGAGCTGCCGCGACGACGCCTCCGCGTAAACCACCGCGTAAGGTCTGCATGCCCTCGTGCGAAATATCCCTGCCGCGTGCGTCCTCTCGTGTCTCTTACGGTCGGGATTTTTGGCTCAGCCTGTCTCGCCGCCGGTTCTGGCCCACCCCACGCTTCTCGGGAGCCTTGGGACGGGGGTCAGTGCCAACGGGGGTCAGCCAGAGTGCCGGATCTTGCAGGAAATCCTGCATCGCCAGGGGCGCACCGACCAGGGCTTGGGTGCAGGATTCTTGCAGGATCCTGCAGGATTTTGCAAAGACCGACTGGCCAGGGTCTGGATTGGCCCGCGTCAGTAGTCGGCTATACGCAAGAGTGACCCTGGGTAAGAGTGACCTTTGCTGCGCGATTTTTGCGGGCCGCGGGGGGACCAAACCTGGGCGCGCAAGCAGCTGCTACTGCTTCGTTTTCAGCCATCCTGGGGACCCATCTGTGCCCGCACGAAAGGTCACTCCTGCGAAAGGTCACTCTTACGTCTACGTAGTCTTCGGATGCAACTCCTGGGAGGTCAAATTCTGTTTTTGCCCTGGTCCGACATTCAGCTTAATCCGACTTAATCCGCCTTAATCCCGCTTAATCCGGCTTAATCCCGCTTAATCCGAGGCCCACTCTGGCGTAACAGCCCCCCAATGGGGCTTAATCCTCTTTAATCTTTCCGACGAAAACCTCCAAGTAGTTGCCTCCTAACGTCAATCGGGTCGAACGAAAGGGGGTGATAGGAAAAGGGGGGGTTACGAAATCTGATGCATGCAGCTGGTTTCAGCCTCACCGAGAGGCCCATTCCTCGATGCATGGCCGCCTCTGGCGCCGGGAGGCGTTGGGAAGATCAGCTACGTGAGTTGACTCTCAATTCCCCCCTTTGCTATCCCCCCCTTTCGCCCGGCCCGATTCAAGCAGTGGCGGAGCGTCCTGGCTTGCTCGTAGGCCCAGCAGAGAGTGTTCCAAGAATTCTGATGCCTCGCAGATCCCCCCACCAGAGCATCCAGACACAGTCGGAGGATGTCTTGAGGCCTCTTGGAGGCTATCTTGAGCCAGGCTCGGCCAGAGGCTATCGGAGGCTATCTTGAGCCATGCTCAGCTATCTTGGGCCATCTTCAGGCTGTCTTGAGGTCTCTTGGAGGTCTGTCGGAGGCTATCTTGAACCATGCTCAACCTCTTGGGACCATCTTGGGGGTAGGAGGAGGGACAGGAAGAGGGGGAGAAGGAGGAAGGGAGAAGAAGGTGGGGGGAAAGGAGGATGAGGAGGAGGATGAATGCGGCATGAGGAAGATGAAGAGGAGGAACACGTGGAGGAAGAGGAGGAGGAGGAGGAGGAGGAGGAGGAGGAGGAGGAGGAGGAGGAGGAGGAGGAGGAGGAGGAGGAGGAGGAGGAGGAGGAGGGAGGAGGCGGGAAAGGATGAGGGAAGGACCAGTGACAAGGATAATGAGAAATCGGGCTTTGGAGATGTGTTGTTGTCAGAGGTTCAACGGACGACGAAGGCCATCTCAGGAGCTCTCTTGGGGTCCCCGGAGGTGCTTCCTGGGGCACTCTCTGGGCGTTGCGTAATGGGGGGGTCATGAATGGGGGGGGCGGCGAGGGTGGTCCGAAAAGGTACCCAAACGGTACCTAAACGAGCCCCCTGGGGCTCTGGAGGGGCCCGAAAGGGGCACGAAAGGGGACCTTTTCTTACCCCCCCATTTGTGACCCCCCCCATTAAGCCACGCCCGAACTCTTGGGGCACTCTTGGGGCCCCCTCGAGGCTCGTTTTGGGGGTCGTGGGGCCCTCTCGGGGCTCATTCGAGGGGTGTGGGAGGCCTATTTTGGGGCCCCATGGCTCGAAGAGAAGGGGGGGGGGGTCTCACGTCGGCTCCCCCCCATCGGAGTCTCAAAACGGACTTCTTGGGGCCTTTCTTTGGCGCCGCTCTTGGAAGGGTCTTCGGTGCACTTGGGGCTCTCCTGGGCCCCTTCTTGGGCCCACAACCCTCGTCGAAATCGAACGCAGGTTTTTTCCACCCCCGTCGCCCTCGAATTTCAGTGTTCATCGACGGGCGCATCGCGGCCGGCGGGGTCCGAAGAGAATTTCGAAGTCGCCGGCGTCGGCGTGAACATTGAAATTGGGGGGGTCGGGGGGCGCCGCCAGGTCGCGGCTAAAACTTGCGTTCAATTTCGACGAGGGATGTAGATTGGGCCTTCTTGTGGCCATCTGAGGCCTCCAAAGCCCATTGGAAGCGAAACAGCGAGAAGGCACAACACATTGATGCTCCTTGGGTTTCGGAGCCACTCTGGCTTCTTGGGGGGGGGATCCTCGGAGGGCTCGGCGTGCACTGGAAACCGTCTTGGGGCAATCTTGCGGCCTCTTGGATGTGCGTCGGAGGCTGTCTCGAGGTACCTGGATCCATCTAGGAGATCTTATTGGACTCGCGGAGGCCCTCTTGGATCCATCTTGGACGAAAAAGCACCCGCTGACACCGCGGGCCTTCTCCCCCTTCCAGACCCAGGGGAGGGGGTAGGGGGAGGGGTAACCTGCCCCGAGCAGGGGAAGGATGGGTTTGCACAGAGAGAAGACACACATTCACTAAACCACCTTGCCCAGAGGGCTAGTGGGACTTTTCGCAGTTTTCACGCCATGTTTTCAGCACATTTCTGGTTGAGACCGTCTTGGTTGAATCCATCGGCTTCCCGTTCTGAGGGCACCGCTTCTGTTCTTAGAGCATTCTTCGGTTCTGAGAAGATTTCGCGCGGTACAGTCAGCCCGCAGAGCAAGGATGGGCAACCTTCCCAAGGGTACCCTTACATCCTGGCCTCCTCGGCACATCCTTGGCCGCTTTCGTTGGCCGCGCCCCGTTCGGAAAGCTTCGAAATGGGCGTCCAGGGCCCTTGCATCCTCATCGCGCATCCATACTGTGCGGGTTGACCGTACAGCCAACCCGCAGAGCAAGGATAGTGCCCTGTGCGTCCTGGCCTCTTCGGCCCATGCTTCGCCGCTTCCTCGCTGGCCCCGCCCCGCCCGCCCGAGACGGCCTTCCGATGGCGCGCATCCTCATGGAGCCTGTTCTTTCGGCTCGGGGCGCAAAGGGGGCCTGGTGGATTTTACGTGTGCTCTTTTCAAAAAAAACTTGTGCCAGCCTCTCCCTACGACTCCATCTCTCTCTATATTTCTCGTTATTTCTCTCTTTCTCTTTCTCTATGTGTATCTCCTGCCCTCTCTCTCTATTGTTTTTCCGGCAAGTTTACTTGCATGGACGCGGGGGGCGGGGCCGGAACCAGAGGCCAGCCGCAAACGACGCTGCACGCGCGGAGATCACGCCAGTCAAGAGGCACCGGCACGCCACTAATACATATACACACATATATATATATATAGATTCGTCTGGAGAGGGGCCAAGCGGGTGGGGGGGGGTGGGGGTGGTGGGGGGGGGCGAGCGCCCTGCGAGCAAACAAAACAAAACAAAACAAAACAGCAGCAACAACACAACAACAACAACAACAACAACAACAACAACAGCAACAGCAACAACACCAACAACAACAGCAACAACACAACAACAACAACAACAACAACAACAACAACAACAACAACAACAACGATAACAACAACAATCATTTCAAGACTGTTCGCCCTTCTCTCCTCGACTGTCCAATAACGCGTATTTCCCAAACCCTTGATACCGCCCTCTTCGTCTTCGATCGAACCCCTTTTGGAGGGTATACCGTTCTTCCCTGCAGGCCGGGCCCCGACAAGCGGCGGGGCGGCGGGGCGGCCGCGGACCGTCGGCCTGGCCAGCGGCAGCGCTGATCGGCGGGGCGGCCGCGGACCGTCGACCCGACCCCAAGAGGGACGGACAGGGGACCGACCACGACGACGACGACGACGACGACCGACAGACGACACGACGACGACGGCGACGGCGACGAGCGACCGGGCGACGGCGACGGCGACGGCGGCGACGGCGACGGCGACGGCGACGGCGACGACGACGAAGACGAGCGAAAGCGAGTAGCGAGAGAGAACGACAGCATGTGCCACAATTACACGAATTATGCCACGAATAGGCGACATGCGGAGACACGAGGGAATGCGTAAGGGCCACGAAATCTTTGTTTGCAGGGCCATACGGAATGGCATACGTATACAGGGCCGCGGAGGGCAAGGACGGGGCCACTGAGGGCAGCAACGGGGCCACGAAGGGCAGCGAGGGGGCCACGAAGGGCGACAACGGGGCCACGAAGGGCAGGAAGGGGGCCACGAAGGGCGACCATGGGGCCACGAATGGCATGCGCATGGGGCCACGACGGGCGCGAACGATCGGGGGCCACGAAGGGCAGATCATGCGGGGCCACAGAAGGCAACGAGGGGGCCACTGAAGGTAGCAACTGGGCCACGTAGGACAGTGAGGGGGCCACAAACGGCGACGGCGGGGCCACGAAGGGCATGCACATGGTACCACAACGGGCGCGAACGAACGGGGGCCACGAAAGGCATACGTATACTGGGCCGCGGGGTGCAAGGACGGGGCTACTGAGGGCAGCAACGGGGCCACGAAGGGTAGCGAGGGGACCACGAAGGGCGACAGCGGGGCCACGAAGGGCATGCATATAGGGCTACCACGGGCGCGAACGAGCGGGGGCCACGAAGGGCATATGTGGGGCCACGAATAGCAGCGAGGGGGCTACGAAGGGCAGCGAAGGGGCCGCGAAGGGCTGCAACGGGGCCACGAAGGGCTGCCACGGGGCCACGAATGGCAGCGAGGGGCCACGAAGGGCTACAACGGGGCCACGAAACAGAGCGAGGAGGCCACGAAGGGCTTCAACGGAGCCACGAAGGGCAGCGAGGAGGCCACGAGGGGCTGCAACGGGGCCGCGAAGGGCAGCAAGGGGGCCACGAAGGGCTGCAACGGGGCCACACAACAGAGCGAGGGGGCCACGAAGGGCTGCAACGGGGGCGCGAAGGGCAGCGAGATCCCGATTCTTAGGTAATCTGTGAGGGAGTCCTAAACGTGAGCGCGACTCCTGGGTGCCTGGGTGTCGGGAGCGCGGCGCTTGAATAAATTGCAAGAATTCCCGAGGCAAGGACGCTATTCTTCAGTAGATTGCAAGCAAGTCTCCAGCGAGAGCGCGACTCCAAAGCGCCGGAAGAGCGATTCCGTAATAATTTGTAAGGAATTCCCAAGCGAGAGCGCGATTCCTGAAACAAATGCAAGGGGGTCTTGGGCGGGAGCGGGGGTCCTGGCTAAATTGTGAGGAACTCTCGGGCGGGAGCCGTTGTTGTTGTTGTTGTTGTTGTTGTTGTTGTTGTTGTTGTTGTTGTTGTTGTTGTAACCCGGGGGCCAACGACACAGTTTGACCATCAAAATTGTCCCTGATAAAAAACCGGGTGCGAGCCTTGGGGGGGGCACGCCAATCGAGAAAAAACAATGTGCACCGGACGGGGGGGAACCAACAATAATTGTTCTTCAGAAGTGAGAGTTCAATTCAACCACAACCACAACCACAGCAAGAACAATAACAATAACAACAACGACAACAACACAACAACAACAACAACAACAACAACAACAACAACAACAATCACTTTACCCGAACGCTCAGTGTTCTCACCAGTGCCAGGGTTTTCATGCGACGCCAGCCAATACCCCCACTTTGTGGGGGGGCAGTGCAAGCTCTACCAAATATCCACACGACTCTTCGCCACCACCCACACCCAGCTTCCCGCCCTATGACGTTCGGACACTTCACTTCGTGGCCTGCGGACGACCGTGGCTACTACACTGGCGTGGAGTACACACCCACAGAAGTTGTTAAGCCTACGTTCGTACACCCACAGAAGTTGTTAAGCCTTGTTAACCCACAGAAGTTGTTAAGCCTTCCACAGAACATCTGTTGCATATGATGCATATGGTACATGATACACATGATACACATGATACGTACTCACAAGATAGTTGATCACATCTTTAGGGCAAATTCCTGAGGGATGTGGGAATACACAAGAGAGAGAGGATATGGTTGTCCCGATGGTTGTCTCGATGGTTGTCCCGATGGTTGTCCTGATGGTTGTGGTTGTCCCGATCGTTGTCCCGATGATTGTCCCGATGGTTGTCCTGATGGTTGTGCTTGTCCCGATCGTTGTCCCGATGACTGTCCCGATGATTGTCCCGATGGTTGTCCCGATGGTTGTTCCGATGGTTGTCCCGATGGTTGTCCCGATGGTTGTGAGCGATGCCGGATCCTCACGCCCCCCGCCGGAGGAGGAGGAGGAGGAGGAGCAGGACAAGGAGGAAAGGAGAGAAGAGAGAGGAGGGGCGGGAACGGCGCTTGCACGCCCACCCACCGTCTTTTCCCCGCCGCGGCTCTAAAGAGACGAGTTCGTGTGCTCGTCATCTTCTGGCATACGCCCGTCCCTGATGGCACGGATGGGGCGCAATGCTGCCAGCTGGGCTCCTGGCAGAAATACATCAGGGGCCAAGTGTCCAAGCATGGTGCCGATACGCCTCCTCACGGATACATCGCCCGTGCGTGCGAGGGGCGCCAATACCGCCAGGACGCCCTGGACATGCGCCGGCATACGCAGATCCACTTGGTAATCCATGACATTGCCATACTGGGACTGCCCGCAAGAACGCCATTCTGGCATGTGCCACCAATGGTCCTGCTTCGGGAAATAGGTGATACCATCGTTGACGTCGTGGGAGGCATTCCACAGAGCCATAGATTGCGGCTCAATACCCATGGGTCCCGTGTGTGTTGCCACAAATACGTCCAGGCTCGCCATGCGCCTGTACGACAGACCTGATGAGGGGTCCTCTTGAGGGGCTTTGGGGGGCTTCTTGGAAGCATCTTGGGGCCTCTTGGGGGCTTATTGGGTCCTCACGGCGGGCTCTTGGGGCCTCTTGAAGGCCTCCCGGGGCAACCTATGGCGCAACCAGTAGGGGGGCGTTTTATTCTCGGCGGCCGAGGGCGCAACCTATGGCGCAACCAGTAGGGGGACGTTTTATTCTCGGCGGCCGAGGGCGCAACCTATGGCGCAACCGCAAGGGATTGTGGCCCCTGGCAGGCGCGCGAACCCCGTTGCAAGAGCGTGCGAAAGTAGCTCGCGCGAGCTCATGTAACATAAATGTTGGAAAACCATTGGTTTTTTTAGGATTCGGACAGCGCGCGCGGGTAGAAATTTTGAAAAGTCGTGCAGGTGTTTTTCGAGGACCTACGGTGCGATTCGTGTGATTTTATGATGCGCGGTGCTAAAATTCTTAAGAAGCCCAATGGTTTTTGGAGATTTCGGCGTGCGCGCGCGAAGAAAAACGAATGTGTCCCGCATGGTATTATTTGACAGGGATGATGGCCCTGGCAGGTGCGCAACCGTTGTCGCAGAAGTTCGAAAAAGTTGCTCGCAAAAGCCCGTTTGACAGAAATGTTTAAAAAGTGTTGGGTTTCCTACGAATCCGCAAGAGCGCGCGGGATGAGATTTTGACATTTTTTTGTTGAAAAACCATTGGTTTTTTGATGTTTTTATGTTAAAATCGCTGCGAACACTAAGGTTTTGGAAGGATTTCGTCTTGCGCGCGCGAATGTCCACTTTACCTTATTTTTTGCAAGGGATTCTTGAAATTTGATTATATTAGAACAAGAAATGTCATTTTCTATTGTTTTTTGCAAGGGAAAGCGGATTACAACAAAACAACCGGATCCTGTACACACCCTCTTTTCTGAGGCTTCCTCACGAAAATGATGAAAATGTAGCTGCGGCCTAGGCGGCGCAGGGGGGGCGCGCACCAGGGGGCCCAACAATAATTATTCTTTAGAATAAATAATGTTCAACAACAACAACAACAACAACCACAACAACACCAACAACAACAACGGCCCATGACATGGGTCGCGGCTGCAGGCCCGCGGGCGTGCCCTGGACGCGGCCGGCGCCTGCTCGACGTGCCTCGCTCCCTTGACCTTCCAGGAGGGCTAAATTATCCCAGTGCGACCCTACCTAGGAGTTGGAGGATCTAGGAAAGCAACATGTAACATCTATTTGCAGCTAAACTAAACTAAGATGAAGCTAAGCTAAGATGAAGCTATGCTATGCTTGGCTACGTTATGTTATGTTAGGTGATGATAATGCAGCGCTGCGCTATGTTAAGTTAGAATAAGTTAAGCTATGATATGCTAAGCTAACCCTCTAAGCAGAGCCTAGGTAGGGAATTACACCCATGCTATGATATGCGATGTTGCGCTATGCTGTGCTACGCTATGTTATGCGATGCTGTGCTCTGCTATGCTAAAGCTCAGCGAAACTAAGATGAAGCTAAGCTCAGCTAAGATAAAACTGAGGTAAGATGAAGCTAAGCTAAGGTAAGATGAAATAAGCTAAGCTAAGATGAGATAAGCAACGCAAAGCGAAGGGAACGTCACTGGGGGAACCGCGCGGCGGATACTGGGGGAACCGCCCGGGGCGGGCCCCACTGCCCGGCCCTTTAAGCTTACCGAGTAAGAACCCTTCTAGGCAGAGCCTAGGTAGGGAAAAACAGCACCCGACGTGAAAACCTACCCCAAAGTTATCCTACGTTTTGGTTTTAGGCTGTTTCGCTTAGTCTTTTAGGTTTTTAGGCCTCCAGTGCTAAAAGATAGCTCTCTGGAAGCTCAGGGTCCGCTCCCTCCCCCACCGGCGGCCGCTCCCCCGGGACTCGCCGCGGCCCCTCCTCGCCGATCGCCCGCGTCCCCCCGCTGTGCCGGCGGCCGCCGCTCCTCCGCGATTTTGGCGGGCGCGCAGCTGGCCGAGGAGGAGGAGGAGCGAGGAGGAGGAGGAGGAGGAGGAGGAGCGAGGAGGAGGAGGAGGAGGAGGAGGAGGAGGAGGAGGAGGAGGAGAGAGGAGGAGGAGGAGGAGGAGGAGGAGGAGGAGGAGAGGAGGAGGAGGGAGGAGAGAGGAGGAGGAGGGAGGCGAGGGAAGAAGGAGGAGGATGGAGGAGGAGGAGGAGGAGGAGGAGAGGAGAGGAGGAGGAGGAGGAGGAGGGATTGGAGGAGGAGGAGGAGGGAGGAGGAGGAGGGGAGGAGGAGGAGGAGGAGGAGCGGAGGCGGAGGAGGAGAGGAGGAGGAGGAGGAGGAGGAGGGAGAGGAGGAGAGAAGGCGGAGGAGGAGGAGGAGGAGGAGGAGGAGGAAGGAGGAGAAGGAGGAGGAGGAGGAGGAGGGGGAGGAGGTGGAGGAGGAGGAGGCGGAGGAGGAGGACGAGGAGGAGGAGGAGGAGGAGGAGGAGGAGGAGGAGGAGGCGGGGGAGGCGGTCGCGCCCCGGAGGCATCGAGGGCGCCCTCGGAGGCGGCTCTCGGGAGGTCGGAAGCTTCTGAGGGTCCGGCGGGTAGGCCCGGGTCAGCGGGCCGCCCGCACCCTTCCCCCTCTCCCCCCCCTCCCTCTGACCTTCCAGGAGGGCCACCAAAATACAGTCGGCCCTGATTAGTAGGTCGACCCTGCCAAATCAAGGGTACCCGTGTGTCCAAAGCGAAAAGGCTAGGTTGTCGGCCGTCACCTCCCCCACCACCTCAACCCCACAGGAGAACCCCTGGTCCGCGCTGGAAGATGACAAACAACACCCGCGGTCGAAACCCAGCCTAATCCAGCAAAGCTCGCGCATCAGTCACGTCGAAGCCTGTCTAATTCGGGTGAATCCCCTGCTCGATCCGGCCTAAGTCGGCTGATTAGGCCTCTGAATCGGGTGGAATGGCCCTTAAGCATCCGGCGAAGACCTCCCAGGAGTTGCCTCCTAAGGCGCACGGGCGGGTCTCAGGTGCGGCCCCATGGGCGGCGGCATGTGCGGGCTCATGGGCGGCATGGGCGGCATGGGCGGCATGAGCAGCATGGGCGCTGGGGCGAAAGAAGCGCGAGGGGGGGGGGATCGCAGCCCTTGGAACCAGAAGGCAAGCCGAGGCGAGCCGAATAGACAGCAGGGTGATGGAACGTCAGCGTCACGGAGACTTGACCGACACCACGCGTGTACACATGGGGCGGGGCAAAGCGACCTCTGACCGGAAAGAACATGTGAGGCTTTCCGAAAAAGGCCGTGGTTTCGAGGATCGCAGGAGTGGCCATCTCTTCCGCGGCGGAAGGCGGCGGAAGGGCGGCGGACTGCGGCGGAAGTATAACGAGGCCGCCTCCGCCAGCGGAAGCCGGCGGAAGGGCGGCGGAAGGCGTTGGAAGAAAAAGTTGCGCCCCAAAGAGATGAATACGTTTTTGGGTCCAGGGTTTCCGAGATCGCTCAGCATCGTTTCACCGACCCCCATCCCCATCCTCATCCCCTGCGAGACCCCCACCAGATCACCACCCCAGTCGGGGATACACCCCTCGAAGCCCGAAGGGGACGGCCTACATCCCCATCTGGGGGGGTAAATCGGCCAGTGGGGCCCAGGCGACGCCGCTGGGGATGGAGATCGGTTAAACGATACTCAATTCAAGCAGTGGCGAAGCGTCCTGGCTCGCCTATAGCCCTACCAAATGACCCCAGTGCGACCCTACCTAGAAGTTGGAGCCCCTAGGAAAGCAGCATTAGTTGCTATGCTATGCTATGCTATGCTATACCATGCTATGCTGCGCTATGCTATGCTATGCTATGCTATGTTGCGCTATACTATGATATGCTAAGCTAAGCTATGATGTGTCATGCTGCGCTATGATATGCTGCGTTATGCTATGTATTGATATGCTATGCTATGCTGCGCTATGCTATGCTATGCTATGATCGGCTATGTTCTGCTTTGCTATGCTATGTTAATGCAGCGCTGCGCTATGCTAAACTAAGCCAAGCTAAGCTAACCCTCTAGGCAGAGCCTAGGTAGGGGATTACACCCATGCTAATGATATGCTATGCTGCGCTATGCTACGCTATGCTATGCTGTGCTCTGCTATGCTAAAGCTCAACGTAGCTAAGATGAAGGTCAGCTAAGCTAAGATACACCTGAGCTAAGATGAAGCTAAGCTAAGCTAAGATGAAATAAGCTAAGCTAAGATGAGGTAAGCAACGCTAAGCTAAGGGGACTTAACTGGGGGGAACCGCGGGGCGGATACTGGGGGAACCGCCCGGGGCGCTTTCCACTGCCCGGCCCTTTTAAGCCCAGAGGGTAAGAACCCTTCTAGGCAGAGCCTAGGTAGGGAACAATGTTCTAAGAACCTTTTGTGGCTTCCACGAAATATTCTTCGAACATTTCTGGCGGAGTCTGTCTTGTGTTGTCGCATCGGGCTTATGTTCTAAGAACCTTGTTTTTGTTCGGAGAACATGCTTGGGCTCTAAGAACATGTCGTGGTGGGGCTATAGGAATGCCGGGACGTTCGGTCCCTGCTCAATCAATCGCTCATGATGTGTTATCGTTCGGGTCCCAGTCTCGCGGGCGCCCCCGTCTGGCAGGCCTGGCCCCCGATGCGACCGCCCTGGCAGGGTCGACCTTCCCGGGGTCTGCCCACGGTCTCTCACGCGGGGGAGCGTTTTTTTTGTTGGGTGCGCGCAGGCCCCCTGTGCCGCTGCCAGCCGAGCCTTGGGGTGATGGGCTGGGGGCGAAGAGGAGGATGCGAGGGACGATAGGGGGAGGCATGGGGAGGACGAGGAGGAGGGGAGAATCGAAACACCGCCGTAAACATAAGCTTTGGGCGCTCCGTGCGGATTTCTTGGATCGGCGCCTGGGCCCCTCCTGGCGGCGCCTCTGGCGCCGCCCCTCTGGCGCGCTCCGCGCGCCAGGGAGGGAGTCCAGCGCGGATCGAAGACATCCGCGCAGAGCGCCAAAAGTTTTATATTCATGCAGTTGTTCTCCCCCTCTAGGGAAGGAGGGAGTGAGTGGGACCAGTCGCTGGGCGAAATCTTCTCGAGTCGGGGTGCTGCATCTCCTGAGCTCCGTGCCTGCTGCGACGAGAAGAAGACGAGCGCCCCGACGCGTACCCTCACGACAACGCTGAAACCCTCGAAGAAACTAAGTTCCGAGGCCAACGGCTGCGACGCGACGCAGACATTCACGAGCACATGATCATGACCGTCTGGGGAAAATAGATTCCGCGGGCACCCGCTTCACAGCTTAGACCCTGGTCCAACCGTTTCTTGAAGTCGCATTCGACGTCGAGATTCTGGCCGTCGGTCGTTCAGAGTAGTTTTAAGTCGGGCCTGTCCCCCTACAGGAGGAATATTCAAAAATAGTTTAGGAATCGTCCGGGGACTATGTTTTGATCATTTTTGACAATATTGGGGAATTTTTCCCCACATCCTAAGTGGGGGTCTTGTTTTCTCTGGACACCCTCCGCGCAGGATCTCCTCCTCACCCCCCTCTCTCTCCCTCTCCCTCTCCTCCTCCTCCTCCTCCTCCTCCTCCTCCTCCTCCTCCTCCTCCTCCTCATCATCATCATCATCATCATCATCGCACTTATTACCACTCATCATCATCATCATCATCATCACTCACCCACCCACCCACCCACCCACTCACTCACTCACTCACTCACTCACTCACTCATCACCGTCACTCGCTTATGTCACCCGAGGAAGTCTCAGGCGGGAGCCCCCTCCCTATGGGTCCCGCACTTCATGTTTGTAATCCGAGCGGGTCATCGGCAACCTGTAATGTCGTCACTTTTGGGCTCCCCAGGCTTGAATTTGGAGGAGGTATCAAGCGGGAGCCTCGTCTGTGAGTGAATTGTGAGGAAGTCTCAGGCGAGAGCCCCCTCCCTATGGGTCCCGCACTTCATGTTGGTAATCCGAGCGGGTCATCGGCAACCTGTAACTGTCGCCACTTTTGGGCTCCCCAGGCTTGAATTTGGAGGAGGTATCAAGCGGGAGCCTCGTCTGTGAGTGAATTGTGAGGAAGTCTCAGGCGAGAGCCCCCTCCCTATGGGTCCCGCACTTCATGTTGGTAATCCGAGCGGGTCATCGGCAACCTGTAACTGTTGCCACCTTTGGGCTCCCCAGGCTTGAATTTGGAGGAAGTATCAAGCGGGAGCCTCGTCTGTGAGTGAATTGTGAGGAAGTCTCAGGCGGGAGCCCGCTCCCTATGGGTCCCGCACTTCATGTTGGTAATCCGAGCGGGTCATCGGCAACCTGTAACTGTTGCCACCTTTGGGCTCCCCAGGCTTGAATTTGGAGGAAGTATCAAGCGGGAGCCTCGTCTGTGAGTGAATTGTGAGGAAGTCTCAGGCGGGAGCCCGCTCCCTATGGGTCCCGCACTTCATGTTGGTAATCCGAGCGGGTCATCGGCAACCTGTAACTGTCGTCACTTTTGGGCTCCCCAGGATTGAATTTGGAGGAAGTATCAAGCGGGAGCCTCGTCTGTGAGTGAATTGTGAGGAAGTCTCAGGCGGGGGGGGCCCTTGTCTCCGGGCCGCCGGTGGTAACCCATCGGTGGCCGAGTCGGGCGCAGGGGTAAGCCCTTGCGTCCGGGCTGGGGGTGGTAACCCATCCTCGGCCGAATCGGGGGCAGGGGTAACCCCTTGTCTCCAGGCTGGCGATGGTAATCCATCGTCGGCCGAATCGGGGGCAGGGGTAACCCCTTGTCTCTGGGCTGGCGGTGGTAACCCATCGTCGGCCGAATCGGGGGCAGGGGTAACCCCTTGTCTCCGGGCTGGCGGTGGTAACCCATCGTCGGCCGAATCGGGCACACGGGGGAAACCTTTTGCGTCCGGGCCGGGGGTGGAAACTCATCTTCGGCCGAATTGGGGGCAGGGGTAACCCCTTGTCTCCGGGCTGGCGGTGGTAACCCATCGTCGGCCGAATCGGAGACGTCCAGGGATGAGGCCGAGCAGCTCGCCGCAGATCTTGGGTTCATGCTGCCTCCCGCCTGAGCGCGGCTGCGCCCCGCTCGAAGCCCGCGGGGTTGTCCCAACGGCTTGGCCCGCGGGGCTGTCCCGACCGCCTGCCCCCGCGCCCCAGCGGCCCGCGGGGTTGTCCCAAAGGCTTCGCGAACTAGCCGTCGGGGAATGCGCGCGCTCTGGCCGCGGCGGCGACGGCGCCGAGGAACATCGATTTGCTTGCCCCGACCAGGGGGAAGGGGAGGAGCGCGCGGAGAAGAAGCGGGGGAAGGACGAGGACGGGGAAGGGGTAGGGAGGGGGTGATGATGAGGAGGAAGTGGAGAAGGAGGAGGAGGAGGAGGAGGAGAAATAGAAGGAGGGGGAGAAGCTGAGGGCAGAACGGCGGGCGAGAGGAGAGTGTCCGTCAGGGCGAGGAGGAAAAGGGTAAGGGCAAGCTAAACATATTCTCATGCCGGGTCCTTCCGTCGGAGTAATGGGTTGTTTTTGCCCGACTTAAGATTAGTCCCTGGCTTCCCGATATCCCAATCAATTGGGCGCCTTCCCACTTCAGGGGTCGAGTGCTGTACCCTTTTCCGTCATCTTCAAGGGGCGGGCGGAGATCCACTTACTTTCAGCGATCTCCTACCTACCTCACTCAAGGGGGGGGGGACACACAGCCACAAGTGATCGTCGAGGCCCCAGAACAGATGGGAAACTATGGGCAGTGGGGGGGACGACAGGAACCCAACAAATATGGGGAATCTGGTTATTTGTGTCTGTTTACTTGTGTGTCCCAGTTCCCCTTCGTCTACCTGCAGCAGGCCAGGGGAACCACCCCAGAAGTGGGTTCTCCTGCCCCAATCAGGAACGGTGTGCACCCGCGTTGCCACCGTCATGACTTCAGCCCAGTCTCGAAGACGCGCAGCAGCGTTGCCTGCCGCAAGAACAGGAGTTGGTATGTGGTATGCCCTCGCCGCCATCCCGAGATGATGTTCCGATTTGCGGTCGGGATCTCTGGGGTCACGTGCCGTTCCGCTGGTTCTGGTCCACCATGCTTCGGCGCGACGCGCTATCCACTCGACGGTTCCGACGCGTACACTTCCCGAGCTTCTCCGGGCCTCTCGCCCCGCTGAGCGGAGCGGCATCCGCTCGCAGGGCATAGCGTGTCGCCGGGGCCGCCTGCCGCGAAGAGCTGACGATAATGAGCCAGCGTGTGCCCCAAACAGGGCGTTTCCAGCAATACTTGTGGCGCTATCTATGTGAAGCAATCTAGGTGGTGCAATCCACGAGGAGCGATACACGCCGCGCAATCGACGTGGTGCAAGTTATGTTGCAACGTCATGTCGTGCGATCTACCTTCTGCAATCTATATGTGCAATCTACGATTTGCAATATATGTGGTGCAATATGGGTGATACATTTCTATGTGTGGCAAGATTCGCTGGGCAATCTATGTGGTGCAATCTATGATGTACAATGTATGTGTGTGTGTGTGTTGCAACTTGTGTGGTACAATCTGTGTTGTGCATTCGGTGCTGTACATTCAAAAATGCAAGGTTCGCTGTGCAATCTATGTAGTGCAGTCTGTGTGGTGCAATAGATTCAGAGCAATCGATGCTGTGCTATATCTGGGGTGCAACTGATCCCCTGAGCGATCAAATCGAGCGCCGCAGGCGCGCATTATTTCGTGTAGTCGGTGTGCTGCAATCCGTACAGGGCAATCTAAGTTGTAAAACCTAGACGATACAACCTACGCGGTGCATCTATGTGGTGCTACCTGTAGTTTGCAATAACCGTTGTGTGATATATGTGGTGTAGTCGCTGCTTTTTCAATTGATGTGATGCCATGCATGTTTTGCAGTCTATGTGATGCACTATGCGGTTGCGCAATATATGTTGTGATGCCTAGGTGCTGCTATAGATGCTGTGCGACATATGGGAAGCAAGGTGGTGCTGCAACCTAGGTGGACGATATGTGTTGTGCAATGTAGGTGGTACAAGTTGCGTTGTGCCATCTATGTTGTGCAACCTGACATGTGCACCACATGATGTGCAATATGTTTGGTGCACCTACGTGCAATATATGGGGTTGTGCAACATACACACATATATATGTATGTGGTGACATTTATGTTGTGCACTAGATGTGGTGAAAACTATGTTCGAGGCGATCTAAAAGCGCGCCGCAGGCATTTTATGGTCGTGCGATCTACGTGGTGCAGTCCACTGGCGGCGACGAGGCGGCAGCGGAGCGGCGACGGCGACAATATAGCTGCCAGACCGGCCAGACGGCCCAGACAGACGACGGGCTGCGACGAGGCGGTGAGGGAGGGCGACGGCGACAGTTGCTGCCAGACCGGCCACACGGCCCAGACGATTGGAGGCGACGAGGCGGCGACGGGGCGGCGACGGCGACAGCATAGCCGCCAGACTGGCCAGGCGGCCCAGTTCCTTAGAAGACATATGAGAACCCCTAAGTGCAAGCAGTGTTTGGGAAAACAAAGGGTCCCGACCGTAGAACGGTGATTTTGAACCACCCACCAAAAAAACATGATAACATGTTGCGAAAGCGGCATGGGCCACGCGCCGTGCGGAACCTGGGCGCCACATGCCGCCGCTGCCGCCAGACAAGGTGGAGACACCTGGGCGCCTTCTGATGCTCTGCGTGACAAGAAATGCTTTAGCATTGACCCGCCAGGTTGGCACTTGCCAGGAGCTTGCTTTCTTATCCTCAGGCGCGTAGCAGTCGTTACCTGAGCGACCCCCTCTCCCCCATGCTAACGGTAACGATCGTGCGGCGTGTACCACTTACATTTGCTGCGCTGGATTTTTCCTTGAGGCCCTTTGGGGGCTTGCTACTTGAGGAAGATGTTGGTTCGCTTTGGTTTTTTTCTCCAAGCTGTATAATTCATATCCTCAGCTCCAGCAGAGACTAAACACCGACTTTCTAATTTAAGCATATCCACGGCAGTTTACTTAGCGCAGAACAAGTACACAGATGTGTGACAGAAATCAGTTATCGGGAGTTTGTGTGGAGGGGGGCGAGAGAACACCTCGGCGGTCTCCCTCCTCCCAAGGCATGTAAGAGTGGGCCGTATGCCTCGCTTGAATCCAACGGTCCTCATCATGTACCAGCCTGGGGGATCGAGTTCTAGTTTCGCTTCGCAGCGTAATCAGGGGGACAGTTCTGCAAGAGGCCCCCCGTCCCCAAGCACCTCCGCCTCCTCCATCCTGGTTTCTTTGCTCCACCTAGCCTACTTCTTCTCACCTCTCCCAGGCATGATGCGCGGGATGGGCATGATGGGCAATAGCATGATGGGCATGTCCGGCATGGGCCTTCCGGGCTGTGTAATGTTCCGGCTGGCATTCCATTGGCGTTGCTCCAGACCTTTTGCTCGCTGGCTCGTTCGGACGATTGCCTCGGGAAGAGCAGCCACATGAGGTGCAGCAGGAGAGATGAATAAGAGGAAGGGGGGCGGATTGGGGGGAGGGAGGAGGAAGACGAAGGGGGCGAGGACGAAGTAGGAAGCAAGAGCACGACGCGGGGGGACCGAGCGGGAGCAGGATAATGATGAGGTGGAGGGACGCATTTTGGCATCCTTCCCTCCCGCTGCTCTTGTCCTGTCCCCCCCTCTCCGTTCCTTCACTACGTTATTTCTGTTCCTTTGCTTGTCCTTCATCCTCCCATCACACTCTCTTTTGCCTCGCCGTTGTGAAACCGGCAGTGCTCCTCATGAGGAAAGCTCTAGGCCTCCCAGATGGGGTCTCAGTAGATGGGGTCGGAGGATCAACCCGCATCGCCGATGCACCGACGATGCGGCTCGATGTGGAGCCCGGTCGTGGCCACGCCGACGGCGGCGATGCATCGCCTACGTCGCCGATGCATCACTGATGCATTGCCGATGCATCGGCGGTGCATCGACGAGGCGGTGCAATTTGCCGACCCCATCTACTCGGATCCCATCTAGGAGGCCTCTGTCGGAGGCTGGGCGAGGGCTAGCAAATCCGTGGCTGCTAAAACGGTCTTCCGGGAAGAAAAACACAAATTCCCAGAATAAAGCTCAGCGCACTGAGTGGTAAACTGGCGGCCTCCCGGAAAATAAAAAAAAAGAAATTCGGAGCTCCGTGTTCGCAGCCACGGGTTTGCCAGCCTTCGTTCGGCTTCCTACTCTGAATGCTCGCCTTGAGGAAGGCGGGCCCTGAGGGAAAGCGGGCCTCGAGATGTGTTGTGCTGCCCGTCTTCCTCGGCGCTCTCTTCTCTCGGCAAGCAAGTGGTGCGCACAAGAGGCTGTTTTTGTTCAGGGCCCAGCGATCACCTGGGTTGTCGGGCCCGCGCCCCCGTCCCCCCCAGGTAACGGCGGACCCCCCAGAGCGAAAAGGTCAGGTTATCGGCTGGCCCCCCTCCCACATCCGGACAGCCACACATTATCACCAACAATTGCAAACGATCTCCGAAGACGGTGTCCAGGCCACGTGACGGACGGCGGCCTTGCTAGATCAGTACGCAATGATCGCCCACCCCAGCGGATCTTTGCTCTGCCGCTGCGACATCGGCCAGTGGGTGCGTGATGCAGTGCCAGGCTGCAAGAGGACACGTCCGATGCGGATCTTCGTTCTTGTTTGTCGGAAGCTCGGCGAGGGCTGGCAAATCCGTGGCTGCTACAACGGTCTTCCCGGAAGAAAAACATACATTCCCGGAAGAAAGCTCAGCGCACTGAATATAGTAAACAGGCAGTTTCCCTGAAGAAAAAACAAACTTCCGGAGCACCGTTTTAGCAGCCACGGGTTTGCCAGCCTTCGCTTAAATCGGGCTTGTCCCTCTACAAGGGGGAAGCTCAAAAGTAGTACAGAAGTAGTCCGAGGACGATTATGTTTATTACTTTCTCGCATTTTTTTGCATTTTTGTCAGGGTATTTTTTTGATTTTTCATCCAGAATCCGCCTGTAGGGGGACAGGCCCGACCTGAGCCTTCGCCCGGCTTCGGAGCTTCATCGGGGGTGGACAGAACCCCCACCCTGGCACGTCGATCGGTGAATTGTCCGTTTTCAGTTCTCGCGAGGGCGTCGCGGTTGTGATTTCCCAGGCTTGCGCACGCCAGGTTTGGGCCCGAGGTCGATTTCACTAAACCACGTTTTGCTAAAGTTAAGTCGGGCCTGTCCCTCTACAGGGGGAATATTCAAAAATAGTCAAAAAGTAGTCCGGGAACTATTCTTTGAGTATTATTTTTGTTGTCCATTTGGGAGCTTTTGTTGACTCTTTTTTATTTTCGTCGAGAATCCCCCTGTATGGGGGACACGCCCGACTTCATACCAAAGGGGGGGGTTTGTCCATACCCGACGTGAGTGCAGGGCCGCCCCCGGCCGCCGCCCCGTGAGAGGGGCCCGCCGCCTCGCCCTGTCGCGCTCCCCTCCTCGCCTTGCCCTCTCTCCTGCCGGCCGCTGCCGCGCTCGGCCGCCCGCCGTGCGCCCCACGCCGCGGCGAGCCGCCGGGCCGCGGCCACTGAGAGTGTCGGTGTGCGCGGTGTGTGTCGGTGTGTGTCGGTGTGTGTCGGTGTGTGGTGTGTGTGTGTGTGTGTCGGTGTGTGTCGGTGTGTGTGTGTGTGTCTATGTGTGTGTGTGTGTGTCGGTGTGTGTCGGTGTGTGTCGGTGTGTGTCGGTGTGTGCCGGTGTGTGCTGGTGTGTGTGCCGTTGTGTGTGCCGTTGTGTGCCGGTGTGTGTCGGTGTGTCGGTGTGTGCGTGTGTGTGTGTGTGCGTGTGTGCGCGCTCAGTCGTTCGGGGACTCTCGCCGCCTCGTCGCCGCGCGCGAGGCCGCGATCGCCAACAAGTGCGTGCGTGTGAGAGAGAGTGAGAGAGAGTGTGGGTGTGTGTATGTCAGAGTGGTCGTCGTGCGTGTGTCGGTGTTTGAGGGAAAAGTGGCTTCTACAGCAAGTTGTGTCCTGCAACGCCCGCCGTCGCCCAGCGCCGCGCCGCCTGATCCGACTGGCATCGGGTGTCTCGCCTGACTCGCTGCTGCCCGCCACGCCCTCGGGCCTTGGCCACCTGACGCACTCGTCCGATCTGCGGTCGCGCCTTTCTTCCCTCTTGGCCCGAGGCATGATGGGCGGGATGTGCGGCAAGGGTGGCGGCGCCCAAGGCCCGGCAGCGCCCTCGCAGCTCTTGTCCTTGCCCGCTCGCAGGGTCTGACCCCAACCGGTGTCCGCGGGCCCCCCCACGGGGTTGGTTAGGCAGGGGTAGAGTGCGCATTTGGCTGCAGAGCAGCACGGAGGTTGGCAGCGGCATCCACTGGCCATGGTCATGACAGCGGTATTGTTACCGCGTTGTTACGGGAGAGTGTATCGGAGAATTGGATAAAGTGGCAGGTGAAACGACATGGTTGCTCTGGTTCTTTCCCCCAGGGGATTTGCGTGGCAGAATGGGGATGGTGACGACGACGGGAGCAGGAGGACGACGATGAGGTGGACGGAGGGTCAAGTGGCAGAGGGGTGGATGGGGGGCAGCGGGAGGGCATTGTGGGTTCTGGTTTGGCCCGCGCTGGGCCAGGGAGCAGAAGCCCAGCAAGAGGAGGGCGGGGGAGGGGAGGAGGAGGAGGAGGAGGAGGAGGAGGAGGAGGAGGAGGAGGAGGAGGAGGAGGAGTGCAGGGGAGAGAGCAAAACCCAGGGGTGAGCCGAGACCCAACGCGGCGGGGCGGGGAGGGGACCGCGCCAAGGACCCCCCACGCCAGGTCCGGTAACCGCGGGGACCGGGCACGCACGCGTCCTGGGCGTGCTGGGCGAGAGTGCTAATTAAGTGCGTCCAGCGACCTACACAGCCCTAACAAAAGTTTCTCCAATTTGCGCTATGATGAAGATCTCTCCCATCCCTCTCGAGATTCCTGACATGACATGATGCTGGGTCATTCGGCGGAGTAGTTTCCGATCCCGGGGACGTTGATAACTCTGTTGCCCCAAAACGGGATCTGAAACTACTCCACTCCAAGCCATATAAATTACCGAGCGGGATGCGATGGCGCGCGGAGTAGTTTTAGTAAGACTACTCCGAACTACTCCGCACGAACGCGTCATTCCAAAAGCAAAATTGAGAGAAACTTTCGTCACGGCGATGTATGCCTCGGGTTAGGTCGGGCCTGTCCCTTACAGGGGGATTTTGCATAACAAATTGAAACACTAGCAGAGTATTCCCAAAATGCTCAAGTATAGGCAACAAATCGGCCCCTGACTATTTGTTCACTATCTTTGAATATCCCTCCTGTAGAGGGACTGGCCCGACTTTTGCCTCGGGGCAAAGTCGGAACGCCCGATGCTCTGAAGCGGAGCTTCCGCAAATCAGCGCAGGAGGGCAGGCAAGCAGCCAAGAGCAAGCACAGCCAGTGGCGGACAACGAACAGCAAGTGGTTCGAGGCGCGGCTGTCGGCGACCCCCCTGGAAGTCGCATCCGGCTGGCCACGGACGAGGGCACCGCCTCCGCAGACGAAGCAGTCGCGTTGGTAAGCTGGAGGCCGGAGGGGGGAGGAGCGCATGCGACGAGTGGAACCGCAGCAAGAGCAACACACAGTCCGTGGCGGACGGCGCGCAGCAGGTGGCTCGCGGTGCAGCCCGCGGCGGCCCCCCTGGAGGTCGCAGTGGGCCGGCTCTACGGACGAGGGCGCCGACTCCGCAGGCGAAGCAGCCGCGTCGGGAAAGCTGGACGCCGGATGGGGAGCGGAGTACGTGCTCGGGAGCCTTGAGACGGGGGTCAATGTAAACCGGCGTCAGCCAGGGCACCGGATCCTGCAGGATCCTCCGAAGACCCCCTCTGGCTGACCCGGGTTAGCGAGCCGCTCGTGGCCGCGAGGCGGCCGCGCCTATTGGTTGATCCGAGTTTGCGAAGACCTGCGTTGCAGTTTTTTGTCCTGCATTGCAGTTTTTGGTTTCCTGCTGACCCGGGTCTGAATTGACCCGGGTCAGAAGATCCCCGACATGCGACGAGTGGTCCCGCAGCGGGCCAAGGTCCGTGTTGAGGTTTGGCGCAGGGGGGAAAAGCAACGCTTCGAGTAGGGGGTCGACTACATAATGTCGATTCACCCCAAGCTTGCTTTTCTCGTCGAGTCCACGAGAATGCTCAGGATGTTCCTCGCTCTACGTCGCATTCTACATATATTTCCCCATGGGCCCGACGAGCAAGTCAATCTTGGGGTAAACCCATGATGTTGTCGATCCCCTACTCGAGAAACGTCACGGTCTCACGCGGGAGAATCCCTTCGCCCAGCCCCGCAGACCACCCTCCGCTGGCCTGGAACGCGTCCCCGATCACCGGCCGGACCCTACAGTGGGGCCGCGCAGCAAGAAGCCATATGCAGCTCGTAAGGGGATCCTGGGTTTCTTTGCTCCTCGCGCTGCGCGGCGACTTCCCGCGGCCGCCGAAGGAGCTGCTGCGCTCAGGGTGCCTCCGGGTTTCCCCTCCGGTGCACCTCGCGTGCGGGTTCTCAGGGTTGGGTTTTTTGCGAGGGTTTCTTTATGTCGGGCGTGTCCCCCTACAGGGGGATCGTCGACGAAAAATAAAAAGTACCCCAAAAATGCCCCAAAAAGGTCAAAGGATATTCGAAAAATAGTCCCCAGACTATTTTCGGACTCTTTTCGGGAACTATTCTTTGAGCATTGTTTTTTTTTTTTTGCTATTTCTTATTTTTCGTCGAAAATCCCCCTGCAAGGGGACAGGCCCGACTTAGGGTTTCTTGCGGCCGCGCCCGCACTGCAGGCGACCGAGGCGATGGCACCGGGGACGCGGGCTCGTCTAGCTCTCCGGCGCTCGGCGGCGCCTCCACGCTCGGCGGCGGGCTCCGAGCCCTTTCCTCTCGGGCTCCCGCAGACCCTGACCTTCCAGGAGGGCTGACAAAAATAGCACCCGACGTAAAAACCTATCCCAAAGCTATTCTACGTCTCGGTTTTAGGCTGCTTCGCTGGGTTTTTTTTGGGGGGGGTTAGGCCTCCAGTGCTAAAAAGATAGCTTTCTGGAAGGTCAGGGAAGGGGTGGTTGTGCCCCAGGGCGTGTGCAAGTTCGATCAGTTTCTGCAACGAACCGCCCCAAAGCAGATTCGGAGGCTGATAGGCCTCCTACCCTGACACGTCGAGAAGTGAATGGGCCGTTTTCGGTTCGCGAAAGGGCTTCGCGGCCGTTATTTTTGCGGGTCCAGGTCCGTCGGTTTCGGTCCTAGGCCGTTTTCACCTAAAGGGAGGTTTGCTAGAGGGAGATTTGTCCACCGCCGATAGATGCCCCCCAGCCGCCGGCAGCTCCCGATGGTCGCCGACAGGTGGGAATGCGGGGGGGCATCCGTTTGCAGCAGTTCGGTGCACCAGCGGATCGAACTCATGCCCCCCTCGGGGTCACCGCCCTTCTGGTGGATCCCGACCCTCGCCGATCGACGATGCAGGCAACTCGATGGGCGGCGGGGGTAGCTAGGGTTCGCCGAACACGTGGCGAGATGCGAACCCTGCACCCGCTTCCCATCGATGCAGGAGAGTCGATGGCTGGTGGGGGTCACGGTCGGGAATTTTTGGATAGCGTGTCGCGCCACAGGGTTCTGACTGACCGCGCTTCGGCGCGACACGCTATCCACTTCCCCGCGAGCCTCTCCAATCCTCCCGACCCGCGGAGCGGAGCGACACGTCATCCGCCTGCAGGGCACAGCGTGCCGCCCGGGGCCGGATGCCGCCCCCTGCACGCGCCCCTCGCGGTCGCTCCGGCGCGCGCCGCCGACGCCGAGAGACCTGGGCTTCAGCCGTGTTTTTTTTTGTTGTTGCTTGAGCTTTTGCTGAATCTGGCTGGATCATGTTTCGTTTTCCTCCCAACATGCGCCTGGAGGAGGGCGTGCCCGACCTGAACCTGGGCGCGCCTGGGCCGTCGAAGGGGACCTCCGGCCCTCGCCTCGGCCACTCGCCGACGCCCTCGCGAGAGCCACCGCCCGCGCTGGGCGCTCGGCCCCCCGGGGTGTGCCGTCGCGTCCGCCGTCGCGCACGCCGCCGAGCGGCGGCCGCTCGGCGAGTCGTCGAGAGAGCCGCCGGGTGCCATTGCCGCACACGGACGGGCGGGCAGCTGGCCGCCGCCAGCCCTGGCTGGGCCTTCCCCGAGGTGTGCGGCTGCCAAGACCAGCGGCGCCAGTGCGGCCCCCCCCGGGGGGATTACGCTGTAAGGATTACGCAGTGTGGCCGTCCACGCGGCACAACTCGCAGCTCGGCATCGTAGCACCAAGGGGAAAGTCGAAACCAACACCAAGACCCTGGTGCCGAGAGAGCCGTCTTCAAATTCATCCAGCGTGCTCCAGAAACGCTCTGCCGGAGCACGCTGGCACGCAAGGAATCCACCAATCTTGCCAGGGGGCCATGAACCACGAACCATCGATTAACAGGTGGCTCGGCAACACGCCGGCGTTAAAATTGTTAAGCAGATTCCGGGCATTCCGGGGGTTCAAGAGGTCGCGGAATCGGCTTCAATTCTCAGGCGCATCTTACGCCAAATCTGGCGGGCACGGATCGTCCTCGTCCGCGCCGCCGAAAAGCCATTCTGCCGCTTCGTCCTCGGTCGAGGGGCCTTGCCACAGGCTGAGAGGAGTCGCCAGGAATCACCGTGGGAGCACCGTCCTGAGCTCTCGACGCAGCCACAGCCGATAGGGGCAGGTCCTCGGGCCCCAGGGTCCCACGCCACAGTCGCTTTGGCCACCTCTTCAGCACAAACGCGCGCATGCAACGCCTCGACGACCGATTTAGGGCCCTCGCGGCGTGGGTACTGGTCTCGCCTGATGCGAGCTAAATTCTCGGCTCCTTTCCGTGATCTCCCAAGGCATCTGGCCTCGAGATGTTTGAAATCTTTCGTCGCATACCTACCGCATTCGCGACAGAATACCATACAATACTTGGGCCACTCTCCAAGTCCGTGAGTGCTGTGCAGCTCCCTCCCGCCCAGGCCCCTCAAAACACCCTCGCCCACAGCCCTGGGGGCCCTGTTCAGGACGGGAGGGGGTGGGACAGGCGGGGCTGGCGGAGGTACGCACGCAGTGCTGCAGAACTCCAGTAGGCTCGAGGCATGCACTCATTGGTTGCACACCTCGCATCTCAAATTAGCGCCGTCCTGGGCCATCTGGTGGCCCGTTTCGCGGAGATCTATCTTCACGCCGCTCTCGCGGGCCCCACGAGTCGCGATATCTTCGCGCTCGGCCCAGGTCGTGTCGCAGTCCAGGGCAAGTTGTAAGGCCTTGGACGCTCGACGTCTGACAAGAGCGGCAACAGCATCCCAACTGTCAGCGTGGGGAGCAGCATGCATGACGAATCCCTCCCAAGCCCGCTCCGCCGCCTCCCCCGCCCCATGCTCGGCCGTGGCATTGCCCACAGCAAGGAAGAGGTCCCTGTCTGTGGCCAGACGGCCCGCGTCCTCCTCTTCAGCGCGAGAGGGGACCCATTCCAGAGAGACCTCGCGGCCTTCGGCCGCCGCGCGAATTCTCGCCCAGAGATCCTCGTTGGGCCCCCTGGTGGCCTTGCGCCTTTTCCGGGGCCAGGCTTTTAAAAGACCCTGATGGTCCGTCACGAAGTGCACCGACCCCGTAGTCTGCTCAAGGGCCATCGCCAAAGCCAGCGTCTCCGATCGGGGCACAGACTGTCGGCAGCCAGGGAGCGGCGCGGCTATCATCGCCCCCAGGCATCAGCTATCTTCACGCCAGGCCAGGGCAGCGACAGCAGCTCCACACCTACGGCGACGCTGATCGTCCGAGTGCTTCCCTCCCGACCCGTCCCCAAACAGCGTCAAAACCCCGTCCCTCCGATAGTCACCCAGCTCACCTACCCCCCAAAAAAAGGTTTCCTGAGCCAATCGCTCTTCATCGAACTTGGGGGTGGTGAGGTGGTTTGGCACTAGGCCTCGCAGCCAGACCGAGGGCTCACTCTCTACACTGGCCAGCGCCCTCGCCACCAGGTGCTCCGACTTGGCGAACTCACTGCCCTCGCTGATGTTCTCCGTGCACTTCCAGATCCTGTGGGTCAGCGTCTCTGGCTCCAGCCCGCATCTCGGGCAGGTGGCGCTGACGGCATAGCCGCACCCTCGCTTCCTGGCGCGGCTCCACTGCCCGCCAGTGATCACCGCCATCGTGCGGCTCCACTCCGCCCACATGCCTCTTCGAGCATATCGGTCGAGCTCGCGCCTCGCATGCAGCATGTCCGCGCCGCTCGCCAAGTTGCCGCCGTCCTCGTGGGCCGCTGCCTGCTTCCACAGCTGGCGCATGATGTCCTCGCGGAGGTCGTGCAGGATGGGCTGCCGATCGATGAAGCTCCCAAAGGCCTCCGAGCTCGACTCCACCAGGTGCCACTCCGTGATCGTGCCGTCAACCTCTGGCCTGCTCCACGTGCCAGCAGTGCGCGGATCCCAGCTCACGTCCATGAGCGTTGCCACGAGCGCGCCGACGGGGCAACGCACGCGCCGCCAGCGCCGGGCTGCACCGGCGCTCAGGAGCGCGCCGCGGATGGCAGGCCAGACTCTATGGATCCTCGCATGGACCTCAGGCGCCGTCTCCCAGAGCTCCAGCCACGAGTCTACCAACTGGATGCGCAGCTTGATGGCTGGGTCCTCCTCAAGCCCCGCCGCCAGGACCGTGGTGAGGCAGCGGCCGCCAGCTTTGCCTCCAACTGCCGCGCCCGCCTGTTGCCTCAGCTTCCTGACGCTCGACGGCGCCAGGCCCTGGAGCTGGTGGCCGTAGGTGGCCTGTGGAGAAGCCCCCGTGCTCCACAGCCCCTTCGCCTCCTTGGCGAGAGCCGCACTCCTCCTCATTCTCGTGATGCGGCTAGCGCGCCTGCCGGCCGCCAGCAGGAGAAGGAGGAGGAGGAGGAGGAGGAGGAGGAGGAGGAGGAGGAGATGGAGGAGGAGGAGGAGGAGGAGGAGGAGGAGGAGGAGGAGGAGGAGGAGGAGGAGGAGGGAGGAGAGGAGGAGTGAGGAGGAGAGAGAGAGGGAGGAGGAGGAGGAGGAGGCAGGAAGAGGAGGAGGAGTGGGGGAGGGAGCCGGGGGAGGGAGGGGTACAGGGGGGAGAGCGGGCGGAAGGGGAATCATGGGATGAGAACGGGAAGGGAGAGGGGAGGATGATGATGGGTTGGGAGAGAGCGAGGAGTGGGGACAAGGGCAGGAGTAGAGCGGGGATGTGAACCGTGCAGCCTGCGGCGCTTGCTGAGCTTGCAATTGAAAGCGTCTCCAGGCGGCAAGGGTGACGGCAAGGGGCCGCGCCCTCAGCGGTTATTGGGCCATCGATCTCGACAGCCCAAGTTTGAAAAGGCATGCGTTGTTGCACCTTCGAGTGAGGTTGACCGTCGTGGGCCGTAATATGTCGCCCTGGCTCGCTCCAGGGGTGCACGGCGAGAGGAACGCCAGGGAGGGATATCCCCAGGCAGTGACGGAAGCAGAGCTGCAGAGGCGATCCTGGTCACTCGCGTCGGGTGGTGGCCCGCGGACGGCCCCGATGTGGATATTGATCGCGTGCCAGCGAGCGTTAAGTCGGGCCTGTCCCCCTACAGGGGGATTTTCGACGAAAAATAAAAAATACCTCAAAAATAATCCAAACATAATCCAAAAATAGTCCGGGGATTATTTTTGGAGTATTTTTTTATCCTTTTTGGTGGGTATTTTTGGGGGTATTTTTCATTCTTCGTCGAAGATCCCTCTGTAGGGGGACACGCCCGACATAAAGCGAGCGATGAGGTGATAGGGGTCCGTCACGTCGACCGGTCCCAGTGGTCGTGCGGCGTCAGCCGCTGCAGGCAGCGGCTCGGCTGAGCCGCTGCGAGCCCGTCGACGGCGTCTTTCTCCCCCCTACAGCTCTGCAGCTGTTCTAGCGTCCTTCACCCAGTACCAAGTAGTTCTTCTTGATTTCTTCCCAATGTTTCGTCCACTGCGTCGCTTTTTACATTTCCCCGTCGACAACATCTTTCTCCCCCCAACGGCTTTGCAGCTTTTCTGGCGTCCTTCACCCGTTGCCAAGCAGTTCTTCTTCGTTCCCTCCCAATGTTTCGTCCACTGCCTCGCTTTTTACACTTTCCCGTCCTATTCCTCCCTTCTCAGCCCGTCGACGACATCTTTCTCCCCCCACAGCTCTGCAGCTTTTCTGGCGTCCTTCACCCGCTGCCAGGTAGTTTTAAGTCGGGCCTGTCCCCCTACAGGCGGATTTTCGACAAAAAAAAAAAAACAATACCCCAGAAATAGTGAAACAAATGGTCCAAAAATAGTCTGCGGACTATTTTTCGATTATTTGTTTACCTTTTTGGGGGTATTCGGGGGGTAGTTTTATTTTTCGTCGAAAATCCCCCTGTAGGGGGACACGCCCGACATAAAAGTAGTTCTTCTCCATTTCCTCCCAGTGTTTCGTCCATGACCTCGCGTTCTACACTTCCCCGTCCTGTGCCTCCCTTCTCCCGCTCGTCATGCTCATTGTCGCAGATGTTGTCTTCGGTTAAGTACATCTATCGGGGTACAGGGTCGGGGACCTTCTCCCGGCTGCCCCATGGTCGCCATGGACCCTCTCCAGCGGCCCGACAGCCGCCCAGACGGCCTTGAGTGGCGTCAGCGACACACCAGAAGGCTTCCAGATGTCCCGTGTGGTTTCTGGACGGCCCCGGATAGCTTCAGGATGGTCCAGGAGATCTCGACGAGCGCTCCCCGGAGAGCACCCAGAGGCCAAAGCCATAGATATCCCACAGGTGTTTGCGCTGTTTTTGGGGTTCTCTCGACTTTCGAGCTTCCGACGATCCGCGACGTCCCAAGAGGCCCCCAAGACAGCCTCAAAACGGCCTAAGAGGCCCCCCAAAGGGTCACAAGACGGCCCAAGAGGGAACCAAGACGGCCCCAAGATGGGCGCAAGACGGCTCAAGAGTGCCTCAAGACGGCCCCAAGAGGGGCCCAAGAGCTGGAGCCCGAAACGACAACTCGAGCTTTCCGTCCCAAGATGCCCCCCAGGCGGCCCAAGAGGACTCGACGAGCGCTCCCCAGAGGGCCCCAAGAAGCAAGCACCATTGATTTTCTCGGGGTTCTCGACTTTTCCCGCTTGCGGCTCTCCACGACGACCACGACGTTCCGAGGCCCCTAAGACAGCCCCAAGACGGGCCAAGCGGGCCCCAGGAGCGCCCAAAGACGGCCCAAGTAGGCCCCAAGACGGCCCCAGAGGCGCTCAAGACGCCCCAAGACTGTCCCAAGAGGGGCCCGAGCGCAGAAGCCGAAGCGATAATTCGAGCCTTCCGTCCCAACACGCCTCCAGACGGCCCAATGGATTCGATGAGCGCTCCACAGATGGCCGCAAGAGGCAAAACCACTATGTTATCTTCGGCGTTTTCGGGGGTCTCGACTTTTCCAGCTTCAGCGCTCAACGGCGTCCGATGAGGCCCCTCAGACCGCCCAAGACGGGCCAAGAGGCCCCCAGGAGCGCCCAAAGACGGCCCAAGAACCCCAAGACGGCCCTAGACGCACCCAAGACGCCCCAAGAGGTCCCCGAGTACAAATTTGACACAAACCGCTTCCTCATCAACGCCCCAGAACGTGCAATCGTCCGATCACGTCCACAGACGACGACCACCACCATCACCTCCACCACCATCACCACCATCACCACCACAATCACTGCGACGACCGTCGCGACGATGATCACGACGGCGGCGGCGGCGGCTGCGGCGGAGTCGCCCGCGGGGGCCTCGGCGGCGGCACCAGCTTGGCGGGCTGGGAGCCGCTAGGCCCTCCTAGGCCACCAGAGCCTTCCGACGCGTCACACGTCGATCTCGCACGGCTCCGCGACCGCCCACCGAACCCGAAGTCCTTCAGAATGCCCAGAACCTCCACGCGCCAATGGTTGCTGGGTTGCCTGGATTAGCGCATGGTCTACCGACAACGACTGCGCAGATGGCTAGAACCTAAGCGCGCGCGTAGCGCGCGCGTGGTTCTAGTGTGTCTCTCAGAGGGGCCCAAGAGGTCCTTAAGAGACCCCCGAGGGAGCCCCAAGAAGTCCACAGGAGGCCCCCAGGCGAGCCCAGGAGAGCTCCAAGCGGGCCCCGAGACGGCCAAGGCCCCCCGAGAAGGCCCAAGAGGGTCCCAGGACAGCCGTAGAGGGCCCCACACCAGTTCGTGAAGGCTCCGAACCAGCCTCCGAGAAGCTTCCCCAGAGACGCCGACGTAGACCTTCAAGGAGGCCTCTGGCCCGCCGCCTCGGCCGATCTCTCGAAGGCTCTTGTGGGCGGCCCCCGCGGCGCGTGCACCGCCGCCAGTGCGCTCCAAAAACGCACCGCGTCGCCGCACGGAGAAGCCCAGGAGCCCCTGCTGCCCAGAAATGACTCGCACGGGCTTCCGGAAATTACGAAGGAGCATCGGAAGGAGCAAACATCGCTCGAACACGGCTTTGCGACAGCTCCTGAACGGATCAAATGTTATCCCAAGACACCCACTTAAGTCTCTCGACATCCTGACTCGCCGCGCTGCGGCCCCAAACGTCCCAAGCGGCCCTCATCGGGTTCCTTGGAACTCTCCATGCGACTCAAGAAAAAAAACGTCAAAATCAGCAAGCTCGCCGACCGAGTCTTGTCGAGGCCACTGCGCGCTGTTTTGGGGGCCGATGCGCGCCGATCAAGGTGCACGGCGCGAAGCGGCAATGCAGTCTTGTACACATATGTCTATATCTACACGCACACCTGCAACATTTGTATCTCTATACATACAAGCATATTTATGTCGACATACATTTAGATATACACATGTTTATACACCTACCTACAAGCATACATCTACACATACTCCTCTTCCTATATTTTTGCAAGCCCGGGCGGGGGGGACCCCCCACCCCCCTCCAAAAAAATGGACTCCTGGGATCTGGTGCTTTGTGACCCTCCGGACGGGCCTCGAAGCGGCCCCCCGGGCCTCGCAGGGCGTTTAGCCAAGCCTTCCCAGCACACCTAGGGCGATCAGGGGGGTCATCGGAGACGTCCCAGAGACCCCCAAGACAGCACACGAGCGCTCCAAGAGTGGCCGACGTGACCTCAAGATGGCCCAAGAGTCCTCCAGGACGGCCCCAAAGATGCCTCCAAGAGCACTCCCAAGAAGGTCCCAAGACGCAAAAATTATTAAGTTTCGGTTGGTTTTGGGTGAATTGTGGGGTTCTCCTCTTTTCGGCTTCCCGACGCTCCAAGACGGCGGTTTTCTGGGCGTCCAAAGCCGCCTGAAAGGCTCCAAATCGCCCCACAACCATCCGAAAGGGCTTCCAGGCAGTCCAAGAGAGCCCCAAAACGGCACAACACGGGTCCAAGATGGCCCTCAGAGAGCCCCATGGCGGCCCAAAATGGCCCCAAGACACCCTTCGAAGCATTCCAAATCGTGACCCGGTCGTTCAGGGAGACCGCGGTTGGAGGCAGGGTGGCCCGAGGAAGCCCCCAGAGGCCCCCAGAATACGCCCAGGAGGCTTCCACAAGGCCTTAAGAAAGCTTGAAAACCTTTTGTGAGGCCCCCAGAGGCTCTCCGAGGAGGAGAAGCATAGAGGAGGGGCAATTGAGGAAAAATGAGGAAAAAGAAGCATAGAGGAAGGGTAACGAATAACATTATTATAGCGGCGATGCCGAAAAAGGCAACAAGGAGTTATCGCTAAATTGTCGGCTTGACCTTCCTTTATTCCGCATGCGCACCAAACTTCAAGGGCCAAGGTGCATGGCGCGAAGCGCCACTGCAGTCTTGTATGTGTATATATACACACACGGCAGGGAATCCTGGGCCCAGGGTCCCGGCCGGCACAACCTTCTGGATGCCCCTTCTTTTTACCCACGACATGTTTCCGCTCAGTTCGGCTTTGGAGGCGTCACACATCGACAAGAGCGGCCTGAAGACATCCGATTCTTGTTTCAAGACGGCCCAACAGGGCCCGAAGACGTCTTAGAAAAGGCTCCAAGATGCGCCCCGAGAGTGCCCCAGGAGTTAAACATTGTCAGGAGGAGGAGGAGGAGGAGGAGGAGGAGGAGGAGGAGGAGGAGGAGGACGAGAAGGGTGAGGAGGGCGCAGAGGAATCTGTGGGGGCGGCAGGGGAGGAGGCGGAGGAGGAGGGTTTCACCCCTGGAAGGTGTTGACTTCCCGGTGGTCTCACTATGTCGTGTTGCTGCTGTTCTCAGCGGCCGCGGCATGCACAACGTTTTGCTGAAGTTAAATATTGTCACATTCTTTGTCGGGGAAACCTACATTTTAGCATGTGCGCATTCGGGGCCTTAACAGCGTCCACGACGGCCCAAGAGACCCCAACTGTCGTGGCGAGACAGCCCAAGATGCTCCCAAGAGGGCCCCGGGGCTGCCCGAGAGAGCCCCAAGACGGTCCAAGAGGCGCCCGAGACGGCCCAAGAGGGCCCCAAGAAAAAGCCAAGAGGGGCAGCTCCAACTGTCATCTCGAGCCCTCCGCTCCCAGTGGGCTCCTTGGCCGCCAGCAGGCACCCAAGAGAGGCCCCGAGGAGCCCCATGGAGAGGCCCCCAAGGGAGGCCCCCAACAGGCTTTGAAGGTCGCTCCGCGAGGCGCCCTGGAAGCAGGCCAGCAGACCCCGAACGAATTAGGTATCCGAGGATCCTCTGGCCCAGAGCACGAACGAGATGGGCACGGAGAGAATGGGCACAATGCTCAGCAGCAGTTCCTGCGCATTTCGAGCAGGACTCGCTGTCCGCGCCGCCGCGGCCTGTGTCCACTCGAGGCAGGAGGCCTCCTGCCCAACAGCGGCCGCTGTTGGTTCGGTACAACATTTGCTGTTGGGCAGTGTACCCATTATTTTCCGTGCCCATTTCGGGCGTCCAAAACAGAAGCGGTATGGGCCGAAGGCCATCGTTAGAGGCAAGAAGCAAGTCGCTTGGCGACGGAGCCATGCCGATGCAGTCACGATGTAGCGCAAGGCACGGGTCTACCTTCATGCGTTGCGCGCCGCGGGCGATGCGGAAAGCGGGTTGACTGCGGAGCACGCGTGCATGGATGAGCTGAACTCTTTCTCATCGGGCACGATCCGCGTGAGGGGTGTGCCGAATAGTTCGGATGCCCCTGCGCGGACATGTCCATTGAGGCCGCAGGTGGACCTCCTCCGGGCATGACCCGTGCGAGGCATGTTCCGAAGTTGGCGGGGGAACGCCATGCGAAGTTGCCCATTGGCCCGGTAGGTGGAATTCCGTCTGTGGCATGATTCGCGTGACGGGTGTGCCGACATGGGCCAGGGGGCGCAGTACGAACCTTGTCTCTGGGTCGTTAGGTGGCGTTCCTTGTGTGCACGGTCCAAATGATGGGGTGTGCCGCAATGGGCGGGGGGGGGTGCAAGGCAGACCCTGCTTCTGGGGCCATAGGTGGATATCCGATGCTTGCGAGACGTGTGCCGAGTAGGCGGGGCAGCGCGGCATGCAACCTTGCCTCTTGGGACCGTCCGTGGAACTCCCAGCGGGCCACGTTCCGTGTGGGAGGTGTGCCGAAGTAAGCCAGGCGACGCTACTAAATTTCCTTCTGGTGCCGCAAATGCAGCTACTTGCTGTGCGCGATCCGCGTGAGGGGCGTACCACCATGCAAACCTTGTCTCTGGGGACGCAGGCGGAGGTCCCTGTGGGGCGCGATCCTTTTGAGGGGTGTGCTGGCATGGGCGGGGGGACGCTAAGCCGATCACGTATTTTGGGCCGTCGGTGGAGCTCTGTTAGGGGCACGATCCGTGTGGCATTATATGTCCTCTGGCGCCGAACATTTTAGACTTCAACCAGGACTTGCTAGAACCTGAGCGCGCGCGAAGCTCGTGCGTGGTTCTTGCATGTCTATTATATATCTACGTGTATACATGTGCCTCCTTGTAGTTCGCCAATTGATTTACGTGCCATTTCTAATTACCTGCATGGGCCTGTGATGCATACTGCCACTGATTACGCAACTGGACAGAGACGGGGACCTCACTGCAGACAAAGTGCATCGTCATTTGCGAGAAATGCTGGGAAATTGAACGTCGAGAAAGGAGGACATGCCTATAATATGAGACAGCGGACAACGTTGATGCCGATAATACATGTTGGAGAAAGGGGGATTTGCAGGCGGACTCGATACTAATTGGTGGACGGCAGGGCTACACTGCGTCTCGTTTAGGTCATCGTGCGAAACATACCGATCGTATGATCAACGCCGTTGGGAATTCGATAACATGGCAGGAGAGTAGGAGGAAGAGGACGCTGAGGCGGACTGCTTCAGAGCACGAAGTTCTTTGGTCGCAGCGACCTCCGCTGAAATCATGCACTTTTGGGGAGCGCCTGACGTCGATTGACCCTGATGGATCTCACCACCTGCTTGTCCAGGGGAGATGATCAACAAACCATGAAGGGCGAAACGGATGGTGGCCGCTGCCTTCTGGCAGGTCGGGGGTCCTTCACGACAGAGGGACGATGCACAGTTCCAAGCTGTGCTTCTCAGAAGCCGGGCGAAGGCTGGCAAACCCGTGGCTGCTACAACGCAGTTCCGGGAAATTGTCTTCTTTCTTTCCGGGAGGCAGCCCGTTTACTATTCAGTGCGCTGAGCTTGATTCCGGGAATTCGTTTTAGCAGCCACGGATTTGCCAGCCCTCGCCCAGCTTCCAAGCTTCGGCGGTATGCGTGGGGCACGGGGCTCCAGAGTGCTGGCTTCCAGGAGGGCGGGCCGAGCAAGTCTGCCCATGCCGCCGCGCGGAGACGGGGCAAGAGACGTGCTGGGCCCCGTGGCTGAGGAAGAGGTCGGCCGTGCTGGGGATGTGCTTTGGCGTCATCAAGAGCTGGAACCAAGAGAAGGGCTTCGGCTTCGTCGCGTCGCCGGAGTGGCCGCTCGCTGGTTCTGCTATTTCTGCGGCAGTTGGCAGTGCAAGGGGTGTCTGGATGTTGTGGTTCAGGGTGAGGGTGCAATTGTGTGTGTGTGTTTGGGTACTGTGGAAGTGCCAGGGTTCGGGTTTAGGGTTAGGTGTCGAGTGCGAGTGTGTGGAATAGGGGTGGTGTCAGGGTGTTGGGCTAGGGTGTCAGGGTTTGGAGGCTTCTAATTCGGGTGCTTAGTGTGTCAGGGTGTCAGGGTGTGGCTTAGCGTGGTGAGGTAGTCGGCTTATGGTGCTAGAGTGTTTGGGCCCGGTGCCTAGGGTTCGGATGCGGGTGCTAAACTTGGATTTGTAGGGTTGGGGTTCGGGTGCTAGTGTGGTCGGGGTATGGTTACGGTGTCGGGTTTGGTGTGTTCGGGTTTGGGCGTTAGGGTCAGATGAGTTTGCGGATCAGGATGTTAGGATGTTTGATTCAAGGGTAGCGCACTAGTCTGTCAGGGTTAGGGTTCGGGTGTTAGGGTTAGGGTATTCGGGTCAAGGTGCGAGAGCTATTATGCTGTAATTGTTAGAGTAAGATGTTTCGTTGATTATGTTAGGGTGTTAGGGTGTTAGCGCGTGTGTGTTATGTTTTGGTTAAGTGTTGAGTCTCAGCGTTAAGGTGCCATGGTCTCGCGTGTCGGGTTAGGGTTTTTTTGTACTGCGTTAGGGCTAACTTGAGCGTGTTTAAGGTTAGGCTTAGGGTGGTAGCCTTTGAGTCAGGGCGTTAGGGGTACGGTTTCGGTTCGGGCGTTGGTGTGTGTGTGCGTGTTGAGAGTAGGGTCAAGGTGTTAGGATTTGGAGGTTTTGATTAGTTTGCTGGGGGGTGAGGGTTAGGAACTATGTTTAGGATGCGAGATGCAGGTTTAGGTTGTTGGTGTGTTGGGGGTTGGGAGTTAGGGATGGGGTGTTCGGGTATTCGGCTCTCAAGCTCGGGGAGAGGGGTGTCTCGTCCAGACCCACCTTGCGGGAAGGAGGGTGGCTCTGACTCCACCCCCCTTTAAACGAGGAGGGGAGGGGGAGAGGGTCTGGGACGATGGATCGGAAATTGGGGGAGGGGGGGTGGGGTCCGGACAGGCGGATCGGGGATTGGGGTCACGGGAGGGGGAGGAGAGCGGGCATCCCTTTCGGCCCCATGTGGGGGAACCAGCGACGCGCCCTCTACGATCACCCTTCGGGTGATAAGGAGGTTCGGGTGGGGGAGGAGCCAACGCCCTACTCAATCGATCTCATTGTCGATTCCACAATCGATGTCACAATCGATCAAATTCACTGTCGATCTCACTACTGATCTCTCTCTACTACGCCCCACTCAATCGATCTCACTACTGATCTCACTGTCGATCTTACTATCGACCTCACGGGCCACCACGGGCCACCATGGGCCACCTCGGGACACCACGGGATTCAGCAAACACCACGGGACATAACGGCCGGAAAACCCCCGACCACCGCAGGACAATTGGGGGGGGGCGGTCTTGAGGCCCAGCGGCGCCCTAGCCAGAGGACGGCTCATTCTTCTCGACCGCCCACGCAGTTTCGCCTCGCACGCACGACACGAACACGAAACCGAAATCGATTCCCCGGTGGAGGGCTCTCAGTTTTTCTGCGATTTCACCCCCGCAATTCCGACATACATATATCCGCATTCAGCGTTGCAGTGGCAGAGGTGGGAGCAGGAGGAGCTTGACACGTGCGAGTAGCAGCAGCAAGCGAGATCGCCGCTTGCACTGGGCTCAGGATAAGTCAGCTGTTTTCTTCAGAGCGTATCTGGATGCGTGCGCGTCCCGACGGACATGCATTGAGCGTGTTTGTTTACTGCTTGAGGCATAGTGGGCATTATAGCCCCCGGCCCCCCCTCCCCTCCCCCCCCCTTAACGTACCGCCCCTCCCCCCCCCAGTGCGCTCCGGGCACTGCCGCCGTGCGCACGGCGGGGGGGAGGCGTTACATTATACCCTCCCCTGGCCCCTCCCCCCTCCTATAATGCCCATTATCGCCGAAAGTAAAGGAACGCGCTCATATCAGAGCGTGGATTACCCACCCCGCTTTCGCTTCTAGGCAAGACCAAGTCATATGATACCGGAGAAAAACCCAATCATAATCTTTTTAGGGCTTTAGGGCTATGGGGCTATAGCGCTATAGGGCTAGAAGGCTATGGGGCTATAGGGCTGCAGGGCTACAGGGCCATAGGGCTATAGGGCCATTGGGCTACAAGGTTATGGGGCTATAGGGCTACAAGGCTATACGGCTAGAGGGCTATTAGGGCTATAGGGCTACAGGGCTATAGGGCTATAGGGCTATATAGAGCTACTGGGCGCCTGGGCACCCGGGCACCTGGGCACCCAGGCACCCGGGCACACGGGCACCCGGGCACCCCGGCGCCCGTGCACCCGGGCACCCAGGCACCCAGGCACCCGGGCACCCCTGGGCACCCGGGCACCCGGGCGTGCAGCGAAAATCGGCGGCAAACCTAACCTAACCACATGAATCCGCCAGGACCCCTACAGAGGCAAGCTCTGATTGGGGAACCACGCGCCTCCTCGTCAAGCGGCCTGACCAGCGCAGGCCGCAGTTTGGCATCGCTTGGTATCTCTTGGAAGCGAGGGTGGTCAAGAGCAAGGCAGGGCCTCCCGGGCTGAATTCGGCCACGACGTTGCCCCCTTTCCCCCTGCCTCTCGTGCTGGTCTCGCGCTCTGTCTGTTCCTGGCTTTGGGGGCCAAGATCAGACGATCAGCACTTACAGTCGGGGCCCTGAAGAAGGAACCCTTTTCGTTGGGGAGGGGCTCCGCGTTCCTTAAGTGTTTCGCAGTTTGCCTCAGGTTTGCCTTGTGTTTTCGACAGGAAATCGAAGTTTAACTTATTGAAAAAAAGGTGCCTCGTTCCTCATTTAGGGTTCCTTAGGTCAACGCCCCGACTGTACCTCACTGCGGTGTTGGGTCGGTGGATGTCCGCTCCCCCGCTCCTCCATGCAAACAGTTTCCTGGCAGGCTCCACTTGGTCTGCGCAAGTGGGTCTGAACATGAAGGCCTCTTGGATGTTCGTTTGGGTATCGTTTAAGACCTCTCGAGGGCCTGGTGGAGGCAGCATTGAGGCCTCTTGGGCGCCATTTTGGGGTCTATTGCTGCCTCTTTGGGCCTCCTGGTGGCCTCTTGGGGCGGAAGGCTCGAATTGTCAGGTCGTGTTCCCCCTCTCGGGCCCATTAGGAATTGTCTCTCCTGGGCGATCTTGGGCGCCTCCTGGGCCGGCTTGGGGGCCTCTTGAGGGTCTCTTGGGCCGTCTCGGGGCGGTTTTGGTGGCATATGGGGCCATTTGGGATTTTCGGAAGCCCGAAAATGCGGGAACGCGAAACACATCGAACAGCACAAGGAACAGCAATGATGTTTGCCTTTTGGGGCCCTTTTGGAGGTCCTCTTGGACCGCTCTTGGGGCTTCTTTGGGGCCTCTTGGGCGGTCTTGGGGCGGGCCATCTTCGGCGTCTTCGGGCGCCTTTGTGCGCTCTTGGATGCATCTTGAACCCTCTTAGACGCTTTCTGGGGCCCTCTTGGCCCGTCTTGGGGCCCTCTGGCCGCTGGGAAAGTCATGCGAGGCAGGCAGTCCAAGAACGAGCGGGAACGCCAAGGAAATTTAAGAATCTGGGGCCATACTATAATCCCAGAGTCTTGAGCACAGAGAACGGAGGACACATGAGAGCCTGGAGGGAAAAACACTTCGCGCCTCGCGGCACGGTGGCGGATGCTCTGGGCTGGCTGGAGCGTGTTGTGCTCCGATCAGATGCTTGCTGTTGGGCACGTGCGCTGCGAGGGCGTGCGTCCGAGGCGGGAATGTATACATGACCACCGCCTGGAGGGTCAGTTTGCGGAGCCTCGGCAGGTTGTGGATATGGACATATTCGGGCCCACGGGGGCCGAAATATATCCATATCCACCGCCCGCTGGGGCACCGGGACGTCGGTTCCCAGGCGGTGGACATGGATAAATCCCCGCTCCGCAGTGCTGGCGTGGCTGTTCGTCCAGCGCCGTCCGACAGGCTGCGGGAGCGAGCGGGCTTCGAGGAGGCAGAAGTGCACGATGGCAGCGCGCGCAGCGTGCGCAGCGCGTGCCGCGTGCGGGGTGCGGCAGGGCCGGCGGGCGCGAGCGCGAGCGCACGCGGTGCTTCGCCGGGGGGCCCTCGGCTCTCGCGCGTGCTCGGCGCTGGCAGCGGGCGCCTGGAGCCACCCCCAGGCATGCGACGTCCTGGTCCTTTTCAATACTCGGGAGCGAAAGAAGGACGTACAGTCGGGGCGCCGAAGAAGGAACCCTTTTCGTCGGGGATGGGCTCGGTGTTCCTTAATTGTTCCACACCTTGCCTAAGGTTTTCTTAAAATTTTCGATGGGACATCGAAGCTCAACTTATGGTGAAAAGGCGCCTCGTTCCTTATTTAGGGTTCCTTAGGTCAGCGCCCCGACTGTACACGTACATGAAAATGAACATCCACGCTGCTTCCGAGAGGGCGCAGTGCCCGGATGTTCATATCACGCGGCCAGTCTCTCGCGGATCGATGGGCCGTGTTCATGTGCGCAGCTGGGCGCGCACGTCCTTTGTGGGCTCCTGGGAGTCACCACCCACCAAACCACCCCAACCCAACCCGAAGGCTCAGATTTACCCTCGATTTCCAGTGGGGGGGGGGTCGGGAAACATCGAAAAAAACACGTGTGGAACCCTTACCCCCCCCAACCCGAAATTCGGGTCTTCGGGTTGGGTTGGGGTGGTCTGGTAGGTAGTCAGGGAGTCCCGACCTATTCCCCCGGGACGGTTTCTCATCCTCAGTCGTTTCTTGACGCTCCCGAGGCCCGGCGAGGGCCCCCCGAGGTCGAAAGCTGGCCAGCAACCTTTCGTTATGGTTTTTTTCTTCTTAAGACGCGGTCATGTCTGGGTCCTCCACCCTTCCTTCTGGACGCCCGAAATGGGTACCGAAAGAAAGGGTACAATGCCCAACAGCAGTTCCTGTTCATTCTGAACAGGCCTCGCTGTCCACGCCGCCGCGGCCTGTGTCCATTCGAGACTGGAGGCCGCCTGCGCAACAGCGGCCGCTGTTGGTTTGGGACAACATTTGTTGTTGGGCATCGTACCCATTTTTTCGGTACCCATGTCGGTCCTCCACCCCCCCTGGACCATGCAGGACCTCGCGGCTCACGGCGTGGACGGGGACGCCTACCTGCACATCTCGCAGAAGGGGGACCACGAGGTGGGCAGCGAGGCCGCCATACCGCCTTCGCAAGAGAAAACGGGGCGGACTGTGTCGGGCAGCACGGGTGCCCCACCCGGGCTCTCCAGTGCGCTGCCGGCAGGGTTTGCAAGCGCTGCGATGTGGCCTTCTTCCTCCTCGCCCCCCCTGCTCCTCCTCCTCCTCCTACTCCTCCTCCTCTTCCTCATCCTCCTCCTCCTCTTCCTCCTCCTCCTTCCGCTCCTCCTCCTCCTCGATTGGCCCCGCCTGGGGATGGTCCGATGCTTGTTCCAACGGCATCCCGTCGGATGGACGCCCGCACCACAGGTTTCCTTCTTCCCCCCCTTTCTCTGAACAGTTACACCATATGAATACTAATCCCTTCTCTCCCCCGGATTTGTCCGGAGTGTCGCCCCCCCCCCCCCCCCCCCCCCCCCCCCCCCCCCCCGCGTATCGTTTCTTGTAAACATATTTTGCGCGAGCGAGTTTTTGGTGTGTTTTCTGACTTCGATCCCTCTGCGTCTTGCTTTTTACAGGATTTGCGCGAACTGGCTTTTCAGATGGTTTTATACCATCCGTGTGTTTACAGCTCTTCACACATGGTGCTCTCGCTGCAGCGCAGGCCTAGTTTGCAGATCGGCGCTGTGCTCAATTTGTTAAGAATGGCGCTCCCGCCTCAGTCTGTGTCTCTTTTCTGTATCCCACAGGTCTCGCAGGCACCGCAGGTCCCACAGGTCTTATAGGACCCACACGTGTCGCAGGTCGCCCCAGAGGTCTCGCAGGTCCCGCCAGTCTGACAGGTCCCACAAGTCCCACATGTGTCGCAGGTCTCGCATTCCCCACAGGTCCAACAGGTCCCACAGATCCCGTAGGTCCCGCAGGTCCCACCGGTGCCACGGGTCCCACAGGTCTCGCAGGTCTCGCAGGTCCCACAGGTTCCTCTGGTCCCATGGGTGTCGAATGTTTCAGAGGCCCCCCACAGGCCCAGCTCGTACAGGTCCCACAAGTTTCCTGCGTCCGACTGCGCATAACAAGATGGGGTTTTGTGTGGATTTCCAGGTCGGCTATGACACGCGTCCGTGGAGGAAAAATCAACGCAATGTGAAGGTACAGGGAGGGAGAGGGAGGGATAGGACCGGATGTCAGACATGGCGCGAGCGCACTTAGCTTGCCTGCACCTCCCTCTCCCTGACCTCAGTGGGCAATGCGCCTCCTCCTCCTCCTCCTCCACTTCCTCCTTCATTAGTGCTGGCGCTCCTCCTCCGTCCTTTTTCGCGCCCTTCTTCCCTCATGCAGCGCGCCGCTGATATCCCATTCGGCAGGTCGCCTTCACCCTGCAGCTTGTCAACGGCAGGCGGCGCCCCCGCGGCGGCGGGGGAGTGGAGTGGCAGTGGACGCTGGCACGTCCTGAAGCCTCGAGGGCGCGCCTGGTGCCTGAAGCTTGGGGGGAGAATGGAGGGGGGTGGGGAGGCGGGGGGAGGCGGGAACGGGTGCAGGTGAGGAGCGGGGGGGGGGGGGGGCCGGGACGGCATGGGGGGCAGGAGGGGTCGGGTGGAGACGGGAACGAGGGGAGGGAACGGGAGAGGGAGGGGACATGGGGGCGAGGGGAGAAGGGAACAGGGGCCTCTGGACGGCTGTCGCCCCCAGCCTTTCGTCAGCCGGCGGGGGCGGCTGAGCGGCAGCTCGGAAGCCCTTCAGTGCGCGGCCTGTCTCGGGCCCACCCGGGGGGCCGCCGTGCGGGGGACCGCAACGGCCCGCTGCACTGCGGGCGCCTCCCTCCGGCGGCAGGGGCCCGAGGCGAGGACGGAGCGCGGACGGGCGCCGCGGCTGAAGTCGGGCGTGTCTCTCGACAGGAGGAATCTTCAAGGAGGAATATTCAAAAATAGTTCAGAAATAGTCAGGGGACGATTTTTCTAGTATTTCTGCTGGCCATTTGGGGGTATTTTTGGGGGTATGTTTGACTTTTGTTTTAAATATCTGCCTGTATAGGGGGACATGCCCGACCTAAGCCGCGGCCGCAGTCGTTTCCCAGGCGGCAGACGCCGCTGCTAGCCGCCGACTGGCAGCTGGACGACATCCCAGAAATACTTTCGAGCACCTGGAAAAGTGTCGAAAGAGTGTCGAAAGAGTGTCGAGACAGTGTCTCCCAGTGCCCGACACATGAAAACCCTCGAGTTTCGGTAGTTGTTTCTGGTGCTCGAAATTCTTTCTGGTGATCAAGGCTAAAGTAGGTTGGAACATCATAACCCGGGACGCAGATGTGGATGCCATCTCAGCCACCCCCAGCGGGGGTGGGGGCAAGTTCGGTGCGCTCGCGTTTTCGCGAGCGCACCTATCCGCTACCGCTGATTTTCTCTATCCGCACCTATTTCTTACCATGGCGCTGATTTTCTCTATCCGCGGACGCGTGTCGTAGCGGACCTGTGGCTCCGCGCGCGTGTGCGTAGTGGGTGGTGGTGCGCGTGCGTGCGTGCGTGTGTGCGTGGTTGTGGTTGTTGTGGTGGTGGTGTGGATGTGTGTGTGTGTGTGTGTGCGTGTGTGCGCGCGTGTGTTGTGGTGTGACGTGGTGTGGCGTCTTGGTGGTTTGGTGGTGGGCCAGGTGCGTACGTGCGTGATGGCGGTGGTGGTGGTGGCGGTGGTGGTGTATGTGTGTGTGTGTCTGTGTGTGTGCGTGTGTGTGTGTGTGTGTGTGTGCGTGTGTATGTATGTGTGTGTGTGCGTGTCTGTCTGTCTGTGTGTGTGCGTGCGTGCGTGCGTGCGTGCGTGCGTGCGTGCGTGCGTGTGTGTCTGTTTGTGCGCGCGTGTGGTGTGGTGTGACGCGGTGTAGCGTGGTGGTGGTGGGTGGGGTAGTGCGGTGGTGGTGGCGGTGCGCGGTGGTGGTGCGCGTGCGTGCGTGCGTGCGTTGGTGGGTGGAAGTGGCGGTGGGTGTGCGTGCGGCGGGGCGGGGCGTGGTGCGGCGCGGTGGTGGCGGGCGGATGGGCGCGCGAGAAAGAGGCCCGCGCTGGGGCGAGAACGCCATCGTGAACGACGAAAGCAAAACACCAATCCGAAAATGAGGCCCACGCTGCAGCGGGAGCACGATTCGGAACGATTCCGGAGCAGAAATGAGGCCGGCGCCTCAGCGAGAGCAGCATTTTTTTTTTTTTTTAAAAAAAAAATAAAATAAAAAAAAAAAGAAAAAAAACAAAAAAAAAAAAAAAAAAACGCAGGCGAAAACCGAACTCCCGGGAATCCTGTGTGTCAAAAAACAGTACGCGGGGGGGGGTCGGCTACTCCCAGCACGCCATCAGGGGAAGAGGGAGAGTAGTATTCATATTGAGTAATTGTGGAGGGGGGAAGGCTATTTAGAAGCACCCCTGCTTCTTAGAAGGCGCGGGCCTTATCTATGGATGTAAGTCGCCGAGCGCGTTCCACTACTCGCAAGGTGCCTACTCGCAAACGTCCGGAAAACACCGGCCTACATGAATGTAATTTATCGTAGATCCCCCGCGGGGGATCCAGGCCACTTGCAAGCAGTTGCTCTGCGAGTCGTGGAGCGCGCTCGTCGAGTAAGGCCGGCGCCTTCTAACAAGCAGCCTCCTTCTAAGAGGCCATCCCCCCTCCCTCCATCCCCTTGTGCGCGCCGCCAGCCATCGCTCCCTCTGCCATCGGCGGCCCTTCCCCGGGTGCCTCTGCCTTGACCTTCCAGGAGGGCTAAGAAATAACACGCGACGTGAAAACCTATCCCAAAGCCATTCGCCATTCTACGTCTTGGTTTTAGGCTGTTTCGCTCAGTGTTTTAGGTTTTTTGGTTTCCAGTGCTAAAAAATAACTCTCTGGAAGGTCAGGGTAGTGGTCGACGAGGGGACGACCGAGCAGGCTGTGCCCGGGAGGCCTTGGGCGACGGGCCGCTGGACAGCCCTGCGCTCGCGGCGCGCCAGGAGCAGGGCTGGCGTTACGTCGGGCGTGTCCCCTTGGAGGAGGAAGATATTCAAAAATAGGAAAAAATGTCTCGGGACGATGTTTCTAGCTTCTTTTTTTTTGTTTTTGCAATTTTGGAATATTGTTTTGGGTAGCTTTAGTTTTTCTCCCCAAGTCCGCCTGTCGCGGGACATGCTAGGCCCAACTCCAGGAGCAGGGCTGGCACTCGAGCGCGGTGTTCCCCCCCCCCCGTGGGCGTCTGAGGGCCCGAGCCAGCCTGGCACCGCACGCGCTCCGAGGACGGCGCTGCTGCAGAGGACGCGCGCGGTGTGCCGAGCGGAGCGGGTGACGCCCGGGCCCCGACATGACCCTGGCACGCGTTCGCACGCCTCCTTCGGGGGTTGCTAGAGGTGCCCCTGGCCCAAGGTGCCCCCAGCTCTTCGCTCCGTTGCGGCGCCCCTGGGGTCCCCTGGGCCTCGTGAGGGGCGCTCTCGAGGTCGTGGGGGGGCTCCTTGGAAATCCTGGGGGCACCCTGCGCCAGGGGCACTCCCAGCAACGCCCGAGATTCCTCTCCGTCCCCCCGCGCCGATGGTTCGGCTTCTTGCCGCCCTGGTCGCCCCGTTGCCGATCGCCCCTGCTTCGGCCACGGGCTGGGGGGCCGCCCCCGAGCACCCTGGCAGCGCCCGCAGCGCGGTGGGCCTTCACTGGCGCTTCGCCGCGTATCTGCCGCCCTGCCGACCCTGCTTCTGGTCGCCCCTCCTTGCGCCGCTGGCTGGGGGCTCCTGGTCACCTGGGCAGAGCTTTCAGCGCGGAGGGTGCTCTCTGGTGCCCTCGCTCCGTTCTTCTTGCCCGCCTCCACCTCCGCCTCCCCCCCCCCCCCTGGCCGATCTGCCGCGCCCGCCGCCAGCTCCTGTGGCCTCAGCAGCCCCCCGCTGCTTCCCGCGCCGCGCTGCGTGGCCCCGCCCGGCCGGCTGCAGCTTGCGGATCTTCGGCGCTCCCCCACGCCTTGGAGGGCTGGTGTGCCGCGCTCGTTGTGTTCATGGTTCCCTGAGGTCATCCCTACGTGCGCAAGTTCGTCGGCCCCTTCTGCTTCGCAGCGCCAGATGCTGCCGATCCTGGCCGTCGCTGCACGATGCTGTGGTGCTTCTGACCTTTCGCTGGGGTCTTTGGTCTTCGCCTGGTTCCCCCCGGTTTCCCGGACGTCATGCTCGGAGGTTTCATTTGGCTTCCTCCCAACCGTATTTGGTTGTTCGCTTGCGTCCCGCGGACCTGGCCCTGGCTCCCACGTTCCAGCCTCGTGGACTTACAGAGGGAAACAAAAAGTGACATAAACATAAAAACTCGGAGGCCCGCGCGGATTTCTCGGATCGGCGCTGGGGCCCCCCGGCGGCGCCTCCGGCGCCGCCCTTGGCGCGCTCCGCGCGCCCGGGAGGGGGGTCCAGCGCCGATCCGAGAAATCCGCGCGGGCCTCCGAGTTTTTATGTTTATGCCACTTTTTGCCCCCCTATCCCTGACCTTCCAGAGAGCTATGTTTCAGCACCGGAAACATAAAAACCTAAAAAACATAGCGAAACAGCCTAAAAAACAAGACGTAAACTAGCTCTGGGATAGGTTTTTAAGTCGGGTGCTATGTTTTAGCCCTCCTGGCAGGTCGGGGCTATTATCCCCCACCGTGCACGCCCTGCACTTCGCCGTGCGCTCCTGCGCTCGCGCGTGCGGCCTCCGCTCCCCGCGCGCCCGCCTTCTCCCTGCCCTCCTCCCATCCCGCGCCGCGCGCGCGCGCCGCGCGCCCGGCGCCGGGCCTTGACCGCGTCTTGGTCCCCAGCCTTAAGTCGGGCCTGTCCCCCTACAGGGGGGATTTTCGACGAAACATAAGAAATACCCAAAAAATAGTAATAGAAACAAGTATCCCAAAATAGTCTGGGGGCTATTTGTTTCGTATTTCTGTTGCCTTTTTAAGGCATTTTGGGGGTATTTTTCATTTTTCGTCGAAAATCCCCCTGTAGGGGGACACGCCCGACATAACCCCAGCCGCCGCTGAAAGCAATAGGTCTACCAGCCGGTCGCTCCGCCCGGGTGTGTCGGAACGCGCTGGGAAAGCGGATCTTGTAGTTATTTGTCCACCTTTTTGTTCAGGACGCGGTGGCAGCGCCTCGAGGCCCATGGCCAACCAGGTTCGCAGAGAGTGGCCAGACCAGGTCCTCGAGAAGGAGAAGTCGAGATGTGGGCTTCTGACCAACAAAAAGCCCTTCAGGACTCTGGAGAAGGTGGACGGGCGCTTGCTCAGGAGAGGGTGCCTTCGCAGATTTTCGTTGTCTTGAGTTCTTCAGTACAAGCTGGTCGTTGAAAGCAGGTGTTTTTGAATGCCCAAATCCTAATCTACTTTAGTCGCCTTCGTACTTCAAGAGTCGAGCGTTTTTTCTTATTTCCTCCTCTTCAGGGGGCGGGTGGAAGCCCAATCTACATCCAACGCCTTCCTACTTCATGTTTTGACTTACTTCTTCCGACGGGCGTGTACGCGACCCCAGGAAGTTCCGACTCTTTCCCTAGGCCCGGCTTTCCGTCCCCAGTCGTATTGTGATGGCCCGGTGGCCCGATAACGGCCCGCAGAGGCTGACAACGGCGAAAAACAAATTCTTGTCGATAGCGACACGGCGCGAGCATGTCTGGGTGTTCAGGAGGATGCTTTTTTCCCTACCTAGGCTCTGCCTAGAAGGGTTCTTACTCGGTATGCTTAAAGGGGCCCGGCAGTGGGGCTCGCCCCGGGCGGTTCCCCCAGGATCCGCCCCGCGGTTCCCCCAGTTACGTCACCTTAGCTTCGCTTTGTTTATCTCATCTTAGCTTAGCCTAGCTTAGCTTAGCTGAGCTTAGCTTAGCTTCGCTTAGCTTAGCTTAGCCTAGCCTAGCCTAGCCTACCTTAGCTTGGCTTAGCATAGCTTAGCCTGGCCTAGCCTAGCTTAGCCTAGCTTAGCTCAGCATAACTTAGCGCGGCGCAGCATTAGCATAGCATTTCATAACATAGCATAGCATGGTATATCATAGCACATCATATAATAGCGCAGCGTAGCATAACATATCATATCATAGCATAGCATGGCGTAGCGCAGCATCTCATAGCATAACATAGCATGTCACAACATAACATGTCATATCATAGCTTAGCATAGCACAGCGCAGCATAGCATATCATAGCATCACATAGCATAATATATGAAAGAGCGTGTTCTACCGCTACTGGCGGAAAACCGGGGGGGGTCACTACCGGTTCGAACCCCTCCCCCCCCCCCCCCCTCGGAAAACCGGGGGGGGGGGTCACTACCGGTTCGAACCCCTCCCCCCCCCCCCCCCAGCTCATCATGAAAAGGGGGGGGGGGTCACTACCGGTTCGAACCCCCCCCCCCCCCCCCTCGAAAACCGAGTGGGGGTGCGGACAGTGGTGGGGACGGTGTTGGTGGGGACAGTGGTGAGGGGACAGCGGGACAGTGGTGGGGACAGCGGGGGGACAGTGGGACAGGGGTGGGGACGGTAGGGGAGGTGTGGTGGGGACAGTGGTGGGGACAATGGTGGGAACAGGGGGGACAGTGGACAGTGGTGGGAACGGTGGTGGTGGGGACAGTGGTGTGGGGACAGTGGGAATGAGGTGGAAACACTGGGACAGTGGAGGGTACAATGGTGGTGGGGACACTGGTGAAAGGCGGTGGCGAGGACGGCGGTGGGACAATGGGACAGAGGTACAGTGGGGACAGTGGTGGGGACAGTGGGGACAGTGGTGGAAACAGTGGGACAGCTCAGTGGGACAGCGGAGGAGTCAGTGGGACAGTGGGGACAATGGGGATAGGCAGTGGTTGGGTCCGTGGAGACAGTGGGGAGAGTGGAACCGTGGTGGGAACAGTTGTGGGAACAGTGGGGACAGTGCGACAGTGGTGGGGGCATTGGTGGGGACAATAGGGACGGTGGTGGAACCAGTGGGGACAGTGGTGGTGAGGACAGTGGTGCTGGGAACAACAGTGGGGGATGTGATGCGAGCGGTGGTAGGGACCGGGAGTCGTTTGCTGGCGGTGCGTGGGGGGGGGTCGAACCGGTAGTGACCCCCCTCGGTTTTCGAGGGGGGGGGGGGGGTTCCAACCCGGTAGTGACCCCCCCGGTTTTCCGGATCCGGGGGGGGGGGGGGAGGGGTTCGAACCGGTAGTGACCCCCCCCCGCGTTTTCGAGGGGTGGGGGGGGGGGGGGATGGGGTTAGGGGAGGGGGGGGGTTTTGCCGGGAGGGAGGGGGGGGGGGGGGAGGGGGTTCCGGCAGGGGTGGGGGGGGGTTTTCGGGGGAGAGGGGGGGGGGGGGGGAGACCCCGGGGTTCGGAGGGGGAAAGGTTGGCAATTTTCCACAGTAAAGCGGCGGTGGATCACGCTCTCTCTAATATATCATACTATATCATAACATAACATAGCATATCATAGCACAGCATAGCGCAGTATAGCATAGCATAGCATAGCATAGCATAGCATAGCGCAACACAGCATAACATAGCATAGCATAGCATAGCGCAGCATAGCATACCATAGCATCGCCTAGCGGATTATAGTATATCGCACTACCTAGCCTAGCATAGCACAGCACAGCATACCATATCATAGCATAGCCTAGCAATAGCAAATGTAGGTATTAAGCTGTAGTCGTACCCGTACTACTACTACTACTACTACTACTACTACTACTACTACTACTACTACTACTACTACTACTACTACTACTACTACTATACTACTACCTACTACCTACTACTACTACTACTACTACTACTACTACTACTACTACTACTACTACTACTACTACTACCTACTACTACTATACTACTACTACTACTATACTACTACTACTACTACTACTACTACTACTACTACTACTACAATACTACTATACTATACTACTACTACTCTACTACTACTACCTACCACTACTACTACCTACTACTACTACCTACTACTTACTACATACTACTACTACTACTACTACTACTATACTACTACTACTACTACTACTACTACAAAACATACTACTACTGACTACTACTACTACTGACTACTACTACTACCTACTACTAACGACACGACGAATGACGACGACGACGACGACGACGACGGACGACGACGACGACGACGACGACGACGGACGACGACGGCGACGACGACGACGACGACGACGACGACGACGACGACGGACGACGACGACGACGATGACGACGACGACGACGGACGACGACGACGACGACGACGACGACGACGACGACGACGACGACGACGACGACTACTACTACTACTACTACTACTACTACCGCTACTGCTACAACTGCGACGATGAGGAGAAGGAGGAGGACGGCGTTTACCGTTACTACTAATATTGCTCTCCTCGGGGCTCCAACTCCTAGGTAGGGTCGCTCTGGGATAATTTTCCAAAAGATGCTATGCCCCCCCCGATGGCGCCGCGCAACGTCGGTCACATAACATAACATGTGACGAAAGCCGAGCACGACCCCCGCCTCCGATCTGTTCTGAAGAACCGATGGTTGGTGCGGGTACGGTCTGGAAGTTTTGGAAGGAGTGCCGCTCCGCCTGCTCTGACCCACCACGCATCGGCGCGCGATACGCTATCCGCGGGTGCAACTTCCCGAACGCTTCCGAGCCTCCTGCCCTGCGGAGCGGACCGACACGTCATCCGCGTGCAAGGCGTAGCGCGTCGTCGGGGCAGCCGCCACGCCACGCCATGCCAACGCTCCCGACCGTGCGGCCCGGACGTCGCCACCTACGAGGAGGCGACATCCGGACCCGAGGAGGAGGAGGAGGAGGAGGCGGAGGAGGAGGAGGAGGAGGAGGAGGAGGAGGAGGATAACGAGGAGGATATGGAGGCGGATAAGGAGGTAGGAGGAGGAGGAGGAGGAGAGGAGGAGGAGGAGGAGGAGGAGGAGGAGGAGGTGGGAGGAAGAGGGGAGGAGGAGGAGGAGGAGGAGGAGGAGGAAGGAGGAGGAGGAGGAGGAGGGAGGAGGAGGAGGATGGAGGAGGAGGAGGATAGGAGGAGGAGGAGAAGGAGAGGAAGGGGAGGAGGAGAAAGGAGGAGCAGGAGGAGGAGGCGGGGGGGAGGAGGCGCCTGCCCCGCGCGAGGCCGCAGGCCCGGAGCCTCAAGACCCCGGAGGAGGGCCGGGCGGAGGGGGCGCAGTCGGAGGCCCGCCGCCGGCGCGCGCCGCGGCCCCGCGCCACGGCGGCCGCTACTCGGGCGCGGCCTGGTGCGGTGCGACCCGGTGCGCGGGCCCCCTCAGCGAGAGGAGGAGGAGGAGGAGGAGGAGGAGGAGGAGGAGGAGGAGGAGGAGGCGGAGGCGGAGGCGGAGGCGGAGGAGGAGGGGAGGAGGAGGAGGAGGAGGAGGAGGAGGAGAAGAGGGAGGAGAGGGGAGGAGGAGGAGGAGGAGGGAGGAGGAGGAGGAGAGGAGGAGGAGGAGAGCAGGAGGAGAGGAGGAGGAGGAGGAGGAGGATGGAGGAGGTAGGAGGAGGGGGGGAGGCGGAGGCGGAGGCGGAGGCGGAGGCGGAGCGGAGGCGGAGGCGGAGGCGGAGGCGGAGGCGGAGGCGGTGCGGAGGCGGAGGGCGGAGGCGGGGGCGGAGGCGGAGGCGGAGGCGGAGGCGGAGGAGGAGAGGAGGAGGAGGAGGAGGAGGAGGTGGAGGAGGAGTGAGGAGGAGGAGGCGGAGCGGAGGAGGAGGAGGAGGAGGAGGAGGAGGAGGAGGAGGTGGCGGAGGAGGAGGCGGGAGGGCGAGGAGGAGGCGCCGCGGCGGAGGCGAGGCGGGAGGCGGTGGCGGAGTGCGGAGGCGGAGGCGGGGGGGGGGGGGGGGAGGCGGGAGGCGGAGGCGGAGGCGGAGGCGGAGGCGGTGGCGGTAGGCGAGGCGGAGGGCGGTAGGCGGAGCGAGCTCGGAGGCGGAGGGGAGGCGGAGGCGGAGGCGAGGCGGAGGCGGAGGCGGAGGCGGAGGCGGAGGCGTGAGGAGGTGGAGGAGGAGGGGAGGAGGCGGAGGAGGATGGCGGAGGCGGAGGCGGAGGAGGAGGAGGGAGGAGGAGGAGGAGGAGGAGGAGGAGGAGGATTGGAGAGGAGGCGGACGGCGGAGGCGGTAGGCGGAGGAGGAGGAGGAGGAGGAGGTGGAGGAGGGGGAGGAGGAGGAGGCGGAGGCGGAAGGCGGAGGAGGAGGAGGAGGAGGGAGGAGGTGGAGGAGGAGGAGAAACACGAGGAGCCGGAGGGGTGCAGAAGAAGAAGAAGAAGACGAAAAAGAAGAAAAAGAATAATAATAAGAAGAAGAAGAAGACGAAGAATATTATTAATAATAATAAGAAGAATACTAATAAGAAGAAGAATACTAATACTAAGAAGCATAAGAAGAAGAAGAAGAAGAAGAAGAAGAAGAAGAAGAAGGGGGAGGAGGAGGAGGAGGAGGAGGAGGAGGAGGAGGAGGAGGACGATGGAGAAAATACGGACGAGGAGAAGAAGGCTTCTTGGGGCCCTCGTGAGACATCCTGGGAGCCTCCTGAGGGGGGCCTGTTAGGGGCCTCATGGGGCCTCTTGGGGGCTTCTTGGGGCTTCTTGGGCCGTCTTAGGGGCTTCTTGGCCCGTCGGACGCCTTCGGACGCCGTCTTTAGGGCCTCTCTGGGCAGTCTCGGTGTCCAGTTGGAGCGCTTCAGGGCCGTCGTGAGGACCCTTTGAGGGGCCTCATGGCTGTTTGTCTGGGCGCTATCTTGGAGGCCCTTTGGGCCGTGTCAAAATCTCGTAATACATATACATATATATATATATATATATATATACTAGTGTGGGCCCGTGGATTAAATCCACGAAGTTGGGCGGATCGAAGCATGGTGGCACGCGCTGGGTGGTGCGACGCTGCCAGCTACTGCCGTAGATCCCTTGAAGCTTTTTCTAGTGCCTTTCCCCAACGGAAGGCGCCCAATGCATCGAAACGGGGGCCGAAGTGTTCGAGCTTCGCAAGAGGCAGAAATTCAGGAGTCCAGGCCTGAGCAACGTTAGAATATTCGCGCCAGGATCGCGGCGGACGCGGGAGCGGGTTCGGGCAAACGCGGCGCCGTCTCGGGCCGCGTCGGAACGGCGTCGCGGCAAAGTAGGGAGCGCAGCGGGGCAGCCCCAGGGCCACCGGAGCGTCAAAACAATTGTTTTTTCGCATGCGAGGGGCCGACCCCCTCTGTTGAAAGCAATTTTAAAGCTTCTTGGGAGCCTTTTGGGAGCTCTATGGGAGCTCTTTCGGGCTCCTCGGGGGCATCTCGGAGCCCTCTTGGGCCGGCAGGGCGCCTCGCGGGCCGTCTTGGGGCCGTCTTGGGCCATCTTGGGCGCCTATCGGGCCGTCTTGGGGCCATCGTGGGCTGTCCTGAGCCCCTCTTGGGCCTATCGTGGGGTTCTCTTGGGTCGTCTTGGGCGCCTCTTGGGCCGTCCTGGGCCCGTCTGGAGCCATCTTTGGGCCCTCTTGGGGGCTGTCTTGGGCGATCTTGGAAGCCTCTGGGGCCGTTTTGGACGCTTCGAAAAGCAATAAGCCGAATCTGCTGAAAATATCAATTTTCCGAAGGGGCTGTGACGACTTTAGCTTGATGAAACCCTTTCGGGGGACCCCCTGGACCCGCCTGGAACCGTCCGGGGACGTCTTTGGGGCTCATGGGGCCGTCTGGAGAGCATCTTGGGCCGCTTGAGGTCGTCTCGGGGCCTCCATAGGCCGTCTCGGGGCTGTCCTGGGCCCCTCTTGGGCCTCTCGTGGGGTCCTTTTGGATCGTCTTGGGCTCCTCTTGGGCCGTCCTGGGCCTGTCTGGAGCCATCTTTGGGCCCTCTTGGAGGCCGTCGTGGGCGATCTTGGAGGCCTCCAGGGCCGTTTTGGACGCTTCGAAAAGCAATAAGCCGAATCTCTCTGAGGGTTCCGGGGACCGGGGGCCCACACAAACCCACAGGGCATCTGTCGGATTTATATAAATGGATATATACACATACACAACATCAATGGCTTTCGCCTCGGGCTCTCTTGGAGGGTCTCTTGGAGGATTCTTGGACTGTCTTGGGAACCTCCTGGGCCATCTAGAGCCCGTCTTGATGAAAGCTTCTTGAGCCGTCTGAGACATCTGCAGCCGTGTTCCTATCTTCTTGGCTATCTTGGACGCTGTCTTGGAAGCCATCTTGGCCGTTTTGGAGGCCGAGAAGACCGCCGGAGAGCAGTTTCAGGGGGAGGGGGTGAACGACGCTTGCGGCGAGGGGGGGCGGGTCCGAGAAACATTGTAGAAACCTCCCAGACAACAATCGAAGACACACACACACACACACACACACACGTAACCTAAACTTTTGGCGCTTCGCGCGGATTTCTTGGATCCGCGCCTGGGGCCCCCCGGCGCCGCCTCCGGCGCCGCTCCTGGCGCGCTCCACGCGCCAGGGAGGGAGATCCCGCGCGGATCCGCGCAGAGCGTCAAGAGTTTATGTTTATGTGGTTTCTTCTTCTTCTTCTTCTTCTTCTTCTTCTTCTTCTCCTTATTCTTCTTCCTCCTCCAAGCAAGCGAGCACTCGCACGTGCCAACTCCCTGCAGGCACAGAGGCGGGTTGGCGCTTCGCCTACAGTGACCGCTCTCCCGCTCCGGGCGAGAGCGGGCGTGACCGTGGGGGGGGGGGTGGCGGGAGGGCGCCGGCACGGCGGGACTCGCGCTGGCGCCGTCCGGGGGTGCCTGGGAACGGCTAGTTTTTTTAGGCGGGCATGTCCCTCCACAGGAGGAACCGAGGAACATTCAAGAATATTTTAAAAAATAGTCAGAGGATGATTTTTTTTTTTTCTATCGAATGATTTTTGCTTATTTTGGAGGTATTTTTCCATTTTCTGTCCACAGTCCGCCTGTAGGAGGACATGCCCGACCTGAGGCTAGTTCGAATCGTTGCGTGACCAGGGGGGGAGGGGGGCGGGGCCACTCACGGGAGCGGTCGCGAAGCACAAGCGGCACGCGTGCCGTGGGGGTGCACCGAGATGGCTTCCAAGATGGCTCAAGAGTGCTCAAGACTTGGCATCGCTCGGACGTGTGCACTTTTCCTTCGGCGAGGACCATCGAGGAGCATCCTTGACCATTTGGCGGAAAAACCACGCGCGAAGCGGGAAAAAACACATGGAATGGGCGTCCGAGCGATGCCCAGAAGACGGTTACCTGCTGCCCCCATCATGCCTCCACGAGCCCCCCAGCCCCGAGTGCTTTCGGAGCACCCTCGGCACCCCGTCCCAAGAAGCTCAAGGCCTTCAAAATCTCATCTGTTGTTCCTTGCCAGTTTTTCGCTTCCGATGGGCTTTTGAAGCCTCCAGGCTGGGCTGGGTGGGGGGGAAGGGCGGTGCCGGTGCCGTGCGTGCGTGCGGAAGTGAATGGCCGGAGCGGAGGAGGCGCGCCGGATGGGGTGCGAGGGAGAGCTGGGCTGGCTGGAGGGGGGGTGGGGGGCGGTGCCGGCGCCTTGCGTGCGTGCTGGAATTATTGTTTGGGCGTGGCGGATGGGGCGCTCCAGATAGGGGGCGAGGGAGAGCTGGGCTGGCTGGGGGGGGGGGGGAGGCGGTGCTTTTGCCGTGCGAGCGTGCCGACATGAAGTGGTTGTGGCGGAGGGGGCGCGCTGGCTGGGGGGGCGAGGGGGGTGGGGCTGGATGGGGGCGGAGGGGGCGCGGTGCTGGTTCTGTGCAGTGGTCGGTGCGGGGGGGGCGCGCCAGATGGGGGGCGAGGGAGAGTTGGGCTGGCTGGGCGTGCGCGCCGAAATGCAAGTGTCGTGGCGGAGGGCGCGCGGGTGGGGGGGCGAGGGGGAGCCGGGCTCGCTGGGGGGAGGGGCGCGGTGCCGATGCCGGTGCCGTGCGTGCCGAAGTAAAGTGGCCGGAGCTCTCGGCACCATGTGCAGGAGAAGTAAGCGGGGTTCTGGGGCGGGCAGATTTCGTGGCCCCTCTCATCATTTCAATCCGTCCCCTTGCCCCCCCCTCCCTGTGCCGCGCACGTGCCTCGGGCCATGAGCTGCGAACCCCTCTCTTGGACGCTACCCTCTTGGACACTCGGGGAGTGCGATCCGATTCGATGCGATCCCAGGCACGTTGGCGTCGTGCAGTGGTCACGGCGGACGGTTCTTGCCGTGCTCGCCCTCCCGGTGCCTTCGCCCGGCCCAGGCCGTCAACAGAAAGGCTCGCGAGGTCCGCAGCCATTTTGGCTCAAGCAGTTTTGGCCCAGGCCGCGTCAGTTTGAGGTGCGCTAGAGGGGTTGAAAATAGGGGGCCACATGTGAACCCTACCCCTACCCCCCACGATTTCTGAGGGGGAGGGTGGGGTTCACTTGGTTCGGGAGCTCCCAAACGAAGTGAACCCCACCCTCCCCCTCAGAAATCGTGGGGGGTAGGGGTAGGGTTCACATGTGGCCCCCTAAAAAAACAGGCCGCGGCCGCGCGAACCATGCGCACCCTCGCTGTGGCCGCTTGCCTTGCTGCAGCCGTGGCCGCGGACCCCGAGAGGCTCGGGGTGGCTGTCGACAGCGGCGTGACGCCGATGACGGAGCTGCGCGGTGCGGATCGCTCGCTCTCGACCGAGACAGAGGACCCCATGTGCGACGCCGCGCAGACCATACTGCGAAACTCCGTGGAGGCGGAATGCAACGTCACCGACGTCGTCTGCGTGTACAAGGGGGATGGAGACTGCGACGACTGGTGCAGCCCCAGCTTCCAGTGCGGCTACATCCCGCACAACCCGTTCCTGCAGTCCCACGACTCCTCGTGCGTCGTCACGGCCACTTCGCCAGTGTCGGTGACTGGCTCGGTCACGTGCCACCCGGAGCTGACGGCCACGGGAGTCGCCTTGCTGGTCGCGGCGGCAGTCGTGTTCTGCGGATGCTGCTGCTGCACGGCGTGGTGCTGCTGCTGCCGCCGCCGCCGCCGCTGAGCGGCCGCTCTCACAGGCGTCGGGGCCGCCGTCCCCCTCGGCGCCTCTCTAACATCAAGGCGAGCGTGTCGATTCAAAAATAGTTGAAATAGTCTGGGGACGATGTTTCGATTATTTCTTCACCATCTAGCTTTTTCTGACCATTCCTTATTTTTCGTCCAGGATCCCCCTGTATGGGGGACATGCCCGACCTAACTCTATCACACCCCGTGCCCTTCCTTTTTGCCAGGTTCCGGCCTGAGCTCCCGCCGCTACAGACTTCCGGGCACAAGGCTCCGGCGCGGCGTGCACCAGCGTGGTCGCTCTCTCTGGATGGGGCTTGGCGGTCGGCCTCTTGAAGGGCCGCCGGCGACGCCAGGCCGCCTGAAGAGCGGACGGACCCCTTCCTGCCAGGCCGCCGGGCGGGGCGCGACGCCTACAGAGCCGAAGGGCGTGCGCCCGCCTCGGCATGCACGCACAGCTGCACGGACCGGCGCGTGTTACAGGAGCAGCGAGCGCGAGCCAGCCGAGGCAGGACAAGAATCAGAAGAAAAAGGGCCCGCGAGGAACAACCGGCCCCCCAGGGAAAGGGTCGGATTCTTCGGAGACCCCGCATCGACCACATCAGGGCATCGCATGTCCGAGTTCTGGACTCCCATGTTTCCCCCTCTGGCACGCCGGCCACTTCGTGCCTCGGTCGCCCCCGATCGCCGCCCGTTGGTGCAGCCCTCCTGCCTCGCCGCCGACGTCAAAATGTCCGGGTCCGACTCGATGCGACCCTGTGCGCGGGCGCCGGGCCCCCGGCCCCGGTTGCGGGTTCGGTTCGGCAGCATCTGCCAGGGCCGACCGCAGCTGGGCGCGGCGAGCGCGTCCTCCCCAGAGCTCCGGCACCTCTAGAGGCGGATCGTGCCAGAGGTTCTTGCTTTTTTGTGCCATTGTGTTGCTGTTGCCACGGCCTTCCGCTGATGTCTTTCAAGACGCCACCATTCTCAAGTCGTTCGGGCATGCCCAAACAGACCATACCCAACACGACCATCTACCCCAAACAACCACGCCAAACTCGTTTTGGCACGATCCAGAAGACTAGAGAAAATAAAGAGGATGTCAACGTACACTTTTTTCACGCACGCCCAGCGACCCTACACACCCGCCTTACGCATGCCTACGTTGGGCTCCCAGAGTCTTAGAGAGGTCACAGGGACACCCACGGTTTCCCAGGCCCCAGGGCCGTCGAATTATGCCGCATGGAATCAAATCAAGGGGCCAAGAGTTCTGGGGGCAGGCGTCTCGAAGAAGACTCAGTCGTCGGTGGTCTGGGGCTGCTGATCCTTCCTTTACCGTGTAGACTCTTCTGGCTTCGCACAGAGCGTGTTTCGCATCCCCCGGTGATGACGGGCGTGACGGGTGGGGGGGGGAAGGGGAGAAGGGGTTTGGTCACTCAACGATTCGCGCCGGCGCCGTTTGGAAATTGGATCAGAACGGCTCATTCCTGGACGGCGCCGGCAGGAATCTTTGCGAGCTCAATGGGGCGGCGGAGGGGGAGGGGCGAGGCCGGTCGCGTTCTCGCCCGCGAGTGGTGCAGCAAAAAAAGGCTCGTATCCCCAGCAGCCCCCTCCAGCAACGATCCGTAGACGAGGTGGCCTGGTCGGGGGGGAGGGCAGGAGCGCGCAGCGTAGCAGAAAGAGGGGGGGCAGCCGCCGTCGAGCCAAAGTTCGGGATCAGCCTTGAGCAGACTCAGGCGTCAACGAGAGGCGTGAAAATGAATCATCATAAACAGGTCCAAGCACCAGTGGAGTTTTGAATGCAGGACGCAGTGTCGTCCAGGAGCCCCATCGAGAGCTCGAGAGACGACACTGGCAGGCGAGCGAAAGGCGGGGCGCTGGTTTCGATGAGTCATCTGGGCGGAACTGTTCGGAGGCAGCGAGGGGCCCAGATGAACCGAGTAGCCTTTCGTCGATGGGGTAGAGTTTACCAGCCTGGAACATATCCCTATCCCTAAGCTGGGCATCGCCTCATCACGATGCCAATCTTAGGGATTCCCTTATTTGTTGAGGGCGAATCCCTAAGATTGTCATCGCCTTTTGGCGTGTCAATCTTAGGGATAGGGATACGTTCGAGGCTGGTAAAGAGTGGGGTCTCGTTTCACCCTGCGCTGCGGGAGCAGAAGCTGCGAAGTTTGATGTATTCCCACCCGGGTGCTCCAGGCAGGCCCGCTTGTCTGCCAGCAGCTCGCCTTCCCCTCCACGGGGCGAGTCTGTGTCGCATCGGGGCGTGCACTGGACTCGACTCGAATGATGAGGTCAATGCGGATATGCCGATAAGGTACACAGTCCCCGTATAGTGAACGGATTGGAAGATGTTTATTCAAGTGGCTTACGCCATTCCGCCGACCCCCACAAGGAGCGAGTGTTTGAGACGATCCTGGAAGTTACAACTTGGGTCAGGAGCCTCCTGGATGAATCTACGGGTCTCTTGGGATGCCTCTCTGGGGCCTCTTGGAGAACTCTTGTGGGCATACGGGAGGGTTTTGGGAGCTTCGTGAGGGCCTCTGGGGGCTTCTTAGGGCCGTCTTGGAGGTCTGTTGGGGCCTCTTGAAGGACCCTCGGGGGCCTCTGGGGGTCTAAAGGGGCCATCTTGGTGGGAGAGGGTCTACATATTAATTCGTATTCCCCTCTTGGGCATTCTTGGAGCCCTATTGGGGCCCTCCAGACTCTAGTGGCTGTCTTGAGCCCTTTTGAGGGGCCCCTGTGGCTGTTTTTGGGCCCTCTTGGGCCGTCTTGAGGCCTTCTTGGAGGCATCATGGGCCGTCGTGTGACCGTCTTGGGGGCCACTTGGCCCGTCGTCTTTGCTGCTCAAATGTAAGATGCAAATGTGCTGAGCATGTGCGTTTTTCTCCGAGGGAATGGGATGATTTTGGCCTCGGGGCCCTCTGGGCGATCCTCTGGAGGCGCTTTTGGGCTGTCTTGGGGGCCTCGTGTGCCATCTTGAAGCCATCTTGGATCTTCGTGGGGCTACCCTGGGCCGTCATGGCGCTCTCTTCGACTGTCTTGGCGCTCTGCCTGGGCTGTCTAGGGGCTTTGTGGGAGGCTCTGGAGGCCGCGGGGGTGCTTGACGAGCTCGCCCTCCCCCCCCTCCCCTTGAATGGCATTTCGGACCCCAGGGGGAGGGGGGAAGGGGGAGGGGGATAGTTCAATGTTTCACATGTGATTTCTCGAAGAAGGAAAAACGCCATACACATATTTTTGTTGGCGCTCCGCGCGGAGGTCTGGAACCCCCTGGCGGCGCCAGCGCGCGCTCCGCGCGCCCGGGAAGGGGAGTCTCCAGCGCAGACCCACGAATTCCGCGCGGAGCGCCCACAAATTGATGTGCCTCTGCCGTGCTGTCTTCTTCGGTGTGCACCCCCGGCAAGCGGGGGGCGGCGGATTCGTGTTGGCGCCCCTATGATAACCAGGAAGACGCTTGTAAACGTTCGGGGGGCGCGTGTCCATACGTATCCTTGATGAGCGTTCGGAGAGCTCGCCCATGTTACATTTGAGCACGATGATGCCGCAAGATCTTGCGCAACTCTTCCCCTTCACGCGCTTCCCGCTCATGTCAGGAGAGGTTTGTGCTGGCGCCCCTGTGATGGCTCATCCAGACCTTGTGACACGGCTGCTCCCCCTCCTCGTGGGCGCACCCGTGTGGGGCCGAGGCCGAAGCCGCGGGCGATCTGCTGCCGGGCTCTCCCCGGCAGGGGCCGCCGGGCCCGGGCCCCCCCCCCCCAGCCTCCGCTGCATCAGGGCTCGGCCGAAACTGAGTTTCGGCAACCTCCTGGACCGCTTTCGCTTCGACTTCTGCTCACAGCTAGTCCTCGATCACAACAGAGCCCCTAGCCCTAATAACACGAGATGGACCGTTTTCGCTTCGACTTCTGTTCACGGCTGATCCTCGATCACAACAGAAGCCCTAACCCTAACGACACGATGAAGACGCGGCCTCCCTGATGCCCCCGTCTTTCGCAGTAGGGGTAAGAATTCCGTGCGGTTTGGCCTGACACATCGGCAGATAAGACCCCCTATCCCTAATGTTGCTGGCCCTCCTGACTCAGGTCTCCTCCCAAAGGGTCAGGGGTGCTTTTGTCAAGGGCGCAAGAAACGCCCCTACCCTGGTTTACGATGCGCTGTGCGCTGAGCCTCCTGTGGGCTGACAGGGTGAACCCTGCGTGCCGCGCGTGTCGCCCGGCGTCCTGGAGGCTTCCTGGCCTTTGGGAGCCCCTGGGAGGCTTTACAGACCACGCACTCGTGAACCCAAAGGTAGGGGCGTTTTTTTTCCATTCCCCACTTCGGCGCTGAGCAGCAGGAGCGGAGCGAGGAATAGAGCAGGGCAGACGAGCGCCATACGCAAGCGGAGACCACCGCCTGGGTCGAGCCCTGCGCTGCGTCTCTGGGCGGCCCCGCCTCCGCTCCCTCCGCGCCGGCGCTGCGGCGGGCGCCTCGCGCGCGCGCGCGGCGGCCGCGCCACCCCGGAGCGCCTGCCGGAGCCAGCGCCGCCGGGCTCGCGAGTCGCCAGGCGCCTTTGCGCGCGACGTCCCTGAACTTCCAGGAGGGCCAAAGAGTAGCACCCGACGTAAAAACCTATCCCAAAGCTATTCTACGTCTTGGTTTTAGGCTGGTTCGCTCAGTGTTTTTAGGTCTTTAGGCCTCTCGTGCTAAAAAAACAGCTCTCTGGAAGGTCAGGGGTGCGCGGGCGCTGTCAGAGGCGACGACAGTGCGGGCAAGATTTGTATCCATATCCAGTGCGCCTTCGATTTTTTTGGACGGGGCGCCACAAGGCCGAGGTGCACTGGACATGGGTAAACATCGAGCCTCTAGGGGGCAAATTTATCCATATCCAGTGCTCCTCGGGTTTCTGGCGAAGGGAGCCCGGAACTCCATACTGCAGTGGATATGGACAGAAGTACTGCTCGCAGACAGGGGCGAACAGCCCAGGGGAGAGCAAGACATGTATCCAGGGGCGCCGAGGATCCCGGTTGTTTCGGCGAGGCCCTTGGGCGAATGCGTGCACAATGCCCGCCCCCGGGCGGTTCCCCCTTTCGTCGCCCCCGACGCTGCGGGCCCTGGGGTCGCCAGGCCTCCTTGTCCACGATCCCTTTCGGCCCAAAGAGTGACCCGAGAAGCCATCGAGATGCCTCCTCCTCCTCCTCCTCCTCCTCCTCCTCCTCCTGGGCGTGTGCGTGGCCGTGTGCGCGGCCGTGCGTGCCTCCCCCAGAGGGCGCGGGCCCGTGCGCACAGCGTGCGCAGGGCGTGCGCGCGGGCGTTGCAGGCCTTTCCCACCCTCCTCCCCTGCCATCTTCCTCTTCGTCCTCCTCCTCCTTCCTCCTCCTCCTCCTCCTCCTCCCCCTCCTCCTCCTCCTTCCTCCTCCTCCTCCTCCTCCTCCTCCTCCCCTCTTCCTCCTCCTCCTCCTCCTCCTCCTCCTCCTCCTCCTCCTCCTCCTCCTCCTCCTCCCCCGGCCCGCCGCCTCCTCGCGCCTCGCGCCTGCGACTCGAGCGGGAGTGGGACGGTCGGTCCTGCACGCTGCTGGGGCTCCGGGGAGGCCGCTCTCGGGCCTCCGCGGTCGCGAAAGAGGCAGGTTTCGGGAGGAAGGGCTGGCCTCAAGTCGGGCCTGTTCCTCTGCCGGGGGGAATTTTCAAACATAGTTTAAACAAGGAGTCGGGGGACGAGTTTTGGAGTGTGTTTGGCCATTTGGGGGCATTTGTGTTTGAATATTACTTTACAAACATAGTTTTAAAACATAGTCTGCCTCGACCAGGGGAATTGTCAAAAATAGTAAAAAATAGTCGGGGGACGTTTTTTGGAGTGTGTGTTTGCCGTTTGGGGGCATTTTGGTTTGACTCTTTTTTTAGTTTTTCGTCCAACATCCCCCTGTAGGGGGACAGGCCCAACTTAGGGCTGGCCCCGGGGAGGAGGTCGAGGGGTCCACGTGCCCGTGCCTCAGGTGGCAAATCATTGGATCCTTGTATAGATTCATCTTCCAAAACATGCTTTGCTGATGCTGGTGCTGTCTTGGGCTCTGGACAGGATGAGAGCGCCAAAAGCACGCAGCGTTGTTCCAGCGTGTTTGCGGTTCCTTTGTTTCGCGTTTAAGGCCGGTCGTTGTGGAACATAGTTTTGAAGTGTTGTGCGTTTCCTTGTCGAACCTTGCTCCTTGCCTTCCCTGCCGTCTTCGCTCCCGCTGCCCCGTTCTCGCCGTAACATTCATGGATAGCGCGGGGGCTGAAAATGGTTCCTGCGCGCGGAACCGAACATAGTGAACCAAAAAAAAACGCTCGTGCACCAGTCTGACACCAGTGCGAAACAGGCCTGGGCGCCCACGGCCCGTCCGCAGCGGGCCCCGACGATTGACAACCACAGGCCTTAGAACGCAACAAGAACTACTTGTTTCTGTTCTCCTTTTTATTATTTTTCTGCTGGGACCTGAGAGCACTTTAAAGATGGTGTCCAACACGCCGGCGGGAATGAACACATAGCGTCGATTAGCGCCGATTAGCGCTGATTTGGCGTCGAATAGCGCCGATCTGCATAAGCCAACCAGATGGGAGAGGAGGCTCCCATGAGTTGCCACCGACCACGCGTGGAGCAACGATCGTGCTGCCGGACGAATATATCCCACCCCTTTTTCCTCTTTTTCTGTGGGCGGGAGTTTGGGATGATCCACCTCGCCCGTCCCGCCCTCGCTCCTGAGGCTAGACCTCTATGACTGCAGGACCTCGCTGCGCCCTTCTCTCATGGAGGCTCTCGCCTCCACGTCCATGTCTTCGGGTGGCCCGGGCTCTCTTCCTGGAGGCCTGTCCAGAGCTCCGCAGCTGGAGCCGCCTGAGGTGGGCTCCCTTGCCGTGGATGTCGCACGCAGCTCTCTGCTCGCGCGGCGCCCGTCGCCCGGAGAGGCCCTCGGCCAGGCCGAGAAGGAGATGATGGGCCAGCTCCAGGCGGAGCGGGGCAAGCCAAGGGGCTCGGTATCGGTTTTGCGCGTCTGGCCGGGAATACCCTGGGAGTCTTCGGGGGTCGGTGGGCCTCCTCCTCCTCCTCCTCCTCCTCCTTTCCTCCTTCTCCTCCTCTCCTCCTTTCCTCTACCTCCTCCTCTACCTCCTCCTCCTCGTCCTCCTCCTCGTCCTCCTCGTCCTCCTCCTCCTCCTCCTCCTCGTCCTCCCCCTCCTGTCTGGGGCGCCGTCGGGCCGGGTCTTGGGGCCCTCGCGGAGCAGCCGTGGCCCGTGCCGCGGGGGCTCTCTTTCTTCTCTCTCGCCCGGCGTGCCGCGAGAGGGGGGCCGCCCCCGGGCAACTACAGAAGCCCCACCAGTCAGGAGGGGAAGAAACACACAGACACAATTAAATGTCGACTCCCAGGAAAATATGGGAAAATATGGGAAGTGGGGGGAAAGACAAAAACTCAGAAAATATAAGAAAATATGGGGAATCTTTTTATTTGTGTGTATTTATTTGTGTGTCCCAGTTTCCCTTCAACCAGACAGCTCCGACCGTGGTGTTCTTGGGGGGGGGCGGCAACAAAAAACACAGATGGCTTTCGCCAGTGTTTGACGGTGTTGACCCTGTTTCCCACGCCTTCCTATCCTCCCTTATCTTCCCTTGCCTCGTCGCCACGTCGTCAGCTCCGCTGGAGTCCTGGCATTAGCTCGTGCCTGCCCCTCTACAGGAGGAGTATTCCAAAATAGTCAAAAAATAGTCTGGGGACTATTACTTGCATAAATATGTATATATTCGGGCATCTTTTTGAGTATGTTTTGGATATTTTTTATTTTTCGTCCAAAATCCCCCTGTAGGGGGAACAGACCCGACCTAATCCCAACACGCCCAAGCATGTCGAGGGCACGGTGGCGGATGTTTTATGTGCCCGCCACCATTCTTCCCGTGCGGTGGGGTCGGCTTGGATGATAGGTTCCCGCAGGCCTCTGTGGTTGTTCCTGGCTCGCACGCCTTCTGGTTTGGCCAGCTCATGCCGTCACCAGTTATGATCACGACTGTCTCAGCGGGGTCGGTGCGTGACGTCGCAGATGGCCATTTCATATGTCGATTCGCCGCCAGGGCTTCGCTTGGCCAGACTTGGCCGTTGGTCCCTCTGTCTTGGTCAGGCTCTAGTTATTGGCGTGAGCGTCAGCCCGCTCGGGACCGCCAAAGACGAAATGATCACATAGAGCACAGTCACGACGAAAGAATATGTGTGTGTGCGTTAGTGTGTGTATGTGTCGGCTGCGGGTGCGGAAACAACAGATGCAGAATTGCACCAACAGGCATGAACGTGTATTTTTCGGACGTGTGTGTGTGTGTGTGTGTGTGTGCGTGTGTGTGTGTGTGTGCGTGTGTGTGTATGTGTGTGTTGGTGTGCCGTCTGAGGGCTCGGCCACGCGTGTCCGCCTCTTCACTTTCGTCACCTCGTCGTTGCGCGCGAGGTTGCGGCGTCGCATATAGAGAAATGAGAGTATGTGATGCGTGACTCGCTTGACTTGTTTCGCCTCGTCGCTGCGCGCGAGGCCGCAACGCACACAACGTGTGCGTGTATGTATGTATGCATGCATGCATGCATGCATGTATGTATGTGGGCATGTGTGTAAATGTAGGTGCGTATGGAGTGATATTTGTATGTATGGATGCCTGTGTGTATGTATACATGTATGCATGCATGTGAATGTGTATGTGCATGGGCATGCGTGTGTGTATGTGTAATGCGACTGTGTTTGTGCGTGTACATTTGCTTGTATTGTGCATGCGTTTGTGTATGTGTTTGTGCTTGTGCATGTGCTGTGCATTCCATGTACATGCACATGTACATGTACATGTGCATTGTGCTTGTGCTTGTGCATGTGCATGTGCATGTGCTTGAGTATGAGCATGTTCACGTGCTTGTACATTTGCATGTGCATGTGCACGTTTAGGTGTATGTGTATGTTTGTGTATAGTTGTGTGCCTGTGTGCATGTGTATGTGTATGTGCGTATACATGTATGCACGCATGACTGTATGTATATACGTATGCATGTATGCGTGTATGTATGTATGTATGTATGTTTGTATGTATGTATGTATGTTTGTAGGTGTGTACATACACATGCATGTAGTTATGCATGCACACACACATATGCACACTTGTATCTATGCACCTGCACGTATTTACGTATGTGTGTATGTATGTATGGATGTATGAATGAACACATACATGCATGCCCATCTATATAACGGTATATATATATATATATGCATGCGTGGGTGCATGCATGTTTACATGCATACATGCATGTATGGTTGTGTGTATGTATGCAAGTGTTTACGCATGCAATGCATGCACATATATGTATGCATGTATGTATTTATGTATGTATGTATTTATGTATGTGTATGTATGTATATATGTATGTATGTATGTATGTATGTATATATGTATGTCTGAAAGTCATGCATGCGTACATGTTGTTATACATCTATGTATGTACGTATGTATGCATTTGTACGTGTTGATGTATGCATGCATGGATGAAGTTACATGGGCTGATGTATGTATGTGTTGATGTACACATGTAAGTATGTGTGCATGTACGTGTGTGTGTGTATCTACGTCTGTGTGGATGTATGCGTGTATGTACAGAAGTGGGTGTGTATCTAGCTGTGGATGATTGTAGATATACGTATGTGAATATGTGTGTGGGTATGTCTATGTGTACGTGTATCTGTTTGTGTGTATATTAAGGTGTATGTGTGTCTCTTCTTCGCGCACTGCAGCCGCTGCCCGGGTCCCTGGGTGTGGCCGCGACTCCGCCCCGGTTCCATTGCCAGGGATGCATCATCGGCCAGCCGCTCCGCAGCGGGCCCCGCCGCGTGAGCGCTCTAGTCTTTTCCCCCTCTCCCGCGGCCAGTCCTCCCCCCGTTTTCCATTTCTGCTGCCAGCAGTTCGCAATGCCGTCACCCAGCTTGCCCGAGCGCGCGTGTCGATTGCCTCTGCCGCGCTACGACAAAAAGAGTGTTTGTTTGTGTGTTTCTTGTTTTCCCCACCATCAATCCGCATGGCCGTGGCTGGATTCTCTCATCATGGCGCGTTCGATTCAGTTCGTTCGCAATCGGCACCTCCACCCGCGCCTGAGGCTCCTCCTGCGCCGCCGACGAAAGTGCGGTTGTTGTCCCATGGTCTTTCACCGCTGCATGGCTGGGCCCTGAAGCGCGTCGAACGAACAAAGTGTGACATTTGGGCCTTGGCGAGGGCAGACCAGGAGCGCAGTGCGCAAGCAGGCCGCAGCCTTCAGTAGCGCCTCGGGCGTGGTCAGTCCGGCCGCAAACCACGCCGCGCCCGATCTTCAAGCTACAAACATACTTCGCTCGCGTTGGACAATCCTTCTCCGAGCGCGCGCAGCCGCTGCCATTCCACTTGCCGCAGGACGCCGCGCCCTTCGGGTCGACGTTGATGACGCTGATACCCTCGAGCTTGTTCATGTGCGGGGCTCGGGGGCCTAGAGCCCGGGCTTCGTTCTGCGGGAAATTGCCTGCCGAGATCCGCGGTCCAGCGCGATTTGGCTCAGGCCATCTCGGGTCAGGCGCTCGTCGCCTGGCCGCGCCTTGCCGCCCAGCCTCAGAGGCGACGATAGGGGCGAATCGCCCAGGGGAGAGCAGTACATGTATTCAGGTGCGCCGATGATTTATGTTTTCGAAAAAGGCCCCCGGGCGAATACGTGTAATGCCCGCCCCTGGGCTATTCGCCCCCTATCGTCGCTGCCGATACCCGCTCAGACGGAGGCGATGGAGGTGGAGGCGCCCAGCGGGATGCAGGAGCCGCTCGCAAGTCCCGCAGACGGCGCTGGCGATAGTGCGGTGGTGCTGGCCGCCCGCAGGGCCGCCAAGGATCTGACAATCCAGATCGGGCTCGCATTTTTGGTGGTCGGCTTCGGGTGCGGCAACAACATATGCAGAAGACCAAAACGATGCAACACCTAATTATTGACGAACCGAACACAAACACCCATACCCACATGGGGGGGTCGGAGAGGGCTAAAGGGTGCGTGTTGTCGGATGGGGGCCCCCGCTCGACCGGGAGCGCTCCCTGGGGTCCGACAGCACGCGCCCATACCCACAGCCAGTCCTCCTCCCAACGACCCCCCCATGGGTGTGGGCGTGTGCTGTTCGCTCGTCAACTCTTGGATTAAGTCGGGCCTGCCCCCCTACAGGGGGATTTTCGACGAACAAGAAGAATTACCCCCAAAATTGGCCAAACATAGTCTGGGGACTATTTTTTGGGTATTTGACCTTTTCTGGGGTATGTTTGGGGTGTTTTTAATTTTTCGTCGAAAATCCCCTTGTAGGGAGGGGGACACGCCCGACATAACTCTTGGACGTCCGCGCGGACTTCTCGGGTCGGCCCCGTGTCCCCCCTCCCTGCGTTCCCAGCCCGCGCCCCCCAGCGCGCCCTCCGCGCGCGGGGGGGAGGGGGGAGGAGGAGGAGGAGGAGGAGGAGGAGGAGGAGAAGAAGGAGGAGGAGGACGAGGAGGAGGAGGGGAGGAGGAGAGGAGGAGGAGGATGGAGGAGGAGGAGGAGGAGAGGAGGAGGAGGAGAGGAGGAGGAGAGGAGGAGAGGAGGAGGGAGGAGGAGGAGGAGAGGAGGAGGAAGGAGAGGAGGAGGGAGAGGAGGAGGAGGAGGAGGAGGAGGAGGAGGAGGAGGAGGAGGAGGGGAGGAGGAGGAGGGAGAGGAGGAGGAGGAAGGAGGAGGAGGAGGAGGAGGAGGAGGAGGAGAGGAGGAGGAGGAGGAGGAGGAGGAGGAGGAGGAGAGGAGGAGGAGGAGAGGAGGAGGAGGGAGAGGAGGAGGAGAGGAGGAGGAGGAGGGAGGAGAGGAGGAGGAGGAGGAGAGGGAGGAGAAGGGGGTGGGTGGGGGGCGCGGGAGGGCGGCACGGTGCCCACCCGATAAATCCCCGCGCCGACCTGCGAAAGAGTACGCTTTATGATGTTCCAGCCTGCGTTGGCCTTGGGCACCAGAAAGACGTTCGAGCACCAGAAAAGTACCCCCCAAACTTGAGAGTTTTCACGTATCGGACCCTGGGAGGCACTCGCCTCGACACTGTTTCGACGTTTTTTTCGACACTCTTTCGACACTTTTCCGGGTGCTCGAAACTATTGGGCTGGCCTCCGGCCAGTGCCGCCGATCCGCGGGGGGTGAGACTTGGGAACGTCTTGGAGGTTTCTGGAACTGTCTTCGGGGCATCTTGGGTGGTTCGAGCGATGTTTCGGCGATTCGGGGCTTTCTTGCATTGTCCAGGGGGCCTCTGGGGTCTCTCTTGGCTTCCTCTTGGGCTGTCTTGGGCGGTCGGGGCTCCGGAAGTGGAGTTTTCTATACCCCCCTGTCCCCGTACCGAAAAACGTCGGAAATGACGTCGGAAATATCCCCGTGTACCGAAAAACATGGGAAATGACGTCGGAAATAACGTGCCCCTCCCCCCCCTGCAGAGCGAAGCTTGAGAGAGCTGAAGTCCACGCTCTCAGAAACTCACACGCCGGATCGGCGGATTTCCGGGATGTGGTCCCTAAATGCGATGGGAACAACATAAGATTACGCGCATGTTCTCCGTATGGTCTTTTGAAGTCGAAGCAGATTGCGGCGAAGCCTCTGAACCGGTACACCTCCGTGCTGTCGCTGGCGACCGCGGTCGCCTACGTGCCGCTGTACGGCGCCGTGCTGGGGGGCCTGCTGCGGGCGGGCTCCGTGCCGCGCCACCAGCTCGACTTCGTGTGGCGGCGAGGCGCGAAGGGCTTCAGGTACGTGCTCCTCTTCTCGAGGGAGAAAAAGCTCCACGAACGAAACTTTCGGAGGTCCGCGCGGAGTTTTGGGGTCGGCGCTGGGCGCTCCCCGGCAGCGGCGCCTGCATGCCGCGCGCCGCGCGCCGAGGAGGGGAGGCCCAGCGCCGATATCCGAGAAGTCCGCGCACGGTTCTCCGAGAGGTTTCGTGTCTGTGCCGCTGTTTGCTGCCTCTGGCTTCGCGCTGGCGGCGCTGGGGGACACGCTCGGCGACGTGATCGGCATGATCTGCACCCCCTACGTGGCCGGGCCCGTGCACTCGCTGCTGTCGAACTGCACGCCGGTGTTCATCGCGCTGCTGGCCTTCTGCGTGCTGCGGCAGAGGTACTCCCTGCTGCAGGTCCTGAGCCTGGGCGGCGTCGTCGTGGCCGTGGTGCTGGGCGTGCTGCCAAGCTTTTCGCACAGCAGCGAGATGGCAAAGGCGACGCAGCCATTCTTTGCGCTGGTGCTCGCAGCCTCCTGCATCTTCAACGCCGTCTCCTTCGTCGTGAAGGAGCTCGTCTTCAAGAGCTATGCGGGCTGGCTCGATCGGGAAGGCACCGAGAGCAGCAGGAGCCTGCACGTCTTTGTCGTGAATTTCCACGCGGCCCTGTTCCAGCTGCCGTTCACCCTCCTGACGGTGCCCTTCAACGTGCTGCTCGGGCAGACCGACGGGGAGAGCATCTGGCAGTACATGGGGGAGGCCCTGACGTGCGTCTTCGGCTCGAGCCCAGCGTCCTGCGGCCCAAAGGCAGTCCACGCGGAGGACGCTGCGGCGAGCGTGATCGTGTACGTTGTCTTCAACGTCCTGTGGAACATCTCGATCCTGATCTCGGTGAAGCATTCTGGGGCGCTCGCCACGTTCATATCACTCAAGGCGATCTTCCCCGTCTCGACGGTTCTTTACGTTGCACTTTCGGGGAGCCTCGTCTGTCCCCGAAATTGGCGCCTCTCCTCGTGCCCGCTGCAGACTCGACTCGGATTCGGCGTGGTCTCGACGCGGACTCCACGAGTCCGTCATGGGTTCGACGCGTTATTTGACGCAGATCGGGGCGCGACGGGGCATACGAGAGGTCCCCCGACGATGCAACATGAGGTTCTCTTCGCCTGCGTCGATTGGCCCCTGCTCGGGCGGACCCCCCTCAGCTGGCTCGTCTGGGTGTCCCTGGGCCTCATGCTGCCCTGCATCGTGCTCTACCAGCTCGCCTCGAGCTGGCAGCGCCGCCGCGCGGAGGCGCACCCGTCCGCGGCCACCTGCTGCTGGCCCCTGCGCGGCCGCAGCTCCTGAGAGGCGGAGGCCGGTGGGCCAGTGGGCGGCTGGTGCCCGGGCACCGTGGAGCCTCCGCGCTCATCTGTCATCAGGAAGGAGACACACACACGCACACGCACACACACACGCGCGCACACACACACACGCACACACACACACACGCACACACACGCACACACACACACACGCATACACACACACACGCACACGCACACACGCACACGCCCACACGCCCACACACGCACACACGCACACACGCACACACGCACACACGCACACACGCACACACGCACACACGCACACACGCACACACACACACACACACACACACACACGCACACACACGCACACACGCACACACACACACACACACACCCGTAGCCATTTTGGCTCAAGATGATTTGTTCCACAGGGGAACGAGTGGATACCGCTAGTCCGCGGCCAGTGCCAGGGCTTCTCCGCCCGACAGTTTTGTTTCGTGTGTTGGCAAGGGGTAGGCTGTGCGCTGCCCACTCGCCATGTCCAGTGCCTCGCAGAGGGCCAGGTCTGAGCCGCGGGCCAAGGGCGGCGGCGGCAAGGGCAAGAGCAAAGGAGTTGGCAAGGCAGGCAAGACCAACGCGAGCGGAGCCAACCCCCTGGACTACGTCCGCTGTGCGAACTGCTCGTACAAGTGGAACTTCAAGGCCAGGGTGGAGTGCTACAACTGCAAGAAGCCGCTCAAGCCTGCCGCAGTGGACGAGCCTCCGCAGCTACGGGCATCGGCGTGGTCATTCGTGCGCGAGCCGTGGGTGCGGCACTCTGACGACTGGTTCGGGTACGAGGCACCGCCACCGCAGCCCGCCCCGCCGTCGGATGCAGAGTGCCTCGCGGCGTTGGCGGCCAGGCATCCCGAGCACGGCCAGCAGCTCGAGGCCATCAAGATGGCAGTCGCACCACCGCCCGTTGCGGCCACGGTGTTGCCAGATGTGGCCCTCAACCGCGCCCAGGCCAAGCAACGGCGGGCTCAAGCCGCCTTCCTCTCCAAGTCCCAGCAGGTCCACGACGCCGAGCAGTGGCTCCAGGCCTGCCGCGAGGAGGAGGTGCGTGCTGGTGAGCTCGTCCTGGCGTGCAACGTGGAGGTGGAGGAGGCCTACAAGGCAGCAGCGCCCAAGGGCGCCCAGGTGCAGGCGCAGGAGGCGCGGGAGCCTGGCGCCAAGACTCAGCCTGCCGTGGGCCTCAACGTCACGGCGCTTTTGGCGGAAGACTTCCAGGTCGAGGCAGGCGACGCCTTCAGGCTGGACGACCCCGACCTGGACATCACCGACACGGATCGCGAGGAGTTCAACAAGTCCCTGGAAGGCTTCGTCGAGCAAGTCAAGCAGCACGTGCGCACCACCTTCGGTGAGGCCAAGACGCAGCTGGAGCAGAGGCGCAGCGAGATCGACGCCAAGCACCAGCAGCTGCTGGCCAGGCGCAAGCGGCCTCGCACCGAGGCGGCAGGAGCAGCAGACCAGACGCCAGCCCAGGCGCCAGCCGCAGGCCCTGCGGCAGCAGGCCCCGCGGAGGCCCCAGCGGCCGCCGCGGCCCCAGCCCAGGCCCCCACCCCTGGGCAGCCTGAGGCCCCTGCTCGGCCTCCTGTTGCTCACCCTCCAGAGCCACCCAGCCTCCGCGGCCCCGATGGCGCAGCCAAGTTGGCTCAGCTCAGGCGGGACTTGGAAGCAGCAGCCGCCGTTCCAGCTGGGGACGCAGATGCGTAAGGCCCAGTCCTGGGGACCTGATGCGCCGCCAGAGGCCAAGCCACAAGAGCCCAGACTCGTCCGCCTGGGCAGGCGGGAGCGGGCCATCCTGGCCACGCGTATGCGCCGCATGGCTCGGCACTGGCGCCCTACCCCGTCGCTGGGGACCGCGGCTCAGGACCGCAGGCACTGGGACTCCTACTGCGTGCCGTACATCTTCCACCAGCTGGGCTCTGGGGAGTGAGTACACAGCCATGCTGGACGACCTGGCAGCCACCACGGGCAGCGGATCCCGAATTGCCGAGCGCATGAGGATTGCACGGGAGTTGGGTGACGAAGCCTGGAACCGTGGAGGGGATGCCAGGCGCCTCCAGCGGCAGTGGTTGGAGCATCTGCAAGTGGCTAATCAGGATGCTTTCGAGCGTGAGGCGGCTCAGCAGGACCGCGCCCAGTCAGCCGCGGAGCGGTGGTCCGACCGCCAGTCCCAGGCGACGTCGGGAACGCAGGCCCCCACCGTCTACTTCGACGACCGCATCCACTGCTGGAGGTTGTGCGCCGCGAAGGTGCTGGAGGCCGACCTCGGCCCATCCACCTCGACTGGGACCTCAGAGGAGCCGCTGTGTTGCTCTGCCTCGCCCGTTGAATGCACCGAGCTCACTCCCACCCCAGCCGCGTGCAACCTCACGGACGAGCACCGAGGAACTGCCCCATGTATTTCAGCTGGTGGTCTCTCTGCCGTCCGAGGCAGCCCAGATCAGCTTGCGTCAGTTGGTGGTTTCTCTGGCTCAGCTGTTTCAACTGGCGATGGTCTCTCGGCCGCCGATGGTGGCACCCAGGCGCAGCTTATTTCAGTCAGTGGTGTTTCGGGCTCTACAGTTTCCACGGATGGTGGTTTCTTGGCCGCTGGAGGCACTCAGGTGCAACTTACGTCAGGCCGTGGCCCCTCTGGCTCAGATGCCTCAACTGTAGATGGTTTCTCTGTCGCCGTTGGAGGCACTCAGGAGCAGCTTACGCCAGTTGGTGGTTGCTCGGGCTTTGCTGCTCCCACAGGCTGGCCTTTCTTGGCCGCTGGAGGCCCTCAGGCGCAATTTACGTCAGATGGTGGTTTCTCGGACCCAGTTGTTACAGCAGGTGTTGGTGGCTCTGCCCACGGAGGCAGTCAGGCGTTGCTTACGTCAGTTTTTGTTTCTGCAGGCTCAGCTGTCTCATCTGGGGAAAGCCACTGCGGCCCTGGGCAGCCTAACATCATCGAGATGGCCCATGAGACTGTGGCACACCCTACCGAGGGCGGGGACGCCAGTGTCGGCAGTGTTGGCGGCCAGTCCACCTGCAGCGGGACTTCGGCAAAGCCCCAGTGCGACGTCGCCAAGTATCGACCCTCAGCAGCAGGAGCCCGCAGAGGCAAGCGTCGACAGCGGAGCCACAGGCGCTTCACCTTCCACACCGTCAATGCCAGCCTCAGCTGGGGCAACGTTGTGGGCTACCTCCACGGCGCGGCACGCCAGCAGCTCACCGAGGGCAAAATTCCGATCATCGGTTTCCAGGAGCACGGCAAGCGGCGTTTATGGGCCGAAGAGAGCGCACGGGCCTTGCTGCCCTTGGGCTGGAGGGCCCTGCCCACGCCAGCGACGGACGGCCCGAATGGAGGGGCCTCGGCGGGCGTCTTGCTGGCGATACCTGCCTGCGTCGGCGTCGCTCTTGCATCTGGACAGCGACACTGGGACATATCTCCCCCAGGTTGTGCAGGCAGGCTCCTGATGGCCACCCTCGAGGCCAAGGGCATCGGCAAGTTACTGGTTTTCTGTGCGTATTGCTTCACTGGTCGGAAGTTGGCGTCTGTGGGCAATTCAGCTCTCCTGTCAGTTATCACGGGGTGGGCAGTCCAGCTCCAGCTGCCCTGGATCGTCATCGCGGACTGGGAGAATCTACCTGACGCTTTGGAGCGTTCGCCGTGGAACAACCAGCTCAGAGGCCGCGTCGTAGCGTGGCAAGGGGAAGGGGGCACGCACGGTGAGCGCGTGATCGATTATTTCTGGATGCACTCCAGTTTGGCTGCCAATATTTCCCCAGCCCGCATTGACGACGACGCGGTCTACCACCCTCATAGAGCCACATGGGTCGAGTTTCAGCAGCCTTGGTCGGCCTTTGCCTACACCAAGCTCATCCGACCCCACAAGTTCCCGATCCCAGGAGTCAAGCCGAGGCACTTCGATCTCTCGTGCCCAGACGTGCCTGCAGGTTTCGACCCCGATGCGGTGCCTACCCAGGAGCTCTTGGACGACACCTGGGAGGCTTTCTGCCACGCCGCCGAGGAGGAGCTGATCCAGAAGGTGGGTTTGGACCCCAGCAGCCGGCAAGCCGATCAATGCCGAGGGCGTGGGGGACCACCGCGCTTCAGGAAGTGTCCGTTGCTCCCGACCCACACCGAGGCCATCGCTTCGTACGGGGAGGCCAAGCGTTGGAGGTGGTTTGCCAACGAGTTGGCTTGGCTGGGCATCATTGAAGTAAAGCTTTTCAGCTACACGGGCGCTTCCGACCTGGTCCTCACCACGTTGCACCAGCAGCGGCACGCCTCCATCCGCAAGTTGCGTGACCGCTTCAGGCACCACATGCTGTTAGAAGGCGTGGCTGAGCTGCAGGAGTTCTTCGAGGTTTTCACGTCTCGGGACCGCGGCCATGAAGGCTTGCAGGAGCTCTCGGCTTGGCGCCTCAGCTGCAGTCAGTATGCCTCGTACTTGGAGTGGCAGATCGGCAAGGAACGACGATATTCCTTCAAGCAGCGGTTGGAGGACGACTTCCCAGGCTCGCAGGGGCTCCTCCACAGGGTCACCAAGTGGCGCCAGGCTTGGCAGGCTCCCAAGGGCAGCATCTCCAAGAAGCTGCTCCCAGCGGCGCCTCAGGCCGCCGTGGACCAGGAGTTGCACGACTGGTCGAAGGTCTGGACCACTGGCTCAGGTTTCCCCAAGCCGTGGAGGGGCCTCCAGCAAGTCGCCGTCACGCCGCCCAGCCCTCACCACCTGCGCGGTTTGGCCCAGCGTTTCAGGGCCAAGACGGGGATTGGCGTGGACGGATGGCAACCCAAGCTTTGGGCCTACCCCACGGACGGCACGCTCTCGGTGCTCGCGTCATTGCTGGCCTGGTGCCAACAACTGGGGCGGTGGCCGTCCCAGGTCCACCTCCTGCTCGTTTTCATCATCGGGAAGCTCGATGGAGGGGGCCGACCCATCATTCTTCTACCTGGCCCTTGCCGAATCTGGGAGGCGTGGCAGCTGCCCACCATCAGGAGCTGGCTGGCGGCGCACCCCAGGAGCTACGACTACACGGCGGCGGGCCAATCATCGGAGCGCGCGCTGTGGAAAGCTTTGTTGGACGACGAGCTCGTGTTGGGCACAGGCATACGTGCGGCCACGATGCTGGCGGACCTCGCCAAGTGTTATGAGAAGGTTCCGCATGAGCGTATGTGGTGGCTAGCAGCTTGGTGGGACGGCCCGCTGGAGGTGGTCGCGCTCGCCCTGGCAAGTTTCGCCTTTGGCCGTGCCATTCGTCTCGGGGAGGCCTGCTCGGCGGAGGTCCTGTCCTCCACAGCGCTCCCAGCGGGCAGCCGTTTCGCGCCCACCTTCCTGAGGTTCTACCTCACGCTGTGCTTAGACGACCTGCTGGGGGTTTTCCGCCTCACGATCTACTTGTACGTTGATGACATCGCCCTGCGGGTCATGTCCACCGAGGCGCGCGTCTTGCACATGCTGCCGCAGGCCACGCGCTTGCTGTTTTGGATGCTGGAGTCCTTCTTGGGCCTGGAGGTAGCCCGAGCGCGGGACGGGGCGAGAGGCAAGTGCTCTTTCCTGCAAACGGCCACTCCGTCTTCAGGCTTGACGCAGGCCATGGCCGTCCTGGGAGTACCGCCCAGCACCTCCGAGCGGTGGCTCGGCATCGACTACGGTCCCAGCGTCAAGACAGAGAACCAGTCAGCCCCAGTCAGACACGCGCGGCTCAAGATAGCCAAGCAGCGTTGGCCTAAGATCCGCGGCCTTCCTCGTGCACGCGGGGGCAAGCTCAAGATGGTCGTGCGGCAGGGCCTCGGAGCCTCGGTCGCCTACGGCGCCCGTGTCCGCGGCACGCCCAGGCCCATCGTGCGTTTCATCCAGCAGAAGGATCGGGCCGTCCGCAGGGGCGCCACAGCTTTTACCTCCCGAGTCTTGCACGACGGCCTCGACCCCAGTTGCGCCGACACCCTCGTTCTGGCACCGCTGCTGGCTTGGGCGAGGGAAGCTTGGGACCACCCAGAGGGGCGGCGTGCGCAGGCCACAGCATGGGCCCGAGTGCAGCAACAGCTCGCGCTGTACATGGACGCCGACGCTCAGGAGTTGTGGTCAGTGGTGCGCGGCCCAGCGGGGGCCACCTCAGTCACAGTTCGAGCCCATGGTTGGAGCATGCCGTCAGCCTTCGAGATTGTCTTGCCTCCACGTGGCGGGGCGCTCCAAGGAGGGGGCGTCCATCTTGATCTACTGCAGATTTGCCCCAAGTCGGTCGAGGCCGCCGTGCTTTTGGCCGCCCGTTCCAGAGCCCTGTACCAGTGGGCGGCGGCTCAGCCCGAGCGGGCTGCGCTCCTGCCAGCGCCGTGGCTCACCCCAGCGAGGCAGTTGGTCAAGCGGCGCAAGCAGGACGGGTGGCTGCAACACCATGCCGACGCGGTCAAGAAGGCGGTGTTGGGCGGTTTCCCTTCGCAGGAGGCCCTTTTTCTCTTCGGGCCAGGCGGACACTCCGTATTGCCAGCTTTGCGACGACACGACCTGCTTCGGCACCCACCAGCACTATTACTGGCGGTGCGGCAGCCCGACGTGTGCTACGGTGAGGGAGCAGCTGACGGCCCACGACGCGTCACCTACCTTCAGAGACGTCGGCCACCTGGGCGTGTCGGCCTCCTCGTCGGAAGCCTCAAGATGGTTGTGGGAGCGGGGTTTGCGGCGAACCCCATGTTACGGCTTGGCTTGGAGTCTACCGTCGCAGCGCACCCATTGGATCGTCAATGGCGCGGCCCCCGAGCTCACCGATGTGCTGGTTTCGGACGGATCAGTCAAAGGCTTGGATGACCTCAGGCACGGCGGCTGGGCGGCTTTGCAGTGCACAGCGGAGGCCGACGACGTGGTGCAGGGCCTGTACGGCCCACTGCCCTTTCCCGACCCCAGCTCGGTCCTGGCAGAGTTGTGGGGTCTCCTCCACGCCCTCAGGCATTCGGTCTTCATCACGGCCATCATCATTGACAATGCTCAGGTGGTCCAAGGCTTGGCTCGTGGCAGGGCATGGTGTTGTTCAGCGGCCAGGCCCTATGCGCACGTCTGGCTCGAGATCTGGGATCGCCTGGATGACATGGACATCCTTCCTGGCAGAGAGTTGTCGGTCATCAAAGTCGCCTCGCACATATCGCAGGCCAAACGCCTAGAGCTGCCAGAGGAGGTCCAGATTCACATGAGGCACAATGACTTAGCCGACGAATGGGCCAAGCAAGGAGCAGACCTCAGCGCGCCGCCAGAGTGGGCCACGTTGCAGGTCAAGCAGGAGCTCAAGGCCACCAAGCGCGTGCTCGAGTACATCGGGCACTTCAGGGTCCTCCTCGACGGGGTCAAGTTGGCGGAGCCTAGGCCCAAACGACAGCAGGGCCAAGAGGCCAACATTCCTCAGGCTGCACGACCCCAGGCTGGCCCCAGGCACCCGCACGTTCTGGAAGTGTGCCGCGGTTATTCCAAGTGCACCAACTGCGGCAAGGTTGCCCGCACTCGCCTCGCGGCCTTTCAGTTGCAGGAGTGCCGTGGTCGTCTCCAAGGGCTCCAGGGCAAGTTAGTCAAGAGTGCGGCCAAGAGAGGCAGTGTGGCGGTGCCTCTTCTCGTGGCGGCAGGCGCCGCCGCTCGGCCTGTGCGACAGCGAGCAGACCATGGAGATCAGGGTGAGCCTCGAGTAGAGCCCGACCCTGCGCCTGCCTCCCAGCTGGGCCCCGACCCGCTGTGGGCTCCTGTCGCAGCAGCCCGCGCGGCTCTTGGCAGGATGGAGCGGATACCTGACGGCCCTGTGTGCATGGGAACCCCGCCAAGCCAGCCACACATCACGCCCGAACAGCAGCATGTCCGTTCCATCATGGACGATGCCATCATCTGGGCGTCTTTCTGGATCGATCGTTTCGACGTGGCAGGCTTCACCAACGAGTGGGACTACCGTACGTGGTGTTCGGAATATCTTGAAAGGTTTCTCAGCTCGGCGGCGTGGGCACCAGTTCGAGAGCATCTTCTACGTAGCAACCCTGGCCGCACTCTCGGGCAGGTCGTCGACGACCTATGCGCCACCTCTTGGACGCGTGCCGAACCAGCCCGTCAGGCTCAGTTCGCCAGGGTACGGCCTGACTCGGGTTTGACAGCCAGGCAGCGCCGTCGGCTGCTTCGGCATCACTTCGATGTGTTGAACCAGGTCAGGGGGCGTTTCAGGGATCTCCTTGGAGATCGTGCCCCGCCTGAGACGGCCTCCTGGCACCAGTGGGTCTTCGAGCCCCTCTCCTCGGATGACGACCAAGGAGGTGATGCGGCAGGCCGCGCCGCCGAGGAAGCCCATGGCTACGACGATACCGACGAGTTCGCGGCCCTCAGCGCGCACAGCGACCTCGAGGTGGTGGAGGCAGACGGCAAGGCCACGCAGGCCACAGGCACCCAGGCGTCAGAGCGCGAGTCGTCGCTCAATCCCGACCTCGCCCCCAGGGCACTCCAGCAACAGGAGGAGGGAGCTCCAGCGGGAGGGGCGAGGCGGGAGGGTGTTTTGCGGATCCGCAGTGCGGCAGCCACTTGTTCCCAGGACGTGGACGACGGTGCTACGGCTGGCGCTGGGGCAGCTCCTGTTCCCACGGTGCCGCCTGCTGCTCAACCCGCTGGCGAGCCTGGAGCTGATCAGGGCGAGTTGGCCAGCTCCCTGGACGTGGACGGCAAGGCTGCCACCCAGGCAGCGGCCGCTGTGTGCTCCGCCCCCTTGGCGGCACACCAAGCTCGTGCTGGCCAGGGCAGCCTGAAACACGGTGGTAAGGCCCCAAGGACTGGTTCCTCAGCATCCTCGGCGGCGGCGGCGGGCTCTGGCCAGGGCGGCCTGGCACCGCTGGCGGGGTCCCCGCCGCCCTCGGCTGGGGCTGCGGCGGCCTCGGAGCCAGAGCGGGGTGCGCGCGGGCGGGCGGCCTCTGCCCAGCCCGCCAGGAGTGGCCAGGCGCTGCCTGCGACGGCCAGAGCCGCTTCATCGGAGCCTCGGCCACATACGGTCGAGATCATTGGCAACTTCGTGGTCTGCGTCGTGTGCGGTTCCTACTACAGCTCGGTGGCCAGGAACCTCGGCGGGCCGTGCAGGCGGCTGGACCCGCGCGACCCAGGCGACAAGGAGCGCCTCAGGCGCATTCGCCGCATCCAGCGCGGCCAGGACCCAAAGACTGGAAGGGATCTGAGTTGAGGCCGTTGTGCTCGTTCAATGATCTGTCTGGTCTCAGTGCGTGCGGCCCCCCTTGGCGCGGTGTTATCCGTGAGCTGAGGGGCCTGGGCGGGGCTGCCGCCCCGCTCGGGGCGCTCGGGCCTGCTTCCCCGCGTTGCGGGTGGCCTGGGCGCGGCGCGTTTCTCGCTGCGTTTCGGCCCCCTTGGCAGCAGGCTGAGGGGCCTAGGGTGGGGCGCGGCCTCGAGAGGGCCACGGCGCCGCCGCCCTGGGGAGCGCGCGGGGGCGCTGCCCGCGGCTCGGCTCCTTTCGGGCTCGGCAGGCGACGGACGTCGCTCGAGGGCCCAGCGCGCGGGCCTGGCGAGGTGCAGACGCCCCAGGCCGCCGACGCACCAAAGCACCAAACACACACACACACACACACACACACACACACACACACACACACACACACACACACACACACACACACACACACACACACACACACACACACACACACACACACACACACACACGCACGCACGCACGCACGCACGCACGCACGCACGCACGCACGCACGCACGCACGCACGCACGCACGCACAGGCACACAGGCACACACGCACACACGCACACACGCACACAGAAACAAATCCTCGTCGATCCCCAGTAAAACACGGGGAACTAGGGGAAGTGTGGCCGAAGACACAACAAATTGAGAACATATGGGAGAGTATGGGGAATCTTGGGGGAAGTCCTGTGTGCATTCGTCTCTGTGCCTCCTGGGGCCCCCTTCCACCTGGCCCGAGCGCCCGCGCGGGAGGGTCGCCGCGCCTGGCGTCCGACGTCGCCGGCCGCGCAGCCGAGGAAGGAGGGGGGGGCCCTCCTCCTCCTCCTCCTCCTCCTCCTCCTCTTCCTCCTCCTCCTCCTCCTCCTCCTCCTCCTCCTCTCAAGCCTTTTCGGCCCTGGCAATTTCCCCAGGGCTGTCCCAGGACCTCCACGAGGTGCTTGAGGGACTTCCGTGCCCCTGTTCTTTCCAGTTCAGGTTTTACGGTTGACTAACGCTGGGACATAATGGGGCGCCACGTGCGCCATTCCCCCGCAGCCGAGGCAGCGCCGTGGCGCCAAGTGGTGGGATCTACTCGCCTTTGGAGCAGATGCAAAGGTTGCAACGCCTGCGAGTACAACGACCGCCTCTGCCCCACCCACCCTGCCTGCCCCAGGTGCCATCGGCCCATGAAGTTACACCGCTCTCGCTCGCGCAGCCCCAGCGTCGTCCGCTTCGGGCCCGAGGAGGTCATCGAGATCCCCGACCAGGCCGCGAACACCGAGGGCGGAGTCCAGGCGGACGCCAAGGCACGCACATCTTCCAACGCCGAGCTGGCTGCCCACCTGCGGCAGGCCATGGCCATCGCCACCGACCCTGCCACGCAGGCGGTCCTCAACGCCCAGGTGCAGCGGCTGGGCGCCCCCGAGACCGTCGTCATCAAGGACAGCGAGGTCGAGTCGATGAGGAAAGCCGACGGCGCCTGGAGAGCGGCTACGAACCATCACAACCAGGTCGTCAGCAACGTCATCAGGCTCCGCAGGGCGCTCGAGGCGGCCGAGTGTAAGGAGCAAGCCGCAGCGCTCGAGGTCGCCCGCACGGAGCAGGCCAAGAGGCGCGCGGCTGAGGCCCTCGCCAGGGCCGAGGGAGTCGGCCGCTGCGATCCGACCTCCGATGGCGTCCAGGGCGACGGCCAGCAGGAGCCCTTCACCGTCACCTGGGATCCCGACCTATTCAAGCAGATCGACGAGCTCGACTTCACCGAAGGTGAGCAGGCCGAGCTGGACGCCGTCAGGAAAGGGCTGGAGGACCTCCAGCAACAGTTCGCTACCAAGGGGCCGCAGGTCACGAGCCTGATCGACAGGGCCCGCAAGGTCCGCAGCGCTCAGGAGGCCAGGTACGCCAAGAAGCGCAAAGGGGCCGACGGCCAGACCAACGGCGGCACGCCAGGGCAGGCTGACGAGGCAGCCACCCCGCCGCGCGGCTCCAGTGGCGCGGCTGGCGCCGAGGTCGGCTCAGTCGACGGCAGCACGAGCCCCAACCTCGCCGAGGCCGCACCTACCAAGGACGGCGACCAGCGGCTGGCTGCCGAGGCCGCCAAGCTCTCGGCGGCTCGTTTCGCGGCCCAGGCCGCAGCCGCCGACGCCAGCCGACCAGGAAGAGCTGCTGCAGAGTCTGCCGCCAAGGCCTGCGCCAAGGGCAAGTGCAGACGCAACAGCCGAGCTCACTCCGAGTGACTAGGCACCGCAGGGTCACCGCCAGCTGTGTGCACGGTGAGCGCCCCTGCCGCTCATGACGCCGGCGCAGCTACTACCAGTACAAGCACATCCTCTACATTGTTCTTTGGCAACATCACATGTGCTGGCCAGAAGGCGTTCGACTGGGTCGAGACCTCTACGGACGACTTCGTGGCATTTGTCGAGACGCACATCAGTGACAGCAGTGTTGGCAAGTGGAAGGCACGATATCGGGATATCAATCGTCGCCTCTTCGCCAATCCTGCGAGACCTCCTCCGGTTGATCAGGAAGTAGGGAGACTACTTCTAACAGTGAATCTACAGTCGCTCCTGAGCATGCCAATGAAGGAGGAGAGTGGTTTCTTCCCAGAGGCCACCTCCGTGCCCATCCTCTTTTAGAGGCCATCCAGACCAAAGGGCTCCAGTGTCTTCCCACCTCCAGCAGCCTCGACGGTTTCCCCCCTGTTGTGATTCACTTCAAGGGGTACTCCATTGTGGCTGTCTTCTTTTACGCGTTTTGCAGCATAGGCCTGAGAGGGCCCAACGTCGCCCGCTTCAGACGTCTTGGGAGCCTCCTCAGGTCCCTCCAGCTACCCTGGTTTGTCGTCGGGGACTGGAACCTCAGCCCTGAAGCTCTCAGTAGGACTGGCTTTCTTCAGCAGGTCCAAGGGGAGATCCTATGTGCACCTGTCGAATACACGTACGACCCTGGCGGCGGACGTAAGCCATCGGATTTGGACTACGTTGTTCACAGCGCTGCTGCTCGCCCGTGCCTGGTCGACGCTTCCGCTGCGCAGGATATACCGTGGAAACCTCACATAGGTTTACGACTTCGGCTCGTCCAAACAGGAGACCAGCTCCTGACTAGAATCCTCGGCTTGCCCAGGAGGCTCCCCGCTGCCAATCGGCCACCCAGGTTTGCCACCCCTGGCTCCAAGGCCAGCCGCGCCAGAGCTGCCAGGGGGGAAGTCCGACTCAAGGCAGAGGCTAACAGGCAGATCCTTTTTTTCAGACGCTCACTCAAGGCTTTCAGGGCAATGACCCTGCAGAGCTGTCTACCAGTGCTGGTGAAACGTCCGATAGCGACGTGGCCGAATCCCAGCTCGCGGACAGTTCAGATGAAGAAGATCCTTGGGCTCACGAGAGCAGTTTCAGCCCACATGCGCCTGTCGCTGCCCCGAACATTGCCCGCGTCGAGACAGAAGACACGTCGCCAAGCCATGCAGTGGAGTGCCAGGTTTTACCTTCCGATCAGCAGCGCACTGCATCGCCCAACAGTGATTCTCACAGCGAACATGGTCATGTTGCTGCCTTTGCCTGTTCCGTCTACCGCCCCGATGGCGAGCCGCAACAACAGCATAAGGACGCTTTCTCTCTGCTTGTTTCTGCCTCTGTTGACAGTCAACCCGTTATCTCACGCAGTACAGTCAGACAGCCAAGTTTAACAGATAGTAATTTGACAGCCCAGCGTGAGAACCCCCCCCCCCCCCCCCCCCAAGCGACCCTGGCACAAGCCAGGGGGCCCAGCCTCCGTGCCGAACTCGAAGCCCCGAATTCGACATCAGCCCTGAGCTCTGGAGTGCCCACAGGCAACAAATCAGTGCCCTGCCGCCGCATGCTTCGCGGCCTGCTCTTGCTGCTGAGCCTAACATCGCCCTGCAGCTTGGGCAACTCTACGGTTCTTGGGTCACGACCGTCGAGACCTCCATTTGCGCACACCACCAAATCCCTTTCAGCGGAACCTCACGTGCCCAGGGACCGCAGTATCAGACCGAAGTTGTGCGAGGGCTGCAGTGTCGGCGCATCTCCCCGCTTGCAGACGGCAGCAGCACGTGGTGGGCCACGCTCCACACCCTGCTGCAGGGCATCTACAGGCACAGGGCACGAGGCAACGGCCACCTCCAGCTCCAGCAGCTGCGCCGAGGGACCGGAAGGCTGTGCGAATCGCCCCCCAGACAGGCCGCTCACGTCATACTCGACAAGGGCGGGTACAGCTGGACGCAGTGGCTCGATTTCCTCGGCAACATTCAGGAACACAGCCCCGAACAGGTCGTCGCTGGTGCAGTCAGAGCATCACGCCTAGCACGGCGGGCGCAGCAGCGGACCATACGACGGGCCATCCACAATTTTCGCGACTGGGCAGTTACCGACGACGCCATAGGTATATTACATCGCTCTTTACGACCCCAGCCACAACCCGCCGAGGTCACCATGGATCAAGGCACCACCATCATGCACCCCAAGGACCTGATCGACAGCAAGGTCGACACCTGGAGACGACTCTGGGCACCTGAGGGAGGCGCCAACATGTGCGGCCTGCAGGAGTGTTTCTACCGCATCGCCGAACGGATCCAGGAGTGCCCGCTGCCACCCATCACCAGTCATGAGGTGCGACAAGCCACCAAGCGCCTCAAGGCCAACACCGCCTTCGGAGCTGACCGACTTTGACCAGCCGACCTACTACGGCTACCAGACAACGCACTCAGCGAGCTCGCCGAGCTGTTCAACATCGCAGAGCACGTACAGAAGTGGCCTCATCAACTCCTTCACACCATCGGGGTCATGAGGGCCAAGAAGGACAACGGGGACAGGATACTCGGCATCATGACCATCATCGCTCGTCTTTGGTCCCTCATCAGGGAACCCTGCGTTCAGGCCTGGAACAGGGATTACTTCGCCCACTGGGACGCCATCGCCAAGGGGAACTCCGCACTCCGCGAGGCCTACGAGCGGAGCCTCCACGAGGAGGTGGCCGCCAAGCTCGGCATCACGCAAGCTCATGGCCTCCTCGACGTTTAACAGTTCAATGACTCCATACACTGGACCACCCTCATTGATGAGGCTTTAGAGCTCAATTTCCCGCCAGAGATCCTGGGACTGGAGGTTTTACAGTGCGCGGCGCCGCGCACGCTCATGCAGAGCGGCGCTCACGCTGATGCCATCCAACCTACACGCTCAGTGGTACAAGGGCTCCGATCGGGCACGCGTTTCGCCAAAACCATGACCTACAAGGCCTTGCTGCATGTCACCACGTGCCATCCTCAGGCACGTCACCGCATATGGGTCGATGACCTGTCACAGCGCATGCAGGCCAGCCGACGCGCCTTGCGCACCGATATGGTGCACGTTCTCACCGACACCTGCAGGGCGCTCCAGGACTACGGCCTCAGCATCGCCAAGAAGAGCGTCATAGTATGCACCCACATCCAAGATGCCAAGTCCATAGCCAAGGCCATGCGCATGAGGGGCTACCCCATCCAGCCGCGTGCGCAGGCCGCTTACCTGGGGGGCGACCTCAGCTGCGGCACCAGGCAGGCGTGAGCCACTACCACACAGCGACGACTACGGCACCGCAGCATGCATACCAAGATCGCCAGGGTAGCACGAGTCACCAAGCGCTACCACGTCACATCTCGGCTGGCCATCCAGGGTGGGCTCGCTGCAGCCAACTATGCTCACCAACTCTACGGCACATTTGGAACGGCCATGACTACGTGCAGACGACGTCTAGCAGATGCGGTCGGACCACGGCTTCGTGGACGGTGTTTGACCACTCTCCTCGACCTCAAGGCTGCAGAACGTGACCCAGCACGGAAGCTGCCACGATAATCTGTTATCGCATGGCTCACTGCGTGGACCTCCAATCAGCAGCTCCACCACGCCATCAACAGTACGTGGACTAAGACCGTCGAGCATTTCAAGCGCATCCCAGCAGCGCAGCGTGTCCGACACATACGTGGCCCACAAGCCACCATCATCCACTACCTCATGCAGATGGGGTGGGACCCAGCGCGACCGACACAATGGCACATGCCTCAGGCAGCAGGTCTCAGCGGCGACTCTTGGGTGATTGATGTCACAGAGCTCTCTGGTTTCACCGACGCCGACATCCCACGTCAGCTCCTACTCGACATCGACACAAGCATCTGCCACCAACTGTGGACTTGCGCCAGCAAGCACCATGGAGGTGAGGGTTTGCAGCATGGTGCAGACAACAGGTCCTACCGCAGGCCACTCACCTACTTAGAGCGCATGCCACAGGGTGCAAGACTGTCCCATTTGATGCTTACCATCGCCACGGGCGCTATGTTGACACGACAGCGAGTCTATCAAGAGACAAAGACGCCAGACGTAAACGCCAAGTGCCCCAGGTGCGGTTTGGCCAATGAAGGCGATTTCCACCGAGCCTGGGAATGCGAAGGGAATCAAGACAATCCCATCATGCAGGGCACCAACTATTTGCTACCTGAGGCCCACGCCCATCGAGACATGTACGAGCGCTTCTGGACTAGGGGACGAATGCCAGCAGCATGGACGGAGGTACCACAACCGCCACAACACGAACAGTGGACTTGCCATGGCTTCGAGGAGTTCTTCCCACGGTGTCTACGAGCCCCCGTCGACACACTCTACGCTTTCGGCGATGCAAGTGGCGGACAGGACACCAACGACCCCCATCTTCGGAGGGTCGGAGTCGGAGCTGCCATATTTACCAGCCTCGACGACAACGACATGGAGATGCGAGCTGCTTTCTGGGAGCCGTTACCAGGTCCCCACCAGACTGTACCCAGGGGAGAGCTCCTCGCTCTCGTCGCGACAGTTGAGGCCACAGACCAGGACATCGTGTTCTTCACCGACAACGAAGCATGTTACATCAATTCCCATCACGGCAAGATCCAGGAACCCACAGGCAGTGACGCTGACCTTTGGCTTAGATACAAGAAGGCGACGGCACAACGCAATGGGTCGGTCACAGTTATCTGGATACCTTCTCACGCCGGGCCGCAGGATGTCATTCAAGGGAGGATTGCCTCATCTCTGGCGGTGGGCAATTGCGTTGCGGACACTCTCGCAGGTATTGCCGCCAGTGAAGCACGCGTGTCACCTGAGCACCGTCAGCGGGTAGCGCTGGTGGAACAAAAAGCTTTTCAGGTTCGCGTGAGATTGTTACGTACGGCACTCGACACTCTCGAGGCTCACAAGCACGAATTGCAGTGTCAGGGAGAGCATCGCCCTAAGAGGCGGGTTGCGCTTAAGGCCGACCGACCACCTGCCCCTCGCTCTTGTGCCCTTTTTTGGCTCCCAGCACTCTGTGGACCCCACAGGCTCTCAATGCACTTCAATGCACTAGGTGCTTTAGTTCCTCCAGCAAGGCCTCGAGGTCTCGTTGGCTCCTCACCGAATGTTTTGATCTTAGCAACGTAGACGGCACTTATAAGGAGGCCCCTCTTGGGAAGTCGGTCCATGTCGCGGGGGGGCTTGTGCACAGTACCCACCGTTCTCGGTTCCACGCTGGGCTGAATTTGTGGTTCTGTGTGAAGTGTGGATCTTACGCTCAGTTGGTTCTCGGGAAACTCGGGGAACCCTGCAGTAGGCTCACCCCTTCGGGGCAGGAGTACCTCAAGCGTATTTCCAAGGGGCTCTGGCCGAAGGCCCTCAGTCGAGCTGAGAAGGCCTCCAGAGCCCACAACACCCCAGCTGGGGTGGCGGAGGTGTAATTTCCTCATATTCATATCGCTACGCGATCAGGCAGAGTCTCCAGAGTCTCCTCCTCCTCCTCCTCCTCCCCCCCCTCCTCCTCCCCCCCCGCCTCCTCCTCCTCCTCCTCCTCCTCCTCCTCCTCCTCCTCCTCCTCCTCCTCCTCCTCCTCCTCACCTCCTCCTATTCTCCTCCTCCCCCTCCTCCCTCCTCCTCTCCTCCTCCTCCTCTCCTCTCCTCTCTCCTTCTCCTTCCTCCCCTATCCTCCTCCTCCTCCTCCTCCTCCTCTCCCTCCTCCTTTCTCCTCCTCCCCTCTCCTCCTCCTCCTCCTCCTCCTCCCTCATCCTCTCCTCCTCCTCCTCCTCCTCCTCCCGCGGCAGTACGGTACATCGGCTCGCGTCGCGTGGACGGGCGGCGGCGTCCGCCGCCCGCCAGCGTTTGACGTGGAACGCCGCTGGCGGCGCGGAATTCGGTCGATGTTGACCGATCTGACGTCTCTCGGAGGTGGATGGATTTCCTAGCCTGACACGTCGATGAAGGCATTGGCCGTTGTCGGTTCGCGGGGGGGCGTCGCGGCCGTCATTTTTGCGGGTCCGGGTCCGTCGGTTTCGGTCCCAGGCCGTTTACATTAAGGGGAGGTGTACTAAAGGGAGGTTTGTCCACCGCCGATGTGACGTTTCGGAAACGGCCGATCGTTCAGGGTTGAACGATCCCCGCGACGTTCGGACACCAACGCCGAGAAGTCGGCACGAGCCGAACCTGCCGTAGCCGCTCTCTTCGAGGCGCACCCCCCCTTCCATTCCGCTCGCCCTCCCCTTTTCCCGTCGCTTCCTCTGGCCCACCTCCTTGTCGCCTCTCTCTCTGTGGCGCATCGGCCTCGCCCGCGCTTCCCCCTCGCCCAGTGCCCCCTGTCCTCTTTGGCCTCCCCCCCCCCGGGTCACAGCAGATGCCCAGGATATGTTGCAGCTCCACATGATGTCGCCCAGCCTGGCCACAACTACCACCCAACCTCGGTCGTAGCCTCTGAAAGTTCCCCGAGGTCCGCCACAGCTTGCCCGCCCAAGTTGACCCACGACCTCTCCTGGCAACATCCCTCTTGGGCCGCCCAGCTCGCTCCTTTACCCGTTTACCCACGACTTCTCCTGGCAACATCCCTCTTGGGCCGCCCAGCTCGTTACTGCACCCGCAGGAGCCGCTTTCGCACCCCGTGGATTCGCAAGAATAGCTCATGACACTCTGGGACTCCACCTCCCTCCCGCCCCCATCCTACCTTGCGCTCCTTCCCGCAGATCCCCAGCCGACGTTCCTGGAGGCCATCAGAACCCCTGCAGGTCCCCTCTGGGATGAGCGCACGCTTTGCAATGTCGCACGCAGCTTGCACGTGTTGACAAGTGGGACAAGTGGGCATGTAAGGCACAGACGAGCCATCTGCGTTATACTATCAAGCACATGCTGCTAGGATTGACATCACATACGTAGCACTTGCCCCACCCAAGAAACGATGTATCATTGCAGGATGCCACGAGAAAGACAGCCACTAAGTAGTTTTGAATGATTATGGTCAGTCTTAGCTACCTTTTCCTTTTACCAGCTATTTCTGTGAGTCGCACACTTGCAAGGTTCGCCACACTCTTTTAGTTACAACCCGCACATCCACAAAAGCCTAACTTCCAGTAAGACATTGAACGTGTTTGCGTTTCAAGTTTGAAGTTTGGAATATCCAAGTCAAGCCATTGAAGTGTACATCGGTTCAACATGACCAGTTTTACATCATCTAGGGTATTAGACACTCAGCCTTGCATAGGGCTCACCAGCGTACACTGCATCACAACCCGGACAAAGGGAAACTCTAATAGGATATGTGTGAATAGAGTTCACACATTGTGGCAGAAGAGCGCATGCACGCTAACAGTTGGATGTTCGAATGTAGGTGTATGTTTTTCGGTTTAATCGTCCCGTCGGCCCCCCCCCCGGCGGAATCTGCGTTTCTGTTTCGGAGCCTCCCGTCGGGAAGCATTCGCCACTTGCAACACCTGACCTTATCGCGATTCCTCGTCGGAAAATCTTGCAGGGACTGTTGGGTGGTGTCGGAAGCCGGGCAGGGACTGCTAAATCCGTGGTTGCTAAAATCGACCTCTGGGAAGTTGTCTTCATCGTCCTGCCAGCAAAAAGTCCGTTGACTGTTTCGCGTGCCGCGCGCCAGTCTTGGAAGTGGTTTTTTCCTTCCGGGAGGGCCGCTTTAGCAGCCACGGTTTCAGCAGCCCTCGCCCAGCTTTCGATGGTGGGCCGTCTTTCGTGATCGTTCGCAGGCGATTTCTCTCCCCCAATCCCCGACTTCCGCCAGAAAAGTTTGGTCGCTCAGAAAAGGGGAGGAATCTTGGGATACATCCCGAGGGGGCTATTCGGACGCACCCCTGTCGAGGATGGACGCGCCCCCCCTCGTGTATCCCAGGGTTGGGCCCCAAATTGTTGATCCTCTCGAAAACCTCACAGAGCCTGGGATAGGGGTCGACGCATCCCCTGTTGATCGTCCCGCGCGTGTCGCGGCAGGCGGAGTGCCTGCGGCCTCGGCTCTTGCACGTGGCGTGCGCTGTCGCTGCGGCACGCGGGGCGGACCGCGGAAGAGACGCGCAGCCTCGGGCGAGATGTCCAGACATCCTCCTCCTCCTCCTCCTCCTCCTCCTCCTCCTCCTCGTCCTCCTCCTCCTCCTCCTCCTCCTCCTCCTCCTCCTCCTCCACTTCCCCCTCTTGTCCCAGTGGGGGGGGAAACATCGACCCTCCTATCTTGGCGCTGCGCGCATGCCCACCAGCCCATCCAGACACGATGCCCATGCTATGTGTCTGGCGAAGCGCGGTGGAGCCAACGATGGCGAAGAGAGGCGCTCAGGGAACCATCTCGGAGGCATCGTTGGGCCATTGTGGAGGTCGTTGGGGCCCGGGCCTTTGGGGGGCCATCGTGGGCGCACTGGATCGCTCTTGGGCCGTCTTTGAAAGGCCTCTCGGGCTCTCTCGGGTGCTCCTCGGACTCTTTGGGGGGTCGGCGGGGCCGATCCCAAGGGCGCGCTGCCGCGCCGAGGAAATTGCCGATTTCGGTCTCGCAGTCCCACTTCCCGCCTCGCGGCGCGGCGGCGGATTGATGCCCGGAGATCCGGCATCGAGAAGGTTCGCCAGGCCCTCAAGGCGTCCTACGACCCGTTCCCGCCAACGCCCCAGACCGTGAACTCTCCAAATGTGCTTGTGGAGTCTCCGTGGCGCAGAGGAGCTGCGCAGATGGGCTGTGGCCACATGCTTGATCCGCACTTGGCGCCGATGGAGCAACGTCCAGAGGCCCCAGGGGCGGCGCGCGGAACAGACCCCGCAGATGTTTTGGACCGTGACCACATCTTTCGAGGCTCCCGCCCAACAAGCGCCCGAGGCACAGATGGAAGATGCGCGTGGTGAGAGGCCAGCGTTGCCACTCTCGGCTCGGGGCGAGCCGATGCGCAGCGGCGAGCCGGCCGGAGCATCAGCACGGGCCTCCCCGCGGGGCTCCCCACGGGGGCCGGCCCCCCCTCGGGCCCCCCGCGGTGCCCCTCCCCCCACAGAGGCCCAATCTGGGGCCCAAGCATGGGGCCCCCATGGGGTAATGACAGGGCCTCCGCCTATTCCAGATCCCCTATTCATCGACCCCCCCTCAAAAACCGCCCCCCCTCCAGATGCGACCTGATGTTCCGGACCCCCCTCTTCGATGGGGCGCCTGAATAAACCAGGCCCCCTAAGCTCCAATCCAAAGAAAGCGCCCCAATAAACCGGACCTCCCCAGTGACGAAAAAGGCGCCCTAAAAAGCCGAACCCGGGGAACGATTCATAAGGGATCTGGAATACGGCCACCCCCCTGTGCAGAGAGCCCCCTGCACAGTCTCTCTCTTCTAGGGCCTCTCCGTGCGGTCCCCCATCTGTGCCCCCTCCCCCCACGGAGGCCCAATCTGGGGCCCGAGCAGAGGGCCCCCATGGGTTAACGACAGGGTCTCCGCATAAGGCCCCACCGTGCAGAGAGCCCCCTGCGCAGTCTCTCTTTTAGAGGGTCTCCCCGTGCGGTCCCCCAGCGGTGCCCCTCCCCCCACAGGGGCCCAATCTGGGGCCCGAGCAGAGGGCCCCCATGGGGCAACGACAGGGTCTCCGCAGAAGGCCCCCCCGTGCAGAGAGCCCCCTGCGCAGTCTCTTTTTTAGAGGGTCTCCCCGTGCGGTCCCCCAGCGGTGCCCCCTCCCCCCACGGAGGCCCAATCTGGGGCCCGAGCAGAGGGCCCCCGTGGGGCAACGACAGGGTCTCCGCAGAAGGCCCCCTCGTGCCAAAGAGCCCCCTGCGCAGTCTCACTCTCTTTTAGAGGGCCTCCCCGTGCGGTCGTCCCTCCCCGCGCACGGGTTGCCCGAGGGGTCTCCGCGTGGCCTCCCTGGAAGCCCCCCCCCCCTCCCCCCCCGTGTGGGGCCCCGCCTCGGGCTCGCGCACGGGGCCGCCCGTGGTCTATATTGTAATTGTAAGCCGGGCGTGTTCCTCTACGGGAGGAATATTCAAAAATAGTCATGGCATAGTCAGGGGATTTTTTTTTTGGGGGGGGGGTGAATTGTTATATATATATATATATATATATATATATGTATATATTCATTTATTTAACCCGAAAAAGAAAACAACTTGTTTTATTTTTGGTCCAAAATCCCCTGCAAGGGGGACGGGCTCGACCTAAGTCTATATTCCATCCAGCAAATGGGTCGCCGCTGAACTTGCCCTGTAGACTGGCGAGCTGGGCTGAGTAGCTGCAGGTTGGTCTTGCACGAATCTCGCTAGACCGACCCTGCCTTCGGTAGGCGCTGAGCTATATCCTCGCTGAACTGTTCCAAACCCCAAGATCATGTCAGCAGAGGCCCGAACAAAAAGGGCCAGGGACCTCAAAGCTTCCCTGGGCCGTTTCGGGGCCTTCTTGGAGTCGTTTAGTCCCGTGTGGGGGCTGTATTGGCCGCTTTTGGGTCCGTCTTGGGCAGTCTTGGGGCCGACTGTAGGTCCTTTTGGGCCCTTGAGGGCTGTCTTGGGCTGCTCTGGGGGCGTCCCCCCCCCTCCGTGTCCTGCTCGCCTTCGGCGCGCCGCTGCCCGCCTCCCTGCCCCGCGCCTCCGCCCTCCGCGCCGGGCCCCCACGGCCGGCGCGCCGAGAGCTGAGCCGTGCCGCCGCCGAGCGGAGCAGGGGAGGAGGAGGAGGAGGAGGAGGAGGAGGAGGAGGAGGAGGAGGAGGAGGAGGCGAGGAGGAGGAGGAGGAGGAGAGGAGGAGGAGGAGGAGGAGGAGGAGGAGGAGGAGGCGGAGGAGGGGGAGGGGGAGGGGGAGGGGGGGGGGAGGGGGAGGGGGAGGAGGAGGAGGAGGAGGAGGAGGAGGAGGGGGAAGGAGGGAGGAGGAGGAGGAGGAGAGGAGGAGGAGGTCAGAAGGAGGAGGAGGGGAGGAGGGGAGGGGGAGGAGGAGGAGGCGGAGGAGGAGGAGGAGGAGGAGGAGGAGGAGGAGGAGGAGGAGGAGGAGGAGGAGGAGGAGGCGGAGGAGGAGGGGGAGGAGGAGGAGGAGGAGGAGGAGGAGGAGGAGGAGGAGGAGGAGGAGGAGGGGAGGAGGGGGAGGAGCAGGGAGCCCATCGCCTTCCAGCTCGCCCCTCCCCGCACGCCTCTGCCTGCGCTTCCCGCGCCAGGCCGGCATGGGCGCCTCCGCGCCGGGCAAGGGCCACGACCCTCGGGAGCAGGTGCCTGGCCGTCGGCTGGCGGCAGCCGGCGCCGCCGCAGCTTCCTCCTCCTCCTCCTCCGCCTCCTCCTCCTCCTCCTCCGCCTCCTCCTCCTCCTCCTCCTCCTCGTCCTCCTCCTCCCCCTTCTCCTTTTCCTCCTCCTCCTCCTCCTCTTCCTCCCTGCTGCATGCCTCCCCCATCCATCTCCTCATGCATAGACCCTCCCTGTCGCGCCCCCAGACGTGATGGTAGAGCGGGCCAGGCGTTTCGCCTGAGATACCCCGGTGTCCCCGTCACCAGTCAGAATGCTGAAACTTCAACTCTGCAGCGCTTCAAGGATGGAGCGCGGACGGTTCTCACTTTGTCGCGTTCGTTTCGGCGCCGCGCACATTCTCTCTCAACGTTTGCATCAGCTTCAAGGATGGAGGGCGGCGCCTTTCCAAAACGTGGCTTTCGCCTGCGCGCCTCGCGCATTCGTTGAGCAAAATGTACAACGGTTTCAAGAATTCGTTGGGTTGAAGTCCCTACAGTATTTCTCTGGTGTAACTTAGGAGCGTCAGGACGCAACTGTCGTGGTCATGTGCTGCGTTGCAGTGCCAGGAATGTAATCCCGCTGAATCCCGCTGAATCCGGCTCAGTCCCGCTTTATCCCGCTTCATCCGGCTGAGTCCTGCCTAGTCCGAGGCCCATTCCGGCGTAACAGCTCCCAAAAGGGGCTCAATCCTCCTTAACCTTTCCGACGAAAACCTCCCAGTAGTTGCCTCCTAAGATTGGCGCCGACCCCGCCGCCGGCGGCGCGCAACGTCGAACGCCGCCAGCGACCCAGAATCGCTCGATGTTGAACGACCTGATGTTCCGGGAACGGCCGATCGTTCAATGTGAAACGATCCCCGCGGAGTCAGAAACCAACATCGAACCCAGAACGGCACGAATCTGCCCGCATGAAGTTCCACCGCTGTCTCATGGATAACTGCTCTATTTGGGGCCAGCTGTGGCTGCTGGGACGGGCGCGCGCAAGTCGTGCAAGCTTCGTGGCCTGCATGTCCTCGTTGGGCCGCCAGAGTCCTGATGCTTCGCGTTTCTCCATCAGGCCCTCGCACCCCCACCTCCCCCCCATGGAGTAGATCTTGGCTGTTGTTGGCGCCCGGTTCGAGCAGGTGGAGTTTCCCCCATGAGACGCACGGTTCCAAACAGTCGCATTGAGCAGAAGTTTGGAGCGAGACCCCCCTTCCCTCGCCCCCCCCGTCGCCCAATGTCGAAACGCCGAATCAGAACACATTCGCTAGATGGACACGAGCGGTCCAGCAAAAATGCCTGCGTTGGGCCGCCTGGCCGCGTCTCGGGATCCTCCCGGGGCGACACGCCTGGGACTCCAAGGGGAGGTCTCCGGTGCCCAATGTTTGGGCTCCCTTGGAGCAACTGGGGAGCCGTTGGGGTCCTCCTGGCGCCACGCTGGATGCCATCTGCACAGAGGCTGGGGGCCTACTCTGTGGTGTCGTGGTCCCTCGTCTGGAAACAGCCTGGGGCCCTCTTGGGATGCTCTTCTGGAGCCTCCAGGCGATGGGGCCTCATTGGCCTTTCTGGGCCTTCTCGGGGCCATTTGTTAGAGGCCTCACACGCCAATCGGAGGTGGAAGTGGCAGGATGGTCCAACTCTCACAAAAACAGGATCCTTGATTGACGCTGACCTCTCGGGGCAATCGTTGAGACGTTCGAGGGGGCTTTCGGGACTAAACGAGGGGACGTCTGGTGCCTCCTCGAGCCATGCTGGAGGTAGTCCCGTCCAAGGCGGACCATCTGGCGCCATCTTGGATACCACTCAGCGTAGTTTGAGCACCAGCTCCGCATGGCCCCATCCAGTCCAGAGCACCACGGTGGACGGCAAAATTCTTAACGGAGCGGAATATGGGCCTCCCCAAACAAGGTTCGTCAAAAGGGTTGGTGAGAGTTGGCCGCCTCGCTGAACGGACTGTGCCACTCTGGTGCGCAATCAGCCAATGAATATATCGATAATTCATTATTGCAACCAATAAGATGAAGCAGCTGTGACTCCAAGAGCCAATCACATCCTATCGCCTTGGATGCTTCAAAACCGGATCCGACAGAACCGCACCAAACCAAATCCAATCAATCAATGTGTCCATATCTATGTGGCGCAAGTGCTTGCGCAAGTAATTCAAGCAGCAGCTATCGTAGTGCAAGTTGTGGTTGTAGTGAAGCCTCCCCCAGCTTCGTGCTCGCGCAGTCCCCCCAACGACGTCATCGGATCGTCTGGAGGCAATGCGAGACGCACAGGTGTTCGCCTCGAGGCCATGCATTCACTCTGTAATCCAGAGAAGCGGCGCGGGTCCAGCACGCATGCCTCGCACGATTCTATGCCGTTGGCGAAGGACAGGGTGTGTAAATCGAGCTCACTGGTTGTGAGGAACCTCAAGGGGGGAAAAAACCACCCGGACCCGATAATTGGCGTTTGCTGAATGGCCCTGAGCGTTTACTAAGCCGCCTTGCCCTGTTCGATTTCTTCTTTGGGCGCGTTTACTAACGACTTCGCGTGTCGGGGTGGTTATTATGGGGGTGGATTTTTTGACATCTAGAACCAGCGTTGCAAAGAGGCAGCAGCAACGCATGAGCACCCACGCACACACACACACTCACACACACGCACGTCGTTCATCATGAGTGGTCGGACGCAGCAGGCGAGCATCGTCTCACGTCCCAGTTCCATAGGATCTCGGAGTGACGTGCAGGGTGCTGCCCTGCGCACGAGCCCTCGGTGCCTTGGCTCAGCTGGAGCTTGCGTGCGGCATCGGCAGAGGTCTGTCGGATAAACGTCCCAGCGGTTCACATGATCTTGAGGTGCCAAATTAGGTGAGCAGTTTCTACATGATAGTTCGTAGAGGAGACTCCCTGAGGACATGTATGGAGACGCTCAGGATAGAAGCGACGTGGAATCTTGGAATCTGATGAAGGGGACATGCAGGAGCGACATGTAGGGGGTGGGTGCCTTCATCGCGTTTCCCATTGCGGTTGCCAGGAAATGCTCTCTCATAATTCCGTGCGTGAGCGTTGTCACCTGAACAGCGAGTGTTGGAAGGGGGTCTCAATCATCCTGAGACAGGTGGGTCCGGCAGACGGAAGGGGAAGCCGCCCGCGCCGTGCGGTGCCGTGCCTAGTTCTTGAGGTGTGGGGAAAGTGTCGTCCGCGTGCCGTGGCGTGCGGTACTCGTGTGCCGTGCCGTGCCCTGTGTAGGTTCTGTCGGCAGCGAGCCCGGGGGGGGCTGTGAGAAGGAGAAGGCCTTGTCAGAAGGCGGCGGGACTTTCCAGAAGACTTGTGGCGCCTTCTGAGAGGTTTTGTGTAACTTCGGGGAGGGTTGAGAACACTTCTCAGAAGGCAAGGGGGGGGCTTCCGAACCTTCTGATAAGTCGGGGCTCAAGAGACGGGGGTCAGTGGAAACGGGGGACAGCCAGAGCGCCGGATCTTGCAGGACGCTGCAGGGACATGGTCGCATTGACCCGGGTCTGGGTGCAGGATCCTTCAGGATCTTGCAGGCTCCTTCGAATTGATCCGGGTGTGGGTGCGGATCTTGCAGGATCCTGCAGGATTCTGCAAGGCCTGGTTGACCCGGGTCTGAGTTGTCCCGGGTCCGAAGGTCCCCGAGTGAGGCCTTCTCCTCCGCATTTCTCTCCCCCCCTCGCTCGCCGCCGATTTCCGGGAGTCGGAAGCATTACCACCCGCTGGTCGTACCGTGCCGTGCCCAGTGTCTGGAAGGGCGAGGCGGTTGCCGCCAGCGCTCCGTGCTCGTGCTCCCGTTGCCCGTGCCGCGGCCGGGGCCGCGTCGTGCCGGGCCAGCGAGGCGAAGGCGGTGCCACCCGCGCGCCGTGCACGTGCCGTTCCCTCCTCCTCCTCCTCCTCCTCCTCCTCCTCCTCCTCCTCTTCCTCCTCCTCCTCCTCCTCCTCCTCCTCTTCCTCCTCCTCCTCCTCCTCCTCCCTCCCCTTCTCCTGCTCCCCCCCTCTGCCCTCCTCCTCCTCCTCCTCCTCCTCCTCCTCCTGCTCCTCCTCCTCCTTCTCCTCCTCCTCCTCCTCCGCCTCCTCCGCCTCCTCCTCCCTCCACCTCCTCGGTCCCCATTCCCCACCCCCTCAGCCTCCACCCCAGCCCCCCGGTAGGTACCGTCTCCTCCCCCCAAGCAACGGCGGTGTGGGTGTCGGTGCCGTGGGGGAGCGCGCAGCCCGTGCCTTTCCTGCGTTTCTCGCTGTGCTGTCTTCGTTCGGCACGTCTGCGCATTTGGAGAGGCAGGAGAGTGTGGATGGAGATGTCCTACAAGTTTTAGGTCGGGCGTGTCCTCCTACAGGGGGATTTTCGACGAAACATGAAACATATTCCAAGAATGCCCCAAAAAGGTCAAACCATACCCCACAAATAGTCCGCAGACTATTTTTGGACTATGTTTTGATTATTTCGGGGGTATTTTTTATTTTTCGTCGAAAATCCCCCTGTAGGGGGACAGGCCCGACATAATACAAGTTGGTTCCCAACATCGCCGTTCAGCAACACATCGCCGCTGGCGTAGCCTTGGAGGCAGAAGTCGCACACCTTTCCCGTCGGCGGCTAGGTGGAGGCGATCCGCACCAGCGTCGGGGCAGAGATCGCACACGGCGTGCCTTCTCATATCGCATTGCGGTTTAGGGTCTACGTGCCAGTGCCAGTGCAGTTGCCGACGGGGGGGTGCTGTGCCATCACCCAATTCCCCCCCCCTACCCTGCACAAAGGATACCATCACCACGCCTGATGCAAGCTTGATTCAGTCATTATCGCATCCAACGGCCGCTTCCCACTAGAACAACCCAGGACCCTGCGGATCCTCCTCGAGTACCCTCCCCACGAGAGTTTGGAGTCATGTGTGTCGCGGTTGTGCCGAAAGCGGCAAGCGTCAGAAGCACACCGTCCGCTCTCGAATGCATGCCGTCAAGCCAGACGGACGTCTTGGTGGTTGCGTTTGCGATGATGGCGCGGTCACGTTACCCCCAAGGGTTATGGTCATAGAAAGGCGGTCGCTTCTTTGGTCTGTCATTCGGTTACTCGCGCCTCGGTAGGCCTGATGCCACGCGAGGAATTGGGACTGGTAGTTCCGCGATCCTCCCTGCCCCTCCCTTCCACCCCCGAACATCAACTTTCTTCCCATTACCTGACGCCCGATCTCTTCACGCCTTTCTCCGTCGGACTGCGACTGCGCCCATGGGAGCTGCAGGTGCTCGGGACCTGGGTCGGCACCATCAAGAGCTATAACCACGAGAAGAAGTTCGGATTCCTCTCTTGTATTGAGCTGAACGCGATGAGCGGAGTTCCGGTGCGCCGGCGGGTGCTTCAGCATCTTTTCCTCCACGCTTTCTGGCCCAGCAAGCCACTGCTCGCATCCCTCATCGATGATAGTTCAGAGCCCCGAATCATCAGGGGTAACTCGGGTCAGGGATAACTCGGGTTCGTTTTTCGGGAGTCCAAACCCGAGTTACCCCGGACCCGAGTTACCCCGGATAACTCGGGCGTCCAGAGCCCCGAATCATCAGGGGTAACTCGGGTCAGGGATAACTCGGGTTCCTTTTTCGGGAATCCAAACCCGAGTTACCCCGGACCCGAGTTACCCCGGATAACTCGGGCGTCCAAATAGTCTTGCGATGTTTCCTTCTACCATCCTCTCTTCCCCCTTCGTTTTAATCCTGGTGGGTGTGGTTCGTCCACGTGCCGCCGATCATGCCCTCCGCGTGTGTGCCCAGTCTTCTCCCTTCCAGGAAGCCCGCGCTTCTCCCGAGCCGTGCACGGGGATGTGCGCGCGAGGTTGGCCCCGTGTTCGCCAGAGGTGCAGTCAGGATGATGGGCCTGTTTTCCACCACCACCACCATAAGTTGGAGGGGGAGGGTGCCCTCCTCTTCTTCCTCCTCCTCCTCCTCCTCTTCGTCCTCCTCCTCCTCCTCGTCCTCCTCCTCCTCCTTCCCAACTCCAACTTATGGTGGTGGTGGTGGAAAACACGCCCATCACAGGAGGAGGACGCCAGTTTTGCCCCAGGCAGTGCTTGCATCCAGGGATTCACGATTTCTGTGCCTCGAGTACTGGAGGATGACGATCACTAAATGACCGGGGGTCGTGTTCACGCGGCGGCGCCCGGGATGACGATTAGAGGAAACCAGCCGCGGGCTGGAAAACTATTTTTTAATCGTTCCCCTCCAGTCAGAAAATTATGCAGAAATAGCAGAAAACTATTTTTCTATCGTTCTCTCCCATTTTTTATTCATCGTCATCCCGCAGTGCTCGAACGCGGTGGCCGAGGATCTTCCGCGCTGCCGCCGCTTGCCGCTCCGGGGGCGCTTGTGGGCGCCCCCGCGCGCTGGGTGGGTCAGGCGCCACGTTGCCGCCCGTGCCGCTTCATGTCCTCCTCCTCCTCCTCCTCCTTCTCTGTCTCCTCCTCCTCCTCTGTCTCCTCCTCTTCCTCCTCCTCCTCCTCCTCCTCCTCCTCCTGCTGCTGCGTTGGTCACACGAGGTTGCGCCACGCTGCCGCGCGTGCCGTGTCGTGGGCGCCCCACTGCTCTGAGTTTACACCACCTAGCGTGCACCACACAGCGTGCACGGCGGAGCCCACGCCGCCTAGCTGACGCGAGATGAGTTACACCACGTAGCTTATCTGTACGGCCACCGCTCGGGTGATGAGCCGGTTATGGGGGTGAGCCAGCTAACGGCAGTTGCGATGATTGTGATGGTGTCGATGTTGGTGGTGCGTTCGCGAGCTGGTGACGATGCATGATTATGCTGCTGATGACGATGCATGATGCCGATTGCGATGGTGACGATGCATGGCGACAATCGGGACACCATCGGGACACCATGTCGACTCCATCGGGACACCACCATGAAAATCTGTTCGTAGATATGATCTCACCGTCGGTCGCACTATCAGATATCAAGCGATCAGTCTCATTATGAATCGGTCTCAGTATCCATTACATCTGACGATATCACCATCGATCGGCCTCACTATCAATCTCTCCCAGTATCTATTTGCATATCGATCTCACGGGGCAACCATCGGGACAACCATCGGGGCACCATCGGCACCATCGGGGCAGCATCTGCACACCATCGGGACACCATTGGGACACCATCGGGACATCATCGGGGCACCATCGGGACACCACTGGGACACCATCTGGCGCGCCATGCGAGCCACCCCACGTTCTGCGGGTTCCGCTGGGCCGCTCCGCCCGCGCAGGGGAAGGACCCCCCATTTTGTCCAGCAGGATCTCGATGCCGGTGCCGGCGTCTCGTCCCTGGTGACATTGGTCGACTACACGTAAGAGTGACCTTTCGCCAGAGTGACCTTTGGTGCGGGATCAGCGGGGTCCCCCCGATCGCCGAGCGCGATGCGGTATAGGCGGCCCGCGCCCTTGGGTCTGGCTCCCGTTCGCCCCCGAAAGCTGCGCACCAAAGGTCATTCTTACCCAGGGTCACTCTTGCGTCTAGCCGAATAGGAAAGCCGACGACAGCACCAAGGCCCCCGCTGGAGCGGCGGGTGGAGCGGAACTCCTCAACGGCTTCGGAACTTGGCCCCCCCCCCTGGCGCGGGGGGGAAGGCGGTGGAATCGGAACCGTCGGGCGCCAACCTCAGACTTGCAAAGTGTCAGGGATACGACTAAGGGCGGGCAGGGGGCGGGTGGGAGGAGCGGTAAGAGATGCAGGCCTCGGAACAAAAATAGCGAACACTCATGCCACATTCATCTGTGAACGCCTCCCCCTCCCCCCCAATGTTCAAAGTTGGCGGTGGGTCTGATGAGTTGCACCTCGACTGCAGTCTCCCCCCCGCGTGCCAACTTTGAGTTGGGGGGGCAGGGGGGGTGTTCTAGGGAGGGGGGCCAAACGGGTGGGGGGAGGCGCGGAGGACGGCGGCGGTGGAGTGAGAGGCTTGGGTCATGGAGGAAACCGCATCCTTCCCTCTGGCCCCCCCTCTCCCGAGAACGCCCGCCAACTTCGCCTCTCGTCTGCACGTTTTGTTTCTTGTCGTCTCTCCTGCGCGCTGCGCGGTGTTTCCCTTCCCCCCCCTCCTCACCCCCCCCGCGATTCCGAAGACCAGGACGGGCTCATGCGGGCCCAAATCTTTCGGTCCTCCCATCGCACTTTTACCCATGATTCTGTTCCATCGTTCTTCCATATGAAATCACACCAGCATCGCCCAGCCAGCCTCGACACCACCCTGGATCCCTGTCAACGAATATTACGCGCGCGCACTCGTTCATCTCAAACGTCTGATGTTCCAATAGCCCCTTTTGCGATACAATGTACCACAGAGTCCACGCGCGTGCCGCCGCTCGCGCACGTCAAGACATGTCAAACAATATCTAACAATGTCAAACAATATCACCCAAACAATCTCAAACAATCTGAAACAACCTCTGACAACATCAAACAATATCAAACAATCTCAAACAATATCGAACATCTCAAAGGCTTGTGCGCTCACTCAAACAATATCACACACCTTTGGATGTTCCAACAAAGACATTGCCAGAAATCGGGGCACTCGCTGAAATCGTTAGGGAATCGTCGGTGTCCAGCCAGTCTGTCAAATCGGACCAGTCGGGCCACTCGCACGCGCAGGTCGACGACGTTCCGCCACCATCCACGCGCCCCCGAAGTGTGCCAGATCGTGCCATGTGCTGGCCACGTGCGCACGCTTCCGGGCGCGCCCGCCGAGATCATGCCAGGATGCTTTGAGTCCAGCGAGCGCGCACTTTCCTCCCTCCTCCTCCCTTACCCTCTTCCCTCCTCCTCCTCCTCCTCCTCCTCCTCCTCCTCCTCCTCCTCCACCTCTACCTCTTCCTCCTCCTCCTCCTCCTCCTCCTCCAGCGCAGTCGTTCTCATCGTCGTTAGCGTCATCGCTGCCATCGTCATCGGCATCATCATTATCATCACCCTCGTCGGGACTATCTCTGCCGCCGTCATCGTCGTCGTCATCGTCGACGTCGTCGCCGTTGCCGACGGCATCATGATGTCGTACCCGCCGGAGTTGGCGACCCGCACGGAAGTGCCGCGCGCCAGCGCGGACTTTGAGACGCGCTTGGAAATTCCCACCTGTAAGCGCCGTCGCAGCCGCATAACTTGCGCCAGCCCAACTGGCTTTTCTGTGCGTGGGCGGGCGCGCCCCAGTGCGGCCCCAGAGATAAGCCAGCAAGTTCCAATCAGCAGCCGCAATCGTGGCCAGATGGGTTTTGAGAACCAAGTTGTGGGGGGGAAGGCGGGATGCTTGTGCGAGCATTGCGGCTGACGACTGCAAGTCCCGGTGATTTGCACCGCGTAGTTTTCGTTTCCGCAGTGCAATAGCTCACTGTCTGGGGCCCACATTGGCTAACACATCTTGTTCATCTTTCTGGCAATCGCCCGCGGCGGCCCGGGAACTCCCGGCCCAGACACGGCGCCACGGTGGTCTCGGTCGGAGAGTGCGCCAGCGTACGGCCCCGCCCCCCCCGCCCCCCCCCCGGGCGCGCGCCCAGGGCGACGTCTACCTGCACGACAGGGTGATGACGGGCTTCGCGGTGGGCAGCCCTCCCCCCCCCCGCCAGGGGGCCACACGCGAACCCTTACCCCTACCCCCCCCACGGATTCTGAGAGGGGGGGGGGTCCACGTGGCTCGGGCGCTCCCGAGCGAAGTGAGCCCCCCCCTCCCCCTCGGAAATCGTGGGGGGTAGGGGTGGGGTTCGCATGTGCCCCCCCCCCCCCCCGCGCACCGCTGCCGGGGCCTTTGGGACGAGATCCCGAGAGAATTGCCCCGCGACGTACCCAACCCTGTCTATACACGTGGTGATCACACTCAGGACCGCTCCATGCTGACGGGCATGCTGGAAAGCCCGCAGTGCGGAAGAAGAGCACCCAGCAGTGAAATCAGAAGAGCGCATCAAGAAGAGCAGCGGCAACGCGTAAGACGGACCTCTGCCGGGCCTCCCAGGAGCCAACGAAAGTGGCGACAGTTGCGCATATCGCAGCCCCCCAGGGCGCCGCGAGTTCTCGAGGTGGTCCGCGTGGGACGTACTTCCGCTGGGCCTCCCAGGAGCCCACGAAAGTGGCGACAGTTGCTCAGATCGCAGCCCCCCAGGGCGCCGCGAGGTCTCGAGGTGGTCCGCGTGGGACGTACCTCTGCTGGGCCTCCCAGGAGCCCACCGAAATTGGCGACAGTTGCGCAGATCGCAGCCCGACGGCACGAGAAAAGAGGAGAGGGGAACACAAGAAACAGGAGAGGAGGAGGGGAGGAGGGGGAGGAGGAGGAGGACGGGGCGACCACACTGCTCTATTCAAAACGAATACTCAACCATAGGAGGGTTGGGAAAAAAGAGAGAGAGAGAGAGAGAGAGAGAGAGAGAGACAAAGAAGGAGAGAGAGAGAGAGAGAGAGACAGAGAGAGACGCACACACAGACACACAGACGCACGAACGCGCCAGACATTCAGGCAGACAGAGACAGGTCGACAGACGGACAGGCAGGCTGACAGAGACAGACAGGCAGGTATAATGACGGACAGAGAGACAGAGACAGAGAGAGAGAAGCAACATTAGCTTGACGAAGGACCCAACCATATGCAGGTGTGAGTACCGCAATTGTGATCCCCCTTTTCGGTGATGATCCCTATGAGGCAACGAACCGTGCTAGGGGTGTGCCGAAATGAGTGGCGTGGTACACAACGCGAACGAAAACGATTGATCTGAGTACGTAGGGAGACTGAGCGCGGGCGAATCTGAGCGCGAGTGCGTCTGACTGTGAATGAATCTGCGTGCGAGCGAGTCTACGTGCATGAATGCGAGTATGACAAAGCATGGTACAATTTTATATGAATGTCAATAGTTTGAAAATGACTGCCTCTGAGTACTCGTGACGGTGGGCGTGGCCGCCGCAAGGAGCTTCCCTGGGACTCCCCGACGGCATCGCCCGCGCGCCGCGACGCCACCGCGAGGATCGCGCCCGCTTCCTCCCCTTGTTTTACTCCCTTTTTGCCCGCGCGCTCAAAAGTCCAAGGCTGCGGGCGCAGCGCAGCGCGGAGTCCCAACGACGCGCGCAGGTCGCCCTGGGGGGGTCCCAGCGACGCGCGCGGGTCTTCCGCTGCGCGCAGCAAAGAGAGCTAGCTGGCTGGCTGATAGCGGGCAAGGCTCCTGCCGCTGGGCAGAGCGACGACGGGCGAGCGAGGCGCGGAAGTCCGACGGCCTCCGACGGAGGTGTACTGGGTGGGGGAGACGCATGCGGACTGCGCCACGGGGGCCTTCGGTGGAGCTCCCTATGCGCCCACGAAACGTGTGAGGGGTGTGCCGAAATGGGCGTGCGGGACGCATGCGGGCACACCCACTGGGACCTTCGGTGGAGCTCCCTATGGGGCCACAAAACGTGTGAGAGGCGTGCCGGAATTAGTGTGCGGGACGCATGCGGGCGGCGGCACTGGGGCCTTCGGTGGAGCTCCGTATGGGGCCACGAAGCGTGTGAGCGGTGGGCCGAAATGGGTGTGCGGGACGCGTGCGGGCACACCAACTGGGACCTTCGGTGGAGCTCCCTATGGGGCCACGAAGCGCGTGAAAGGGTGTGCCGAGATGGGTGTGTGGGACGCATGCGGGCACACCCATTGGGACTTTCGGTGGAGCTCCCTATGGGGCCAGGAAGCGTGTGAGGGGTGTGCCGAAATGGGCGTGCGAGACGCGTGCGGGCACACCCACTGGGACCTTCGGTGGAGCTCCCTATGTGCCCACGAAACGTGTGAGGGGTGTGCCGATATGGGTGTGCGGGACGCATGCGGGCACACCCACTGGGACCTTCGGTGGAGCTCCGTATGGGGCCACGAAGCCTGTGAGCGGTGTGCCGAAATTGGTGCGCGGGACGCATGCGGGCACACCCAGTGGGACCTTCGGTGGGGTTCCCTGTGGGGCCACGAAACGTGTGAGGGGTGTGCCGAAATAGGTGCGCGGGACGCATGGCAGAGGCAATGAGGGGGAGGACGGAGGAGGGAGGGGGCAGCGGGAGGAGGAGACGCGGGGCACCGTCTCTTCAAAACGAGGACCCAACACCACAGGATGGTTGGGAAAAAGAGAGTGAAAGAGATAGGTAGAGAAAACAAAACAAACTAGTGACGGCCACTTTCTTCCTCCTACGTCCTCGCCTCCTTCCTAAACGCACGCGGTCCTGAGGGTAGGGGGGAAGGTAGATTTCCAGTGCAGCCAGGCTGGAAGTAAAAGGAATAGAAGGAGCAGCAGGAGCAGCCCGAGCTTCCCATCTGGTATCACGCACGTCTGAGCCACGGCAGGAGCAGCTGGGGGATGGCCAGCGGGGAGGCCAGATCCACCTCCCCGTCCTTCTCGTTATTGTCCTCCTCCTCGTCGTCGCCATTGATAGACCAAGGAATGGGGAGGTGGGCACTTGTATCTTGAGGAGACTCCAGGGTGCGGGACCTCGTGCCCTCAGGACCATCCTCTCCTCATGCCAAGCCCCCTCTCTGTTCCTCCTCCTCCTCCTCTTCGACTTCCCCCTGCTGCTGACAACGGTGCACCTCGGGTGGTCGAAGCCCCGGACGGAGGTCCGAGCACGACCAGAGCTCCCGAGCGGCGGTGTGCTGGCACATTGGGTGTTCAGGGCACGGCCCGCATGCCGCCTGTTAGAGGTGGCGACGGGGCTGGATGGCACAGGGGGCTGGGCATGACACATGGGCGGTCGGAGGAGGAGGAGGAGGAGGAGGAGGAGGAGGAGGAGGAGGAGGGGATGGCGGGGATACCTCCTCCTCCTCCTCCTCCTCCTCCTCCTCCTCCTCCTTTTTTGCTCCCCCTCCCTTCTTCTCCTCCTCCTCCTCCTCCTCCTCCTCCTCCTCTTCCTCCTCCTCCTCCTCCTCATCCTCCTCCCCTCCTCCTCCTCCTCCTCCTGCCAATTCGATAGGCTTCGCCATCCGATCCTAGACTTCTGCTGTCTTCATCTTGAATCGTCCTGAATCGTCGTCCTCCTCCTCCTCCTCCTCCTCCTCCTCCTCCCTCCTCTCTTCCTCCTCTCCCTCTTCCTCCTCCTCCTCCTCCTCCTCCTCCCTCCTCCTCCTCCTCCTCCTCCTCCTCCTCCTCCTCCTCTCACTCTTCCTCCTCCTCCCCCCTCCACTGTCTTGGCCCAGCGGCCCCCCGGTCGCGCCAGGGTGTGGAGGGGGGGTCTGGCTTCGGCCAGGCTCACGGGGAGTCCTGCTCTGTCCCCCTTGGGCAAGGGGACTGGGGGGTGCAGGCCAGGGCACCCGCCCCGCCTGGTGGCGAGGGGTGTCCTGTGTCCCCGACCAGCGCCTGGCGTGCCTGGCGGGTG
>CAUYUJ010003224.1:1285000-1360000 GCA_963575745.1 Prorocentrum cordatum
CACTACCGGTTCGAACCCCACCCCCCCCCTCCTCCGGAAAACCGGGGGGGGTCACTACCGGTTCGAACCCCTCCCCCCCCCCCCCCTGCTTCATCATGAAAAGGGGGGGGGGTCACTACCGGTTCGAACCCCCCCCCCCCTCCGGATCCGGAAAACCGGGGGGGGTCACTGCCGGTTCGAACCCCCCCCCCTCGAAAACCGAGTGGGGGTGCGGACAGTGGTGGGGACGGTGTTGGTGGGGACAGTGGTGAGGGGACAGCGGGACAGTGGTGGGAACAGTGGGACAGTGGGACAGTGGTGGGGACGGTAGTGGTGGGGACAGCGGTGGGGACAATGGTGGGAACAGGGGGGACAGTGGACAGTGGTGGGGACTGTGGTGGTGGGGACAGTGGTGTGGGGACAGTGGGAATGAGGTGGAAACAGTGGGACAGTGGAGGGTACAATGGTGGTGGGGACAGTGGTGAAGGCGGTGGCGAGGACGGCGGTGGGACAATGGGACAGAGGTACAGTGGGGACAGTGGTGGGGACAGTGGGGACAGTGGTGGGAACAGTGGGACAGCTCAGTGGGACAGCGGAGGAGTCAGTGGGACAGTGGGGACAGTGGGGATAGTCGGGCAGTGGTTGGGGCCGTGGAGAAAGTTGGGAGAGTGGAACCGTGGTGGGAACAGTGGTGGGGACAGTGGGGACAGTGCGACAGTGGTGGTGGCACTGGTGGGGACAGTAGGGGCGGTGGTGGAACCAGTGGGGACAGTGGTGGTGAGGACAGTGGTGCTGGGAACAACAGTGGGGGATGTGGTGAGGACGGTGGTAGGGACCGGGAGTCGTTTGCTGGCGGTGAGAGGGGAGGGTGGGGAGGGGTTCGAACCGGTAGTGACCCCGGGGGGGTTCGAACCGGTAGTGACCCCCTCTGGTTTTCGAGGGGGAGGGGGAGAGAGGGGGGAGGGTTTCGAAACGGTAGTGACCCCCCGTTTTTCCCCCCCCGTTTTTCGAGCGGGAGGGGGGGGGGGGGGTGGGAGGGGGGGAGGGGGGGGGGGGGGGGGGGGGGGGGGGGGAGGGTTAGGGGAGGGGGGGTTTTTGCCGGGGAGGGGGTGGGGGGGGGGGGGTGGGGGGGGGGGGGGGGGGGGGGGGGGGGGGGGGGGGGGGGGGGGGGGGGGAGGGGGGGGGGGGGGTGGGTGAGGGGGGGGGGGGGGGGGGGGGGGGGGGGGGGGGGGGGGGGGGGGGGGGGGGGGGTGGGGGGGGGGGGGGGGGTTGGGGGGGTGGGAGGGGGGGGGGGGGGGGGGGGGGTGGGGGTGGGGGGGTGGGGGGGGGGTGGGGACTAGGCGGGGGGTCCATGCAGGGGTGGGGGGATTTTCGGAGGGGGGGGGGGGGGGGGGGGGGGGGGGGGTGGGGGGGGGTGGGGGGGGGCGGGGGGGGGGGGGGGGCGGGACCCCCGGGTTCCAGAGGAGAAGGTTGGCAGTTTTCCACAGTAAAGCGGCGGTGGATCACGCTCTCTCGTATGTATGTGTATGTGTGTATGTGTGCATGTGTGTATGTGTATATGTCTGTCTGTCTGTCTGACTGTCTGACTGTCTGTATATATGTATACACATGAATACATGGCGAGCCCTGTTACCAGGAGCTGGGAACTCGGGAATCCAGTCGCCCGCCAAGACCAATCCAAATTCTGGAAACGGGAACCCATAACCCAGAACTAGGAACCCAGTAGCCCACCGAGACCAGTCCAGAATTCGGAAACGGGAACCCTGAACCCAGAACTGCGAATCAGTGCACCCGGCCGCTTACCGAAGTCGGCGGCGAATTTTCGCCAAGACCAGTCCGGAATCCTGGAAACGGGAACCTGGAACCCAGAACCAGGAACTTGGGATCCCGGCCGCCTACCGAGATCGGCGGCGAATTCTCGCAAATCGTCCAATTACACCAACCAGTGGACGGTCTTCAAATCTAGTGTTATGGATATTGAGATCGAGTGTGAGATCGACAGTGAGATCGATAGTGGGATCGACCGTGAGGACGAGAGTAAGGTTTATGTGAGACCGATCGTGAAGTCGGTTCAGTGAGATCGACATAGTTTGATCGATCGTGAGATCGCTTGCGCGATCTATAATTAGTAAGAGCCGTTGTGAGATCTATCGTGAGATCGATTGTGAGATCGAAAGTGAGGGGGGCAATGAGATCGATGGTGAGACCGATCGATAAGGAGATCGACCAGGAACCCCGGCGCCCACCGAAATCGGCCCGGAACAAGCAACCGGGAACCCGGGAGCCCGGAACCGGGAACCTTGAGAACGCGGCCTACCGAAATCGGCCGCTCATTTTCGCCAAATCTTTCAAGATCCGCTATAGGACCCCTTCAGTGCAAGCACTGATTGGGGATATTTGTTAGGACCCCTACAGTGCAAGCATGGATTGGGGAATAGAGCATTGCCGTCGCGTCTCCTCCTCTCCTCTCCTCCTCCCCCTCCTCCCCCTCCTCCCCTCTCCTGCCCTCTGCTCCTCCCTCCTCCCCCTCCCCCTCCTCCTCTCCTCCTCTCCTCCTCCTCCCCCTGCTCCTCTCCTCCTCCTCTCCTCCTCCCCCTCCTCCTCCTCCTCTCGCGCCTCCTCCTCTCCTCTCCTCCTCCCCTCCTCCCCTCTCCTGCCCTCTGCTCCGCCCTCCTCCCCAATCCTCTCCCATCCGCCCTCCTCCCTCTCCCCCTCCTCTTCCTCCTCTCCTCCTCCCCTCCTCCCTCTCCTCCTCTCGCGTCCCTCCTCCCCTCCCCTCCCCCTCCCTGCCTCCGCCTCCTCCCCCTCCTCCTCTACTCCTCCTCTCCTCCTCCCCCTCCTCCTCCTCATCTCGCGCCTCCTCCACTCCTCTCCTCTCCTCCCCCTCCTCCCCTCTCCTGCCCTCTGCGTCTCTCGCAGGCTCCTCGGGAGCTCTCACGCGCGGAGTGGAGTGACATTTCAGCCGGGCCTGTCCCTCTGCAGGGAGAATATTCAAAAGTAGGCAGAACATAGTCTGGGGACTATTGTTTGACAATGTTTGAATATTTTAGGGTATGTTTTGACAATTTGTCAATTTTTCTACCAAAATCCTCCTGTAGGGGGACAGGCCCGACTTAAAGTTACATGGGGACACAGTTGAGACCTCGCGGCTCCCTGAGGGGCCTGCGAATTGTGAAGCTGTCGCCACTTTCGTGGGCTCCTGGGAGGTCGCGCGGAGCGGAGTGACAGGGGGACCCACTTGAGACCTCGCGGCTCCCTGGGGGGGCTGCGAATTGTGAAACTGTCGCCACTTTCGTGGGCTCCTGGAAGGTCGCGCGGAGCGGAGTGACAGGGGGACCCAGTTGAGACCTCGAGGCTCCTGGGGGGGCTGCGAATTGTGAAATTGTTGCCAATTTCGTGGGTTCCTGGGAGGTCGCGTGGAGTGGAGTTACGCGGGGACCCAGTTGAGACCTCGTGGCTCCCTGGGGGGGCTGAGAATTGTGAAATTGTCGCCACGTCTGTAGCGTTCGGCGCTGTTACTGTCACTGAACATGCATGTCCCCCCCTTCACCCTCCTCCACAGGTTTCCCCCCGACCATATCTTGCCATTCCTGCGTGTTGATGTTGTGTACTTCTGGGAGCTCATGTGCACCTAGAGATCTTCAACATGTTTGTAGTGAGTGGTCCTAAACCCTAAACCAATCCGCCATTCGTTCAGAAAGGATGGGTACGTCACCAGGTGATTTATTATATTTCCTGTATCAATATCTCCCTCTCTCTATCTCCCGTCTGCTCTCCTCATATGAACATTAGGAACCATTACCAACAACAAAACGGCGTCTGCATCAGACCAGAAGTTCTTCCCCAAAGGCTGACCTTAGCGCGTTACGTGTTCCCACGATGGCCGTCGGCCCTTCCCGCCACCCTGCCTGGGCTGTGGGTATGAGGCGTCGTGGACGTTCGTTGGGATACCGTGCGAGGACTCTCGAGGGCCTCTTGGAAGGAGTTTTGAGGCATCTTGGGAGCCGGTTTGGGGCCCCTGGGAGGCCTCATAGGGCCTCTTGGGCGCCTCTCGGAGCCTATCGGGGTTTTGTTAAGACGGCAGATTCCGATTTTTCGGCTCGTGGTCCCCCTCTTGTGCACCTCTTTGGGCCGTTCTGGGGCTCCTCTTAGGCCGTCTTGCGGCGTCTCTCGGATCGTCTTGATGCCCTTCTTGGGCCGCCTTGGGGCCGTCTTGCCAGTCTTTTTGGCCGTCTTGGGGCGGTTTTGTGGACCTCTTGGGGTGTCTTCGCGCGTCAGAAAGCCGAAAAAAGCGAGGAGACCAACAACATTCAAACACCAATGGCAAATCAATGCTGTTGGCCTTTTTGAGGCCTTCCGAGGAATCTTGGACCCCTCTTGGGGCGTATTGGAGGCCTATTGGACCGTCTTGGGGCCATCATGGGCGTCTTGGAATAATTTCTAGGCGTCTCGAAGCCCTTTTGGGCCGGAGCAAGTCACGCGGGCAGATGCGGGAAGCCCTGGACAAGCCTCCGCAAGCCCTGGGAGATTGGACAATTTGGGCTCCAGGCACTTACGAGACTGCTCAGGAGTGAGGATTGGGGCTCATAGGTTTCGAAAAGGACCTCAGTGCACGCCCACTCCGTGCCCAGAGGCACGGTGGCGGATAGTGCTACACAAGAGATGGCCAGCGGATTGTCAAACCTTCCGTCGTTGTCGACGAATCTCTTGTCGAACGCTACAGTCAACATGTATAACAAGGGTGCGCGGTAAGGATGCAAGGGCCTGGGATGCCCATGTGAACGTTTTTCAAGCCAGGTTGGCCAGCGAAAGGGTCCAAGGATGGGCCCGAGGAGGCATGGATGCAAGGGTAGCTTTGGGAAGGTTGCCCATCCTTACTATGCGGGCTGACCGTATAGTAGTGGCCTCCGGCCAGTGCCGCCGATCCGGGGCGCTCCCGATGCTGATGGGAATGGGCGACCGTGTATGCTGAAGATACAGCCCTCGATCCCCGAGCACTGACTGGCGTCGGCAAGGGCGTCCCCCCCTCCTCCCCTTGCAGAGCGACCCCTCCCCCCTGGCCCCCGAGCACTCAGTGGCGTCGGGAATGGCGCCCCCCCCCCCCCTGGCAGAGCGAAGCTTGAGCGAGCTCAAGTCCGCGCTCTCAGGAACTCCCACGCCGCATCGGCGGATTTCGCGTTGGAGGAGGAGGAGGAGGAGGAGGAGGAGAAGGAGGAGGAGAAGGAGGAGGAGGAGGAGGGGGGGAGGAGGGGGAGGAGGAGGAGGAGGAGGAGGAGGTGGAGGAGGAGGAGGAGGAGGAGGAGGAGGGGGAGGAGAGCGAGCGAGCCCCCCCCAGGCAGCTCTCTTCCGCGCCGCCTGTGCGGCCCGAGCGCCCCCGGCGGCCCCTCGGTGCCTGCCCCCCTCAGCGGCCATGCCGGCTGCAGCCTCGGGGGCCCCCAGACGGGGCGGCGACCGCACCGTGTGTTGAGCAGTGGCGAAGCGTCCCAGCTCGCCGATAGGCCTGCCAAAGAATGCTCCAAGAACCTTCTGTGGTTTGCACGAGGTGTTCTTGGAACATGTCTGGCCGAGGCGATCGTGTTTTGACGCGTAGGGTGCAGGTTCTGAGAGCACCTTAGTTTTTTGTGCATAGAACATGTTTGGGTTCTATAAGAACATGTCGTGGTAGGCCTATAGGAATGGCTGGACGGTCGGTCCCTGCTCAAGTGTGGTGAGGCGGTGGGGATTCGGGGTCTCCGCACGGTTTTGGGACTCGGGTCCCTCTCCGAGGACGTCTCGGGCGACGGGGGCCTCCAAGGTCCCAAGATCGCGCGGCGACGGACCTTGCGGCGAGGTCCTGGGGGATCTCGAGGTCACCGCACGGTATGTCACCGCACCGTTTCGGGACTCCAAAGCAACGCTTCCTGCGCGGCAGCGCAGGGCCCTGGTGCAGGAGCTGAACAAGAAGGGGCTCGTGCACCTGGAGAGTCCGGACGATCCCGCGGCCTTCGAGAGCGCGTTGGCAGACTTCGACGCGGCGGTGGGCGAGTTTGCTGCCGCACGGGGGAGCGGCGCGAGCAAGGTTCGGGGCGCCGACGTCGTCCTCTTCTCCAAGATGCTCTGGGTGTCGGAGAAGGTCGCGAGGCCAGAGATGCAGCCCAAGATCGCGCGTCTGCCGTCGGGCAGGCTGGTCCAGCGGCAGGGATCCGACGTGGACGTGGTCGCGACTGTTTCTGGCAGGTGGGAGGACCGCGTGCTGAGCGTCATAGATGGCGTGACGGGCCCTGCATCATCGCGGAGCCCAGCATGCTGCGATGCATGCTTGTCACACCTGTTCCGGCAGCAAGCCGTATAGCCTTGGCCGCACAGATCCGTTTGCAGGAGGGCCGCGGAGCCATCGGGTCTCGGACTGAGATGCATCGCCGGCGGCACGGCAACGCTCTCCCCGCTCTGTGTGCGCCTCGCCGTCGCAGTTCGTCCGCCATGTCTCGTCGATGCCGCCGGTGCATGCTGCGATCCTTGCCTTGCAAGCTTCTGCTCCTCGTCGTTCGTCCTCGTCGTCATCGTGCTCGCTCTCGCCATCTCTCTCTCGCTCTCTTTCCTCTGCCTCGGAGTGAGCGTGGAAGCCTTGGGCCTTTCACCGGACCCAGTAGCGCTAAGAACCTCACGCCCACCTCGAGAACGGGCGCGCGGGCAGGACCGAGGCCTCGAGGCCCAGGGGCAGGTTTACAGGTTGCTTTGGTGGCGGAGCCTGAACATACGTATTGGAGACCATCATGGCTCGCAGGAGGCGAAGATACCGGCACCGCCACCCTTCCGCGATTTCGCCTTCGACATTGCTCGTTTGGATTCGCCTCGACATCGTGGTCAGAGCGCACCCCGGGAGAGGTTCAGGGAGCAGTGGTATCGGCATCCCATCGTTTTCCCAGGTACGCGCATCAGATACAGAAACGGCGCCCTATCATTCCCCGTTCTCCTGCGTCGTCATGAGGGAAGGGGATTGGCAGTGCCAAGACGGTCACCATAAGGGGCCACCTCTGTTTGAATTTTGAGGATGGAGGAGAAGGAGGAGGAGGAGGAGGAGGGATGAGCTTTTTGTGTGTTCCTAGGTGGGCTTATAGTGGGTCCTGGGGGTGTCCTCGTTCCCCTCTTCAGTAAAGAGGTTGCGAGCTCCCCATTGGTGACGCCCATTGGCTTCGTGTGAGGGAGAGTAGATGGGACGTTGCCGCGGGTTATGCCGCAGGGTCAATCAATCAATCAATGACGCCGTGTCTGCACGACACATCGGCTAAAGCAGCGCCGCTGGCTGGAGGCGTGTGTCCGCCATGGCACAAGGCAAGGGCAGTTCACAATCTGATAGCCCAGCGTTTGGCTGGTGGAAGAAACTGGCTGCCATGGCTTATACTGGGAGGGGGGAAGAGGAGGAAGAGGAGGAGGGGAAGGGGGGGGAAGTACCAACTCCCTTCCCTCGGGGTATCTCAGAGCCTGCTGGTCTTGATACATTATATGATAGCGTGGCGCCAGGCCGCTGACCTCCAGGAGCGTGGGTTAAAATTCTCAGGCGAAGGAAACATCGCTTTCTCGCCCGCTGGAGCGGCGGGGGCAGGGGCAGGGAGGGGCGGGGCGGGAAGGGCCGACGGGGCACGGGGGGGAGGAGGACGGAGGATGCCCCTGATCGCCGAGAGCGCTTGTGCTCCAGGCCTCGGAAAAAAATAGCGAACACTCATGCCACATTCATCTGTGAACGCCTCCCCCATCCCCCCAATGTTCAAAGTTGGCGGTGGGTATGATGAGTTGCACCTCGACCGCAGTCTCCCCCCAGAGAGCCAACTTTGAGTTTGGTGGGCAGGGGGGGTGTTCACTAATTGTTTCCCTCTACCGTCTGACCACCGATCCCCAGCTCAATCGAGGCCGGCCTCTTCCCCTCGGACCACGCAAATCGGCTGGCTCTACTGCACAATGTTTAAATACTGCACGGCGGAGGTGCGACTCTGGCATCGCCGCGACTCTGCCAAGCACAAGAAGCTGCCGGAACAACATGTATTGGCTCAGCTGTGGTTCGCGTGCTCGTCGCCGTACTTCTGCGTTCGTCACGTGAGATAATCGAGTGTGGGATGCCCAATATTTGCCAGATGCACTGAGCATGACACGCGTCGAGCTTGTCCTGATCGGCCTTCCTCAGGCAGAGCGTCTCGATGCCGTAAGTTAATTTGCTGACGATAAGAGCGCGGAACAGTGTGATCTTGCGTGTCCGTGAGATGTTCGCGTGCAGCCACGCGAGTTTCAAATTCTGGAAGGCTAGCCTTGCTTCCCCAATCCGTCTTGCAACGGCTGTGCCAGTGCCTCCATCAGCGCACACCTATCCACCCAGATACACTGCGGATGCGACTGGTTCATTGGCACCCCCTCTGATGTCAGGATGTCAGTGTCATGTCTAACTCGCAGATGCAAAGTCTTCGACCAGTTTGGTTCGAGACCGTACTCGCGAGCTCTCAACACGAGGCAGTTCAAGAAGCGCTGCGCTCTCGGGATATCATCGGATACTATCGCCGTGTCGCCTGCGAAGGTGGCATCGAAGCAAACGCCGTCAAGTGGCGTCGGGCCGAGCAGGGTCGCCACGTCATTTTCGACGTTCGTCACGGGAACGGTCAGCATGATGATAAACGAGTAGGGGCCGAGTGGGCACCCTTGCGCGATGCCTGCGCCGATTGAACGAACTCCAGAGCACCCCTGCTCGTGCTGCCATCGCGAACGTGCGCTTCGTGTAGATGCTGGCAGCCATTTCCGCGCAAGCCTGCGGGATGCCGAGACGAGCCAAGGCTACCCGGAGCGTCGCCAGGTCGACCCATGTCAAAGGTTTTCGACCAGTCTAAGAGGACGGCCGACAGTTTGCCATCTTCGGTCGCCCACGCCCTCCCGATAGCCCTCTCTGAGGAGGAAGATCGCGCCCGTGGAGCGTCCTCTGCTTCCGGAGACCATACTGCGTGTCCCCCAGCTTCTCCTCCACCTCTTCTGTCGCCATGCGCCTCGATAAGAGGCTCGCAAGAACTTTGTAGCTGACGGAGGGAAGGGAGATCGGCCAGTAGTTCTGCGGCAAGGACTCGTCGCATTTTTTGAATATGGCCGTCACTGAGCAGTGTTTCCATGATTGCGGGATTGACCTGCTGGTCCAGCACGCGTTGCAGAGATCGAGAAGGATTTGGCAGGCTTGGTCACAGTGACGTAGGGCCTTCCAGAATTCGGGTGGGATGCCGTCAGGGCCAGCTGCCTTGCCCTCCTTGAGCTTTGGCAAGACCGCCACAATTCGTATTACGGCGGGTGTTGTGTAGTCCGCGAGGCCCAAGGCCCAAGGCAGTTTGCGCCGCCTGGCACCTCGGTTCGCAGCCGCTCTCCGAGCAGCTCCGCGGGTCTGCGACCCAGGGGCCCTAGTGGAGCTGTGCTCCTCCTCGTCCCCCGCGAGGCTGCCCCACCCGAACTCTACGAACCCTACCCAACCCACTCTTTTTTCTTCTGAATAAGGCCTCCCTGACGCACCCCGAGGCCGGTCGAACGGCCGGGCTTGGCTGGGCGTTTCGCCTGAGGTTCCCCCACCATCCATGACCCTGAAGCGTCAATACTGGCCACAGTTTCACGGATGGAGGGCGGGTCGTTTTCAGCATATGGTTCCCGCTTTAGCGTCGCGCACATTCGTTTTTCAAATTGTGCAAGAGTTTCACGGATGGAGGGCGGTTCGTTTTCAACATGTGTTTCTCGCTTTTTTTTTTGTTTTTTTTTTTTTTTTTTTGTTTTTTTTTTTTTTTTTTTCTTTTTCTTTTTTTTTTTTTTTTTTTTTTTTTTTTTTTATTTTTTAGCGCCGAGAACATTCGCAAGAGTGGCAGGGGTTTCCATTACATACTACGTACCTGAAGGCGTGTTGGATCGTTCCAGGATTACAGGTCGCGACAAGTTTTCGCTGATTTTGCAATGTTGCAGTCCCAGGACTGCCTCTCCTCCTACTTTTGCGTCCAGCACCAACTAGAGGCGGCCGTTTGGCTGCGGGGTTAAGTGCTGCCAAACAAACCGAGCTCAGCAATGCGGCAACTTGCCCACCCCGGTCTGATGATCACCGCAGATGTTTTTGGATTGGTTTTATGTTTTGTGTCCCTGCTCTTTTATCGTTATCTTGTTGTGTTTTGTTTGTTATTTTTTTTTTTATTCTTTTATTATTTTTTCTTTGGATTGGCCTGGAAGTGTTGGGCACCTATAAGCAGGGCTAGAGGGAAAAGAAGAGGGCCCCGACGTGCGCAGAGTATGCGCCAGCCAAGCGGAGCACGGGGGTGAGCTTGGTATCGCTCGGACCTGTGCATTTTTTCTCGGCGGGGATCATTGAGGAGCATCCTGGATTATCAAGCCAGAAAAGCACGCACACAACCGGAACATGCACGGGACGTGGACGTCCGAGCGATTCTTTTTTTGCGCAGGCTGCGGGGGCGCCACGCTGGCGCCTGAAGCGTCAGGCACCCGCGGGTTGCCGCGGTAAGCAAGGAACGCAGTGCAACACACAGGTGAAAGAGAGGAAGGGGAAGTACGAGACCACATGATGATGAAACTGATGAGGCTCGTGATGAAGAGCACGGAGAGGGCGAGGCTGCTGGAGGAGTCCTGCTCGGGGTGGCGCTCGGCTGCCACGTCCGCCACCCTCGCGAGGCTTCCTCGATTAGCACACCTGCCTGGAGGTCGGAGAGCAAGACCAGCATGCGCATGCGGACACGCAGGGATAGGAGGCAGGAGAGGACACACGGCCTAGCTGGGCAATCGCCCTGCTCCTCAAGCCTTCCGCCCGACTCCTCCAACAACCAGCAGATACTGGAGAACGAGCGAGAGACTATGCGCCTCGCTCTTGCGAGGTCCACTGCTGAAGGCACTCCAGAGTTCAGCGGCGAGCGCCGAGCTGTGATGAGCTGGGCGACAGAGTAGGCTCTGAGAGGCTCACGTCCGCAGCGGTCACGAGAGGCGCTGTGGCCAAAGTCGAAGAGCGCAAGCTTGCGTCCTGGCACGGACCGCGCCGTCAGGACGAACATATCCTGGAGCGGGCCGCGCCGTTACGACAGGCCTCCTGGAACGGGCCGCGCCACAGCACGGGCGACCACAGGTGTTGGAGGCCGGTCGGAACAAGATGGGACAGTGGGAGCTGGTGGAGCCAGGGTGCTGCGAGAGGCAACGATCAACTACCCAAGAACGGCGTGCACCTCAACTCACAGGGCCGCCATCGTCCCCACCCCCACCTCCTCGGCCACAGCCGCGGGCCTGCGTGCCGTCGCCGCCGACGGTGCAGCGGCGTCAGAGAGCAGGCCCCGGCAAGCTGCGAAGCACATCGTCTCTCCTCGACGCCGCGATCCGCCTCCCGTCCAGCGCCTCCCCGCGTCGCCACGACAGAGGGGCACGGCGGAGACAAACTGAGAGGATCGCCTCGATCACGATATCTGCCGCCCCCCCTCACTGCTCCCGATGGCCAAGCCTGCGTTGGTGAGGTCGTCGGGCAAGTGGAGCAGCGAGGGCCAGCAAGGGAGCAGCGAGGGCAGGCAGCATCGAGGAGAAGGAAAGCTGCTAGGGGGCACGGGCCGTCACTCACGCCCTTCCTGCGTCACTCACGCCGAGACGAATCAGGTACTGCTCCCCGTCGCGGCGCCGCTCCTCCTGAGTGTACCTGAAGTGCACCCGATCGCCAAGAAGATGGCGCCCTGGAAATAGAAAACACAATCGTGGGAGCAGAAGCTCTCGAACGTCTCCACGATCTTGAGGGCGCTCATCTGCTCGTGGCACTTGATGGCGGACCTGCACAACGACCTGCAAGTTCTGCCGGCTGTGCCGCATGAGCTCGCACATGTATTCCAACCAGTCTCGGGGAGCATCGTGTTGAAGAAATGCCCGGGGATGTCGAGCGTCATCTGGTGCGTGCGCAGGAGGGTGCGCTTCACATCAGCGGAGTCCTGGTAATGCTCCAGGGCGCATTGTTTCAGACTGTCCTTCTCGCACTAGTTGCCGATGAACTGCTTGTCGTGGTGGGTGAACATCTTCATCTGCAGGATGGTCTCAGCCACCTTTGGCGCCTGTTCCAGGCTTATAGCAAACAGCTGGGTCTGCAGCTGGACCTGGTCTGGCCTGTTTCCCTTGAGCTATTCGAGCCGGATCGAGGTCGTCTCCTGGGGCCGATTCTGCTCCATGAACACCTCGACGACCATGTGGATGTCGATCAGGGGGCCGATCTCCCCCGTCAGCCTGCCGTACTCGAGCTTGCCGTCCAGCGGACTCCAGGGCGTTCAGTGTGCCGTGCTCGAGCTTGCCAGGCGGGCTTTGGCCTCATTCAGGAGCGAAAGAAGGACGTACACGTACATGAATCCACGCTGATTTCGAGAGTACGTTCTGCGCAAATGCTTGTCTAACGCGGCCAGCCTCGCGGATCGAGGGGCTGTGTTCATGTACATAGCTGGGCGCGTGCGCCCTTTGTGGGCTCCCTACTCTTGGCCGTCGGCCAGGCCGCCCGAGATGCGGGCTGCTGCCACCAGGGGCCGCCGACGCGGCGGGGGCCGGGGTGATCCCGGGGGTCGTGTGGGGGCCTACCCCACCCCGTGCGTGACCGTCGGCGGGCGCAGCGTTGCCGCCGCCCGCACGCGGGTCCTGACGGCATCCCAACAAAGGCGGGCGGAAGAATAATGCCTGCCGAAGGTCATCTTCCGCCTCAGCAGCACCCGACCTCCCCAGAACGCGACTCCTCTTATTCTCCCTCCTCCTCCTCCTCCTCCTCCTCCTCCTTCTTCTTCTTCTTCTTCCCCTCCTCCCCCCCCTCCTCCTCCTCCTCCTCCATCCCTTCTCCTTAAATAATTCTTTACGCTTCGCGTATCCCCACCAGCCCATCTCAAAGCAGCAACTCTTGCGAAGCATGCCGACAGTCGTGTTTTTCAGGCGTGTTTCCGCCTGCCCCCGCATATCTCCCCTGTTCCTCCTTCCTCCCGCCTCCTTGCACATCCTCCTTGTGGTGGGAGCGGGAGAAGGACGAGGCGGAGGAGGAGGGAGGGAAAGCGCTCCTCGTGGTTTGAGTCGTTTGGGGTTTCTTGTCCTGGTGTGAGTCGTTCGGGCCCTTCTTCCTGGTGTGAGTCGTTCGGGCTCTTCGTGGTGTGAGTCGTTCGGGCTCTTCGTCCTGGTGTGAGTCGTGCGGGCTTCTCGTGGTGTGAGTTGTTCGGGCCCCTCGTCCTGGTGTGAGTCGTTCGGGCCCCTCCTCGGGTATCATTACTTGACATTGTTGACTCCTCGTGGTGTTGTGTCGGCCCCAGTGGCAATCGGCGTGGTGTTGCCCACCTTCTCGTGAGTCGGTTTTTGTGGGAGGCATCTTGGAGCCTTTGGGGCGGCCCTTAAGGGGGGGCCTCTGGGCGGCCCCAGGGGCTTCTAGGAGCGTCTTGGGTGCCTTGGGGGAGCCTCTTCGGGCCTCTTGGGAGCCTCTTGGAGGCCGTTTGGGGCGTCTTGGGGGCGTCTTGGCGGCTCCAGGGGCTTCCAGGAGCGTCTTGGGTGCCTCGGGGGAGCCTCTTGGGGCCTCTTGGGGGCCTCTTGGGGGCATCTTGGGGGCATCTTGGAGGCCTCTTGGGGCCTCCTGGGGCTCTTTGAAAGGGCTCTCGGAGGAATCTTGGGGCCATCTGTCGGGCGATCGATCACAGATGGGGCGAGCACTTTTCTCCCTCCCCCCGTCGGGGCCAGAATCCTACCTTCGCACATGCCTGCCCGTCCCGACGCTGCCCGTTCCGTCTGCGCAGCACGCCTACCGTAACCGATGCGCAACGTCCTACCTAGCGCGCCTAATCCCATCCGTTTCGTCGTTCGTCGTGATGGGGTGTCGAATTTTATAAAATTAAGATTCTGATGCCCTCCGTGGAGTCGAAAAAGACCCCTCCGGCGACCCGCGGAGGGACCTCTCCAGGCCCAGGGGGAGGGGGTAGGGGGAGGGGTAAACCCCTCCCCGAAGGGGAAGAAGGGGGGTTGAGAACAGAGCGGGCTCTCTAAACCACTCACGCCCAAAGGGCTGGTGGGATTTCTCCCTGTCGCACCCCCAAGGCCAGGTTCTAGGGCGGGCTGGGCGTTCCGCCTGAGACTTCCTCACCACTCATGACCTTGAAGTTTGAAAATTGGCAATAGTTTCACAGATGGAGAGCGGGTGGTTTTCAAAATGTGGCTCTCGCCTCAGCGCCGCATGCATTCGTTTTAAACATGTGCATGAGCTTCACGGATTGAGGGCGACCCGTTTTCAAAATGTGGTTCTCGCCTTAGCGCCGCGTGCATTCATTTAAAACAACTGAAAGAGCTTCACGGATTGAGGGCGGTTCCTTTTCAAAATGTGGCTCTCGTTTTAGCGCTGCGTGCATCTGCTTTTTATTAAATCTGCACGAGTTTCACGGATTCCCATGATCAGCGTACCAGACTGGTGCTTGAGAAGGGTTCAGAATTATGAGAGTGCAACAGTTACGTTGATTCGCAACGTTGAAGTCCCAGGAAGGGCGTTCTGGCACGATTCAGGATGGCCAAGACGCAACAGTCAGTTGATCCGTGGCGTTGGAATCCCGAGAACCATTTTTTGGCATGCTTCCGTGTCGTCAAACGGTTGTCTTCCAACGAGGCAGTTCCCTCAGGGGCCTATGAAGAGGGAGCTTCGAGGGAGGGTTTACCCCAACATCGTTGAGGACTTTTGGGTTTACACTGGTCCTCCTCCTCCTCCTCCTCCTCTTCCTCCTCCTCTTCCTCCTCCCTCCGCCGCCCGCCCCACGTCCCGAGAACTTGGCAGGGTCATCAGCTCGTCGTTGTCGCTGTCGTCGTGGTCGTCGTCGTCGTCGTCCTTCTAGTTCGGTGGCACCGCCCGTAAGGCCTTCTCAGCACGATTGAAACATGGTCAAACATGATGTGATCGTCTTCTTGGTCGCTGCTCTGCCGAGCGGCGCGGGCCCTCGCCCCCTCCCCTCCCCCCCCCCGATGGAGTAGACCTTGGCTGTGCTGGGCGCCTGCCTCGAGCAGGTGGGGCCTCCCCGATAGGGGACGCACTCTTGCAAGCAGTCGCGCCAGGCAGAGGTCCGGAGCCATGCGCCCTCCCTGCACCCCCTCCCGCCAGACGTCGCCACGCCGAAGAAGAAGACAACGCCGACCCTCCCATCGCGACCGCAGAGCGCACCTTCGCGCACCAGCCTTCGACCCGGATCGACCTTGGCCTTCCAGAGAGCTATGTTTTTTTTGCACTGGAGGCCTAGAAACCTGGGAGAACTGGGCGAAACAGCCTGAAACCAAGACGTAGAATAGCTGTTGGATAGGTTTTCAAGTCGGGTGCTGTTTCCCTGACCTTCCAGGAGGGCTAAAAATTGGCACCCGACTTAAAAGCCTATCCCTGAGCTATTCTACGTCTTGGTTTTAGGCTGTTTCGCTCAGATGTTTAGGTTTTTAGGTTTCCAGTGCTAAAAATTGGCTCTCTGGAAGGTCAGGGTTTTTAGCCCTCCTGGCAGGTCAGGGGAGGTGTGTGGGGGGGTCTTGGCGCCCGAGGCCCGGCGAACAGACCGCCCCGCCCGAGAGCACATGGAGCCGCCGGGATCTCCAGGTCCGTGCACAGCCGATCCGTTCCCCCCCTGGCCTTCCAGGAGAGGGCTACAAATGAGCACCCGACCAAAAAAAAAACGATCCCGAAGCTATTCTACGTCTTGGTTTTATAGGCTGTTTCGTTGCGTTTTTTTTTTTAGGTCTTCAGGCCTCCAGTGCTAAGAAACAGCTCTCTGGAAGGTCCGGGCAGGTTCCTGCACAGCCGAGCCGTTCCTCCTGCTGGCTCCAGGCGGCCTCCCCGGGCCGCGCCCCTCGGCGAGCCTCGCGCGCGCCCGCGGGGGGGCGGGCCCTCGGCGACCTCGAGCGCCCGGCCCCGGCCCCTCGGCTGCCGAGCCCCTCGCGGGCCTCGCGGGCGCGGCCGGGCCCCGCCCGCCCCGCAGCCGAAGCTCGGGCGTCGCGCGCGGGGGGGGGGCGATCGAGGCGGGGGGGGGAGAGCCCAGAGGCTTCACGTATTCCCGTATAGCTATTTGTTTAGCACGGGAGGCCTAAAAGCCTCACCAAAACTGCGCGAAACAGCCTGAAGCCAAGACGCAGAATAGCTCTGGGATCGTTTTTTTTTGGTCGGGTGCTCATTTTTAGCCCTCCTAGGAAGGTCAGGGGTATTGACAGAAATCAGGGCGGGGGTTTCTCCGCAGTTCTCGGACTCCAGGAGCCCTCGCCGTGCCCCGGGGCCGTCGAGCAATATATAGTTCTGTTGACGGTCTTGGGGGATCGGTAAAGACTTCCGGAGGCCGCGCACTGAAGAGAATCACGCCGTCGGGTCTCTGGGGCGGGCGCACCTTTTGAGCCCTGCCAGGGGCCCCGAAGAGGCCCTCTGGCACGCAGAAGTGGCACGAAAGGTGCACGTTCACCCCCCCCCCTCCATGCCCTGGCATCAGACGTCTCGAGGTTTTCTGGACACGGGCCCCCGACCTCCCAACCACTTCCCAGGGACCGGTTTCTCATCCCGACTCGTTTTTTTACGGTCCCGAGGCTCGGCGAGGGCCCCGAGGGGCCGAAAATGACGCCTCGATGCTGTTCGAGGCGCCCGCTGCCTGGGTTCACACACATCCCGCCCCCCACCTGAGCGGGGGCCATGGGCGGCAGCCTCTGCCGGCGCGCCTGCGCCCGCCGCGCCGAGCGCGGCGACGCGCTGGACGCGCTGCGCCAGGCCTCCCCGGCGGGCGGCGGCGGCGCGAGCGGCGACGGCCAGCGCCGGCCGCCGCCGCCGCCGAGCGGCGGCGCGGGCCGGCCCGCTGCTCGTTCCGGCTTGGTGGCCGCCCGGCGGCGGCGGGCGGCGCCGCGGCGCAGGCGGCGCCGCACCGGCGGCGGCGCACCGGCCCACGGCGGCGGGCGGGCGGACGGGGGAGGGCGCCGCGGGAACCGGGCGCCGGGACGCCGCTGCCGCCCGGCGCGGTGTACGTGCAGCAGGCACCGCGGCCGGTGGCGCAGGTGCTGCAGGAGGAGGAGGAGGAGGAGGAGGAGGAGGAGGAGGAGGAGGAGGTTCATCACCCTGACCTTCCAGAGAGCTATGTTTTAGCACTGGAGGCCTGATAGCCTAAAAACTGGGCGACACAGCCAAATACCAAGACGTAGAATAGCTCTGGGATAGGTTTTTACGTCGGGTGCTATTTTTTAGCCCTCATGGAAGGTCAGGGCACCGATGCCTCTGTATGTGGCCTGCTTCCCTCTTTCTCAAGCCCCGGGCCTCCTGCAGAGGAGCCCTCGTCGCCGCGGCTGGACGCGCCTCGGAAGTCGCGTCAGAGCGCACCCCGGGAGAGGTCTGCGGAGTATATACTCCCCAGACCTCTCCCGGGGTGCGTGGGCCGCGCTATAGCGCTCATCGCTCACCGATATACCGCGCTGTAGCGCGGTATATGGTATATCGGTACATCGTTTGGCGTCCCCAGGTCCCGGTGTTCGTGGGCCCGGGCAGGCAAATGTCGGTGCCGGTCCCGGTGGCAGGTAACCAGTGGCAACCTGCTGCTGTGGGCAGGCAGGTGTCCGCGCCCCTGCAGCAGGGGCAGGCCGTCGTCCCAGTGGTGATGCAGCCTTGCTTCAGCCCCGTCCCGCGCAGCGTGTCCTTCACGCAGGCGGGGTCGGTTAGTGGGACCTCCACGCCCGTAAGGCAACCGGTGTACATCCAGCGGCCGATGGTCATGCAGGAGGTCCGGCCCTTGCCAGCAGTTGTGCAGGAAAACAAGCCTCTGCCGTCAGGCCCCAGCACAATGTCGACTTCGCCGGGGAGCCTGGCGCAAGGTTCGGGGACGCCAAGCAAGCCGGCCTCGCCGTTCCTGCGGTGGCGAACAGTTGGCACGACACCGGGCAGCCTCAGCGGAGCGTCTACTCCAGGCCGATTACCCAGCCACGCGGCTGTGGTGCACTACCCGTGGCAGCCCATGCAGCATCAGTTTCACCAGCAGCAGTTTCATCAGCAGTTGCAGCAGCAGCTGCAGAAGGCCTCGCTGCCCGCCGCAGCCGCGCCCGCTGGCGCGGGGCGGTCCTAGCCTGCTGTTTGTTCGGGCCCACGGCCGCGTTTGGGTGGCTGCCCGCCGCAGCCGCGCCCTCTGGCGCGGGGCGGTCCTAGCCTGCTGTTTGTTCGGGCCCACGGCCGCGTTTGGGTGCCCTCGTTTCGCCGAAGATCTGACCAGCGATGAGGGCGCGTCAGTTCTTTCCAGTGGGCATATTCGGATGCTGGCATCGAATATGCATGGCAAGAGCGAGAGATGGGCGACGCGCGTGTCGGGTACGTGGACCTTTTGCCGCCACCTGCTGGGAGTAAGAAGCGCACGCTGCAAGTGAAGAGGGGCGCGGGAGATGGGGACAGGGAGGAGGGGGATGGGAGAATCTCAATCTAGGTGCGCAAGCGGCTTATCTGACGTCCTATCCCTCCCTCCCATCCCTTACCATGGCGTAGATATCCTCTCTATTCGCGCACTCGGATGTCGTAGCATGGCATAGCAGTGCATGACATAACATGGCGTTGAAGATCAACGCGTAGCATGACATAGCATGGCGTGGCACTGCGTCGTCAAGCACTGCATACCATGGCATTGCAGCTGAAGGCATGGCATCGCACAGTGAAACATACCATGGCATTTCATTACATGCCATGGCATTCCATTGGAAATGAGGCCAGCGCTGCAGAGGGAGCACGACTCGGAACTAGCAGAAGCGTGGAAATGAGGCCAGCGCTGGAGCGGGAGCACGATTCGGAACGAGCGGAATCCCGAGAATGAGGCCAGCGTTGCAGCAGGAGGAACACTTTGACCGACCGGAAAGAAACCGATGTATAAAAACACCTACGGCAGACCAACTCGCCAGAATCCTGCGTGTCACAAAAGGCAGTACGCGGAGGTGGGCCGAACATCTTGTGCACAGAGTCAGGGAAGAGAGGAGAGTAGTGTTCACATTGTGTACTCCGAGTTTCTCGATAAGCGTCGGCGGGGCGTCACCCCCACCGACAGCCCCATATAGACCCCTGTCGCTGGCAGCTACCGCGCGCCGAAGGCGCTCCGACCCCCGTCGGGACGCGACGACGAGGCGAGGTTGACCCCCGTTGGGGGTACCCCCCCACGCCCCCACGCCTATGAAGAAACCCAGAGTAACTGTGGAGCAGTAGGATAAGACGTGGAAGGGGGCAGGGGGGGAGGGGGAAGCGGCGACCCTTCCTGCAGGGTGGCAAGGTGTGAATGTGTGTGTGTATCTGTGTCTGTGTCTGTGTGTCTGTGTGTGTGTGTCTGTGTGTCTGTGTGTCTGTGTGTCTGTGTGTCTGTGTCTGTGTGTCTGTGTGTCTGTGTGTCTGTGTGTGTGCCTGTGTGTGTGTCTGTGTGTGTGAGTGTGTGCGCGCCTCGTGCCGTGTGCGCACGGACGAACGGGCGATCGGAGAGATGCCAACTGCGCTGCGTGCCAGAAGTGCTGAGTCCCCCAGTCAGGAGGGAGGAAACACACACCGACACAAAGAATCGTCGATTCCCCGGGATATCTGGGAAAACATGGGAAGTGGGGGGAGACGAAAACCCAGAAAATGTAAGACAATATGCGGAATCCAGGGATGTGTGTCTATTTGTTGGTGTTTCCGCGAGCCCCTTTGCCCAGGGCAGCTCCCCTAGTGGCATACACGCCGAGACGTCGCAGCTCGCGGACCTGTCGCAGGGCACTCCAGGCCAGGTCTCATGACTCAAGGCGGTACGCGCGCGTGGGTGAACTGTTTGGGTCATCACTCTGTTTCCGCACGCAGCAGACACCTGCGGCCCCTCCAGGACCAAGAAGCCTGTGCAGTCAAGTCCAGTGGGGAAGCAGGGATGATGATGATGATGATGATGATGATGATGATGATGATGATGATGATGATGATGATGATGATCATGATGATGATGATGATGATGATGATGATGATGTATGTTGATGGATGATGTATGATGGATGATGATGATGACGCTGATGATGATTACTGGTTGCCTGCTGCTGCTGCTGCTGATGATGAATGATGATGATGCTGTGTGATGATGATGATGATGTGATGTGAATGCTGATGTGATGTGATGCTGATGCTGATGCTGATGAAGATGCTTGCTGATGCTGCGTGGATGCTGGATGATGGTTGATGATGAAATGATGGTGGTGGTGGTGGTGATGATGATGATGATGATGATGATGATGATGATGATGATGATGATGATGATGATGATGATGATGATGATGATGATGATGATGATGATGATGATGATGATCGCCACCGGCGGGCCCCGCCAGCGGCTCGAGGACGCCGCCTACCACGCCACGGCGCGAGCCCCGCTGGGGCAGGACACCGCGCCAGCTGGGAGCCGCTGCGGAAACCGCCCTGCGAGCTGGCCTGAGGGCGGGGCAGGCCTGTGAAGAGCCTTGCTCTGCAGCAGGGCGCGCCACGCTGACAGGTGCGCCTGCGGGGGCGGCACCACTGCCCGGAGCCGCGACCTGGAGGACGTCTGGGAGCAGATCCGCCAGGAGCGTGGCTCCCGGACAGCGCGGCAGGTGCCGGTGCCCGCCTGGGACAGGCGGCGCTGGCGCTGCTCCTCTGCGGCCTGCACGGCGCGCGGCGCCGCCGACGCCCCGCCGCCTGGGCCGCGCGCGGCCTGCGGAGCGGCGCTTGCGGCGAAGCGGGGGGGAGCGCTCCTGGAGCTGGAGGCGCAGCGAAGGGACTGCCCCCGCCTCCTACAGCGTCCCGGGCGACGCGCGGGCCCTGGCCGCAGCCGCCGACGGAGACGGCGCGGTGGACGCCGCCGCGGAGGCCGACAAGCGGCGCCGCTACCCAGGGCACCGTGCGCCCTGGCCGCTGTTGCCGCTGGCGCACGAGCCCGCCGACCGCCTCGGGCAGGCGGCGTTGTGGCACCTGCGCTGGCTCGCGCGCGACCAGGCGCAGAGCTTGGGCGACGGCCTGGAAGCGGCGGCCGCGGCCAGCGCGCTGACGCGGCGCTGGGGCGCCGAGCTCGGCGCGGCGCTTCACCGCGCCGTCGCTCGGCAGCTCCGCACGGCCGCGCGCGGCGAGGAGGCCCCAGCGACCGCCGCCCGGCTGGCGGCGGAGCTGGCCGGCTGAGCGCCTGCGCAGGCGCGGGGGCTCGGGGGCCCAGGTCGTCGCGTTCGCCTCCCTCATCGCCGTGGTGCCCCTGGAGCACAGGGTGGGCGGCGCGGGCGCGCGGCGGGGAATAGTCAGATTCCGCCGCGCCAATAGGAGAAGGAAAAGGAGGAGGAAAAGGGAGAGGAGGAGGAGGAGGAGGAGGCAGATGAGTGCGAGACGTCGAGGGCCTGGAAGGCCACCTGTTCGCCGCGTGCAGCAGCGCTCGAGCTCGCCGCCATAGATCGAGCCCGCGAGGCGGGAGGCACGTCGGGCTTCGATGGGGGAAACTCGCATGCAGATGTTGCAACCGGTGGGCCCTCTCCTGCACGCTCTCCTGCGCGCTCTCCTCCTCCTCCTCCTCGTCCTCCTCCTCCTCCTCGTCCTCCTCCTCCTCCTCGTCCTCGTCCTCCTCCTCCTCCTCCTCCTCCTCCTCCTCCTCCTCTTCTCCTCCTCCTCTGTCCTCCTCGTCCTCCTCTCCTCCTCCGTCCTCCTCCTTCTCTTCATCCTCCTCCTCCTCCTCCTCCTCCTCCTCCTCCTCCTCCTCTTCCTCTTTCGCCTCCTCCTCCTCCGCGGCCGCCCTGTCTGTCTTGTCCCCCCCCTGCACGCTGGCTACTTCGCTTCTCGGTGCCCCCGTTCGGCTCTAGCGCCGGTGCAGCCAGTGTGCCTCGCCGCCGACGAAGAGTTGTTCGGGGTATAAGGCTTCGACGAGGGCCGGCACCACTCGTTGCAGCTTGTTTTGGGCTCATATGTGCGTACCTCGGGGGCAACCCGTCTTAGGATTCAACAAATGGCCTTTGGGCCCATTGGCCGCTTGTTCGGCATGCTGGTCGGAGCCGCCTTGAACAGTATGAGGGATAAGTTGAGGACCCTTGGGAGTCTATGTGGCATGAATTGCGCGAGGGTCAGCCCATCTGGGGGGTCCGTTAAGCCACCTTGGGGGTCATCAAACCGTTTCTGGAGATCCATGGAGCACGGCGTGCGTAAGGGAGGCACCAGCAATGAACAATTGTTGAGGCCAGTTGGGCACCCATGATGCACAATTTGTGTGAGGGGTCAGCCGAATCCAGTCTCCTAAGAGAAACGATATGTGCGTCACTCGTGTTTATTGAGTTGTGTCAGAGGCCTGGGGGCGCACGAAATGAGTAAAAGGTTCGCCGAATTAAGCATTCGTGGCCCTGGGAACGCGGATCACTCTTATTTAATCCATGTCCCAGGCGGGTTAGGGGACATCGCCCTCATCGGGGCATCATCGAAACATCACAGGCTTGCCGGATGCGCGAAACCGCTCCTCGCAGGCATTTGTGCGTACATGTCGCTCGCCTCCATCCTACTCTCGCCTATCAGCACGGCCAGAGCCCGCAGGGGCCCCGCCGAATGGACCGCCTCGCTCATTGCGCTGGCCCGTGAAGTGCCATCGTTGCCATGTGTGTTGTGTGGCCGTAGCGATTCGGGAATCGCCGGGCGGTGATACTTGGCCCGAGTGGTTACGAGAGACTCGCGCTAAGGAGGAGCAGCCGCTCTCTCGGCCGCTGGGGGGACCCTTTTGGCGAAAACTCGGAGGGTGAAGAGGGAGAGGATCAGGAGAGGGAGGAGATGCAGGACGTGGCGAAGACGGAGGCGTCTTGGGGGGGTCGTGGGGCATTCCGCCCACGCATCCTGAGGAGGAGCATGGTGAAGAGGAATGTGCAGACCCATCTCGCCACCGTGCTTGGGTTGTGGGTCAGAGGCCTCGTGGATGCATTTTAGGGTGTCTTGGGAGGCCTCGCGAGGGCCTCTTGGAGGGCTATCCAGGGCGCTTCTTGGGAGGGGGGGGGGGCGGGAGGCTCTCGGGAACCTTCGTGCAACCCTCTTGTGGCCTCTTTGGTGCCTCCTTGGGGCCTCCGAGGGGGCCTCGTCAGAGCTCTTTGCGGCCTTTTTTGGGGGTGCCTGTTGGCGGTCTCGGGGGTCGTCTTGAGGCACAGGGCTCGACATGTATGTTCGTATTCCCCCCGTAGGGGTTCTCATGGGGGTCTCTCGCGCCGTCTTGGGGGGCCTCTTAGCTCATCTTGGGACGATCTTGGGGCCTCAAGCCCGGAAAGGTAAGAGCACGGACATCTTTCAAATATTCTGTCTCTCGGGGCCTCCTTTGGGCGCTCTTGAGGCGTTTTGGAAGTTGGGGCACTCTTGGGGCCGTTGAGAAGCACTCTTGGGCGTCTTAGGCTGCGCTTGAGGCCGCTTCGGACTCTCTTGGGCTTGGTTGGAGGCCTCCCTGGGGCGCTCCTGCAGCGCTCCGAAGGGATGTCCGCGGGCTACTTTTTGTCCGTGGACCCCCAGGAGGAGGAGGAGGAGGAGGAGGAGGAAGATGGAGGAGAGGAGGGGGAGGTGGAGGGAGGCTCGGGGAGGAAGGGATCCCTGCTCATCATGTCCATCCGTGATCAGGGCGGAAGTGGGAGGTGGTTTCAATCATAATATCAATTCGTGTAACGCTCAATTCGCCACTTAGGGAGGGCGGAGAGGGAGGTGGAAGGGGAAGCGGTGGAGGAGGCTCCCTGGATGGGTTCGAGGTGGACGAGGAGGAAGGAGGAGGAGGACGAGTGACGAGGACGAGGACGAGGAGGAGGAGGAGGGAGTGAGGAAGTGGAGGAGGAGGTGGAGGAGGAGGAGGAGGTGGAGGAGGAGGAGGTGGTGGACCAAGGAGGTGTAGGATGGAAGTGGGTGGACGTGGAGGAGGATCGGAGAAGCGGGGGACGTGGGGACCGAACCCCCCTCTCAGGAATTTTGTAGCCACACAGTCATACCTGCGCCCGGATGGAGCCAGCAGCCCTCGGCCCGGGGGGCCAGCGTCATTATCGGACGCGAGGGGCTATTGGTTCCTCCCAACGGGGCGCCCCTGCTGCAGTCGCCGTGCTCTTGGCAGCGGTTCTTTGATCGCGTCCGCAGGCAAGTCGCCGCGCTCGGGGGGGCCCGGGGAGGGTGTGAGGATCGGGGGCCCCAAATCGGTGGGCGCAGAGAGGGTGTGATGTGATGACTTTACCCTGATCCATCACACAGACCCCGAGTTTTTCTTCCTTTCACCTGGAAGCAACACATAAAATAACTATAAAAACCATACCCCCCGAGCGAAACAGCCTAAAACCAAGACGTAGAATAGCTCTGGGATCGGTATTTAGGTCGCGTGCTATTTTTTAGCCCTCCTGGAAGGTCAGGGTAGGGGGGGGGGGATATCATGGCGTGGGCCATGATATTTCCCCAGATCTCATGGCGCCTCTTCTTACTTCATCACGTCCCTGGCCCCCCCGCTGGGCCGCGCACGTGCCGCCGGTCATGATTTGCACCCCCCCCCCTCTTGGACACCCCCCTCGTGGCCGCTTCCGACAAACGGGGTGGTGACCACACCGTGTGGTGAGTCGGTGGGGATTCTTGGTCACCGCACGGTTTTGGGGCTCGGGTCGTTCTCCGAGGATGTCTCGGGCGACTGGTGTCTCCGAGGTTCCAAAACTGTGCGTTGACTGACCGTGCGGTGAGGTCTTGGGGGGTTTCGAGGTCACAGCACGGTCTGTCATCGCATTGTTTCGGGACTCCAGAGAGGAGGGGGGCTTTGGGGAGTTTGCCCAGGGAGGGCAGTTGCCATGGAGCTTGGCCGCCCAGATGTTACGGATTTTGACAGCTTTCTGCTTCCTGCCACAAGAGGGAACACGCAGGGCCTTGTCGACAAAGTGGGCACATGTTGGTCTCAATACGCCGGGTGCCCTTATTCACTGATTCGCTGGCATGAAGAGAGGTTGAGGAAACAAAATAGTAGGTGCCCGACACAAGCCACACAAACACACCAACCGCTGCACCGTCGCGGCGCCGAGCGAAGTTTGCGTTGCGATCTGCTGTGTGCATTCTCCAGCGATAGCGACACGTAGAGAACGCTTGCCTAGCGTATCGCGCCGCCAGTTCTGGCCCACCACGCCTCAGCGCGATACTCGGCTACACGTAAGAGTGACCTTTCGCCGGAGTGACCTTTGGTGCGGGCCCAATGGGGCCCCCCGATCTCCGAACGCGATGCGATAGCAGCGGCCTGCGCGCCCAGTGGTGTCCACAAAGGGCCACCCCCCCTTGGGCCGCGCACCAAAGGTCACTCTTGCCTTATGATGCTCCAACCTACTCTAGCCTTGATCGCCAGGAAGAAGTTCGAGCACCAGAAACAACTACCGAAGCTCGAGGGTTTTTCTCGCGTCGGGCCCTGGGAGACACCGCTTCGACACTCTGTCGACACTTCTCCGGGTGCTCGACATCATTTCTGGGATGTCGTCCTTGAGTACGATGGGAGCAGCCGAACTCTTGCCCAGGGTCACTCTTTCGGGGGTGGACAGAACCCCAACAGCGACACGTCGATGAGTGAATTGTCCGTTTTCGGCGCTCGAGAGGGCGCCGTGGCCGTTATTTTCCAGGCGTGCGCCCGCCAGGTTGGGGCCTCAAGTCGTTTTCACTAAACCACGTTTTACTAAAGTTCGGATGCAACTCCTGGGAGGTCAAATTCTGATCTTGCCCTGGTCCGAAAACCGGCTTAATCCGGCTTAATCCCGCTTAATCCGGCTTAATCCCGCTCAATCCCGTTTGATCCGGCTTAATCCTGCTTAGTCTGAGGCCCATTCCGGCGTAACAGTCCCCAAATGGGACTTAATCCTCTTTAATTTCTCCGACGAAAACCTCCCAGTAGTTGCCTCCTAACGTTTTACTGAAGGGGTGCCTGTCCATCCCCGACTCTTGCGTGTAGCCGAGACACGCGGACCGCGTCCAAGCGTCCCAGGCGGCCACGTTCCAGGCACGGCGCTTCCCTTCACGCCCGCCCCGCGAAGCGGAGCGACGCGCCATGAGCTTTAAGTCGGGCGTGTCCCCCTACAGGAATTTTCGAGAGGGCGCCGTGGCCGTTAGTTTCCAGGCTTGCGCCCGCCAGGTTGGGGCCTCAAGTCGTTTTCACTACACCACGTTTTGCTAAAGGGGTGCCTGTCCATCCCCGACTCTTGCGTGTAGCCGAGACACGCTGACCGCGTCCGAGTGTCCCGGGCGGCCACGTTCCAGGCACGGCGTTTCCCTTCACGCCCGCCCCGCGAAGCGGAGCGACGCGCCATGAGCTTTAAGTCGGGCGTGTCCCCCTACAGGGGGATTTTCGACGAGGAATGAAAAAAACTCAAAAACATATGCCCAAATCGTCAACAAAAATACGCAAAAAAATCCCCTGATTATTTTAAAATATTTTGGGATATTCCTCCTGTGGAGATTAGCTTGCAGGGCATAGCGTTTCGCCGGGGCCGCCGACGCGACACGCTGAGCGAGGAAAGCTGACCGCAGTAGCTCTATGAAAGTCCTGGTTGCACTCGCAGAGTTCCGGCCTCTCGCGCGCGAGGAAGTGAGGTCCCAAATCGCGCCTCCTCACACCATCGACGGATAGTCTGCATTACCAACTCATGCGGTGAGTCTCTTCCCGAGTCGCGAGTCTGCGACCTCGAGCTGGCCTAGAGAGTGCTGCGAAGATGCGCCAGGCTGCGCCAAGGCTCCCGAGCGATGGCTGGGGCCACTGTCGGCTCAGACCATTTTGGCCCAGGCGAGGCGGGGCCGCCCCGCCTCCGGCGGCGAGCAGGAGGGGGGCAGGGGGGGAGGGGGGAAGGCTGCTCGGAGGCGCTCCCCTGCTCCTCCAGAGGGCGCGGGCCCCTGACGTCCACAGACGCGAGGCCCGCGCCCTCTGAGAAGCAGGGGGGGGGGGCTTGGGGAAGCTCCCCCCTATTACCCATGTGGACAGCGGGACCCCCACAGACACAATTACTAATAATAATCGACGACGTCCCCAGGAAAATATCAGGAAATATGGGAAGTGGGGGGGAAGACGGAAACCCAGAAAATATGGGAAAATATGGGGAATCCTCTTATCTGTGTGTATTTATCTGTGTGTCCCAGGGCCCCTGCAAGCCCCCCCTCCTCCTGCTCGCCGCCGCTCGTCTCGGGCCCGTGGGCCCCCCCGGCGCGATGGCCGCCGTGGCCTCGTCCGGCGGGCCCCGTGCGCGCGGCGCCGGCCCGCCGAGCCGCGTGGCGGCGGCGCGGCCGCGGCGGCCGCGCCGCCCCGCCGGGGCGCGCCGCGCGGCACGCGGGCCGCGTTGTCCGCTGGCCGCGGAGGTGCTTCGGCGCGGCAGCGGGCGGCGCTTGGTCGGGCCTGGCGTTCCGTCTCAAGTCGGGGCCCTGCCCTTTTTTTTCTTGTTCGCTATTATTTTATTATATCACGAGAGGCCGAGAACCAGATGCTCGAGGGGGGGCCAGGAAGCGGAGGAGGAGGAGGAGGAGGAGGAGGAGGAGGAGGAGGAGGTAGGAGGAGGAGGAGGAGGAGGAGGAGAGGATGGAGGAGGAGAGGAGGGAGGAGGGAGGAGGGAGGAAGGGAGGAGGGGAGGAGGAGGAGGAGGAGGAGGAGGGAGGAGGAGGAGGAGGAGGAGAATTCGGGAGAATTCGGCGACGACGCAGTCGAGTTTCGCCTAGGCGGGTGCCGCTTCGGGAGCCCAGAAACGCTTGGGGCCCCTAGCGCAGCACAGAACAACCACGCTGCAATTCACTCATACAGCATGTAAACTCCTCTCTCACGCAGCGCAATTACACTCTGCGTATCCTGATGCCTTTGATCGAAGCCTTCGCCCTTGTGGCCCTCAGGAGCAGCATGTTGTCGAAATCTGCTCTGAGGGGCCACGTGGGCCTCCCGTTCGACCCTGTGATCGTGAACTTGCCGCTTTCCTCACCGTGGAGATATCTTTGATATCGCTTCTCCACCTTTTTCTGGTCAACCCTCGGAAGGGGCCCCCACACTCCATGTATGTCCTCCGCTTCCCATTGGATTCCAACACTGTAGCTGATGGCGTTGGGCTCGATCGCTTCGCCGCCTTCTAGCCATGTGCTGGCGATTTGGGAGCGTGCGTGCCACATGGCCCTGCTGACGCAGTAGCTGCTCAGCTTCGCGTTCCCCTTCTCGCAGGCGCGCGTGTCGACGATGTTCGCGGCTGTCTGCGCACCTGGATGGGAGGGCTCTTGAGAGGACGTCCTGTCCGCCTTCTCAGGTGCGCTCACTATTGCCTCCAGCTCGAGGTCGGCCTGGGACTCGAAGGGGTCGCTCTTCGGCTCTCCAGAAACCAGGTCGGTCGGAAGGAAATTCGAAGACTCGTTTGGAGGCCCCTCAATGCTGAGGTCGGGCTCCAGTTTCGCCTCCCCCTTTTCGCAAGCCCTGATCCCAGCGCTGCAGCTGATGGTGTCGGGCTCTGTATTCGCCTCCCTCTTCTCGCATGCGCTGTTCTCAGTACTGTGGCCAGCGATGATGTCGGGCTCCAGCTTCGCTTTCCGCCTCTCGCATGCCCTGATCCAAGCACTGTAGCGGGTGATGTCGGGCTCTATCTTCGCCTCCTCCTTCTCGCTCTGCTCGCTCTCACACTTCTCGCAAACAGTTTTCACGCACTGCTCGCAAACCGTTTTCTCTGATCCAGCCGTGGCGGCGAGGCTCGCCGAGGAGTAGCAAACGATATTGGGCTCCAGCTTCGCCAACTTAACAGCCACTGCTCGCCCGTCTCGCTCGTACGTCTCTCGCTCCTTCTCGCGCGCCTCGACACTGTAGTTGATCAAGTTCGGCTCTGTCTTCGCCTCCCTCTCCGCCCATGGGCTCTCTGCACTGTAGCTGGTCACGTTGGGCTCGACCTTCGTCTTCGCCTCCAGCTTCTCGCATGCCGCCGTGTCTCTGCGGCTGGTTACGGTGGGCTCCAACTTCACCTCCCCCTTCTCGCATGACATGGTTCCAGTGCTGTAGCTGATCGTGTCGGGCCCCATTTTCGCCGCCCACGTCGCGTAGTCGCTGGTCCCTGGCTCGAGGCTTGCGGGGCAGGTCTCAGCGCTGTAGCTGAACGTGTTGGGCACCACCGTCGCCTCCCACTTCTCGCACTTCTCGCGCGCGGGTTCCTGCAGCCAGCCCTCGACGAATTCGTAGTCGAAGGGCGTGGCTAGCCAGGCGCCGAAATCCAGCTCGACCAGCCCGTGGTCCAGGGCGGCCTGGCGGCTGGTCGCCAGGAGCAGCCTCCTCCATGCGCGCCGCTGGCTTTTGCTCGCCGCGGGGCGCCTCACCTCCGTCGGGGGCGCACACCACATAGAGCCACGGCCGGCGGCGCCAGCAGGCAGGCTGCCTTCAGCACGCGCGCCGAGGACCGTCGCTGGCGGTCTCGGCGATGCCAAGCTGGCTCCTTGGCCGCCGTCTCCAGCCGCGAGGCGCTGGCTGCGGCGCGGCGGCAGCGGCGGCGCCAGGAGCAGCGCGCGGCCGCGTATCGGGCCCAAGGGGGGAGGCCCGCGAGGCAAGGGATGCCTCACCCCCCCCAGGGGCGCCGATCGGCTCGCGTGAGCCCGACCTCCTGGGCGGCCTGATCGCTCGCGATCGCGCGAGGGATCGATCGACCACCCGACGCGACAAACTCATGGTGGTGGTGTTGGAGACCACGCCCATCATAGTTTCAAGTCGGGCATGTCTGGGGGCGGTGTCTTGTGTTGCTCCCATTGCTCGATTTTTTGTATGGTGATCACGGCTATAGTAAGTTGGAACATCATAAGACTAGTCGCATGAGTACCCATTTAACATGTTGACGCGGCCACAGGCAGTCACACTGACAGTCTCCCCGAGCCAACTGACAGTCCCATCTCTCGAGTCGAATGGTCTTGGCTGGTTATGCCGGGCATCGTTTTCTCTCAGGTGTAAGCCCCAAATAGTCAGAACATAGTCTGGGGACGATTCTGTTTGACTCTTTTGGGGTATTGTTAAACATCGTTTGGCTTCTTTCTGTTTGTCACTCAAAATCCGCCTGTAGAAGGACACGCCCGACCTACGCTTATTTGTTCTCGAAAGCGCCGGGGTCGTTTTTTGTTTGCGCTGTTCCTTTTTCGCTCTCGCCTGCACCCAAAAGAACGTACCAACAAAAAAAGCTAGACCCTGGAGTGTGAACGTCAGGCCAGCGGCATTGTTCCGAGGCGGGAATTTATATATGGCCACCGCCTGGAGGGTCAGTTTTCGGAGCCTCGGCAGGCGGTGGATGCGGACATGTTCGGGCTCCGGGGGCCGAACTATATCCATATCCACCGCCCGCTGGGGCACCAGGACGTCGGTTCCCAGGCGGTGGATATGGACACAAGCCGGTCGTTGAAAGTAGGTACTCCAGATCTCGTAATAAAAGAGAGGGGGTCTGGACCCTCCACGACAAGCCATTTCAGACCCCCCCCCTTGGGAGAACCCTCCAAAACGTCGTCCCCAGACCCCCCCAGGCCCTCCAAGATAGCCTGGAAGAGACCCCCCCCGAAATTAGACCCCCCTCCCTTTATTACGAAATCTGGAGTACCTCATGCTTCAACCCACTTCTTCCGACTGGCCTGTAAATCCCCGCCTCGCAGTTGTGATACCCGGCAGCGCCCGAAACACGTACTGTTCGGATGCAACTCTTGGGAGGTCAAGTTCTGTTTTTGCCCTGGTCCGAAATCCGGCTTCATCCCGCTTAATCCGGCTTAATCCCGCTCAATCCGGCTTAATCCCGCTCAATCCGGCTTCATCCGAGACCCACTCCGGCATAAAAGGCCTTCAATGGGGCCTAATCCTCTTGAATCTTTTCCCTCTACAGGGGAAAAAAAACAGTCTGGGGCCTATTTTTGAAGCATTGTTTTACCCTATTGGGATATCTTTTGAGCATGCTTTATTTTTCGTCGAACATCCCCTGTAGGGGAACACGCCCGACTTAACAGTACAGTGCCGTTGTTAATACATGCTCCGCGTGCGGATCATGTATCAAAAATACAGGGATTTAGTCTTAAAAACAACGAGGAGCTTATGCATAAACATATCCCTAAATTAATCATGTATGAAAACCATATGTTTTAAAACATCCTACTACCCTCGTACCTCAACAGTTGCTGGCACGTCATTTCGATTTCGGCGCGCCCCTCAATGTCGACACGCCGCCCCTGCAATGTCGGGGCGAGGGCAAAGATAGTCTGACCGAAGTTGACTCGAAAGTTTGACGTCGACCGACATTGGAGGGGCGGCGCATGCAAGTACCCCGCACTCGTCGATACTCGGCCCCAGATCTTCCGACAAGCAGCTCCGACACGCCAGACATTTTTGAGGTTCATTTTGACGAGGGCTGTACCCTGATGGTCCGCTACCGAAAATTTCCGGTAGCGCTCCGCAGAGATCGGTCGCTACCGAAGTACCGAAATGTAGCGCCCAGGTCCGGTATCGGAGCGTTCTGAAATCCGCTATTATTCCACGCCCTCTAACGAAGATCCGGTCGCTACCGGAATTCGGGGTGCGTCGAAATCGCTAGCGAAAATTTCCGGTACCACACCATCTGGGTATTCCAAATCCCTTATTAATCGTCTCCCGGGTCCGGTTTTTTGAGGCGCCTTTTTGGTCATCAAGGGGGTCCGGGTTATTAGGTCGCTTTCTTTGGATTGGAGCTGAGGGGGTCTGGTTTACTAAGGCGCCCCCTCGAAGAGGGGGTCCGGAATGTTAGGTCGCATTTGGAGGGGGGCCTGGTTTTTTAGGGGGGGTTTATATTAATATTAGGATTTGGAGTATGTATTGAAAACTGCCCTGTAGCTGCCTCTCATACGTCCCGAGGCCCGGCGCCCTGCCCGCGGGCGCCGTGGCGGGCCGCCGCCCGGCGCCGGCGCCCCGCCCGCGGGGCCCCGGCCGCGCGGCCGCCGGCGGCCGCCGGCTGGGCGTGCCTCCTGCTCGAGGATCGGGCTGGACGAACGGGGCCCAGATGATCTGGTACCGGAGATTTTCGGTAGCGATTTCGACGCACCCCGAATTTCGGTAGCGACCGGATCTTCGTTTGAGGGCGTGGAAATAGCGGGTTTCAGAACGCTCTGATACCGGTACTGGGCGCTACATTTCGGTATTTCGGTAGCGACCGATCTCTGCGGAGCGTTACCGGAAATTGTCGGTAGCGGACCATCAGGGTCCTGCTCGAGGATCGGGCTGGACGAACGGGGGGGATTGGCCCTGACCTTCCAGGAGGGCTAACAAATAGCACGCGACCTCAAAACCTATCCCAGAGCTATTCTGCGTCTTGGTTTCAGGCCGTGCCGCTCCGTCTTTTAGGCTTTTTGGGCCTCCAGTGCTAAAAACTAGCTCTCTGGAAGGTCAGGGTCTGCTGCATGCAGCTGGTTTCGGCCCCACCGAGGGGCCCATTCCTCGATACATGGGCGCCTCCGGGCGCCGGGAGGCTCCGGGAAGATCAGCTGCGTGAGCTGATTCTCCCTGACCTTCCAGAGAGCTATTTTTTAGCACTGGAGGCCTAAAAACCTGAAAAGCTGGGCGAAACAGTCTAAAACCAAGACGTACAATAGCTCTGGGATAGGTTTTTAGGTCGGGTGCTATTTTTTCAGCCCTCCTGGGAGGTCAGGGCTCCTGCTCGAGGACGGTGCTGACTGCAGGCAGTCCTGCGGAAGTCGATTAATTCAGGGGCAGCGATAGTAGGGGAACGAAACATGACATAAACATAAGAACTCGGAGGTCCGAGCGTATTTCTCGGATCGGCGCTGGGGCCCCCGGCGGCGCCTCCGGCGCCGCCCCTGGCGCGCTCCGCGCGCCAGGGAGGGGGGTCCAGCGCCGATCCGAGAAATCCGCGCGGACCTTCGAGTTTTTATGTTCATGTCTCTTTTAGTTCCCCTGCGACTGCCGGCAGTCCTGTGGAAGTCGATTAATTCAGGGGCAGCGATAGGGGGCGATAGGCATAGGGGGGACGTATCGACCCCCAATCGCCCATGGATCGCCGATAGGGGCCCGATGGCCCCAAGCTGCCCAGGAAGGTGCGGATTCACGATCCGGAGGCCTATCGCCGATCCATCGGCGATGTATCGCCGATTCCAGGTCGATGCATCCGCCCTATGTCAGTCCTCCCCTATCGTTGCCCCTCGTTAGTGGAGAGGAAGCATGCTGCCAAATAATTTCCAGATGTCTAAGAGATGCTTCAAATATGTGTTACATATGTCAAAAACATGCCTGAAACTTGTTTTAGACTATCCTTTACACATGTTAAACACATCTTTAGTTCAATGATAGGTTTGTTAGAGTGTCCATTGTCATGGCATTCACAACGGTAGTCAGTATCGTTTAACCGATCCCCATCCCCATGCTCATCCCCTTCGAGGCCCCCACCAAATTACACCCCCAGTTGGGGATGCACCCCTCGAAGCCCGAAGGGAACGACCTATGTCCCCATCTACGGGGGCCACGCCGCTGGGGATGGGGATCGGTTAAACGATATTCAGGTAGGTTCCTGTCGTGTCGACCGGTGGCGACCCCGCCAGCAGCGCTCAACGTTGAGCGCCGCCGGCGACGCAGAATCGTTCGATGTGGAACGAGTTTGACGTTTAGGGGATGGCCGATCGTTCAAGGGTGAACGATCCCCGCGGTGTCAGAAACCAGCGCCGAGATCGGCACGACACGAACCTGACGTAGGCGTGCTGCGGCCAAGAACTTGTTCCACATCCCCTGCGTCTTGGACTTTCTGGGTCGGTGCGCCAAAAGGCCGAGGCGCAGTGAACATGGGTTCGAATGGAGCCGCCAGGGCCCACATTTTTATCCGTACTCGCTACGCCTCTGGGTTCTGGGGAAGGGAGCGCGGCATCAAGATGCAGTGGATACGGACACAGATCCTGCCCGCACGTGCCCCCTGCTGGAGGAGGCGCTCGGCGCGCTCCGGCGCATGGTGTGGGACCACCAGATGGAGCCAGTGGCGTTCGAGGACATGGTGATAGAGAGCAGCAACGGGAAGCGCCACCACTGCAATCAGTACCGAAAGATCCGCCTAGATTTTCCCAGCTGGAGATATCAGAAGAGAGTAAGAAGGCTTTGATCCATGATTTCGGCTTCGACCAAATGACAGCTGTGCAAGCTGCTGCAATCGGGCCGATGCTGGCGGACAATGATGTCATCGTAAGGGCGAAAACAGGGACAGGAAAAACCTTGGGTTTTTTGGTGCCCATGGTCGAAAATATTTGCAAGCAGCCCGCGGGAAAGGGCTTCATCTCTGCCCTCATCATATCGCCCACCCGTGAGCTTGCTGCACAGATTGCAAAAGAGGCAGAAGTTCTTGTCAACTACCATAGCCTCACAGCTTCTTGCGTCTACGGGGGCGTTGGTAAGATCTCTAAGGATATGGGTAAGCTTGCCAATTGCGACATTTTGGTTGCCACGCCCGGTCGATTGCAAGACCACCTTGACAACACCCCAGGCTTCACGAATAAGCTCTCAAAATTAGTTGTCCTAACACTGGATGAGGCCGACCAGCTCTTAGACATGGGCTTCAAAGCTGCTCTTCTGCGGATTTTTCGGTGTTTGCCTCCAGCAGAGTTGCGGAGAACAGCGCTGTTCTCAGCTACGTTTCCTGCGACTGTGGACCAAATCGGGAAATCCGCCTTGCGGCCAAACCGTCTCTACATCAACACTGTAAGACCAGACGAGGAAGAGACGCCTGACCAGATTGATCAAAGCGTCGTCACGAGTGATCTGGCCGGCATGACGACGCTGCTTTGGAGAGTACTCGAATTCGAACGGTTGAGTTCTTTAACGAGCAAGATAATTGTCTTCTTCAATACTGCAAAGAGCACAGCTTTCTTCTCTGAGCAATTTACCGCAGCAGGCCTGGACATTTTGGAAACTCATTCCAGAAAGACACAAGCGCACCGAACAAAATGTTCAGAGCTTTTCAGAAAAAGCAGAAGTGCAATCATGTTTTCTTCGGATGTGTCAGCGCGTGGCGTAGATTATCCTGACGTGACAGCAGTTATTCAGGTAGGGGCTGCTTCGTCCACTGATCAGTATACACATCGGATTGGCCGCACTGGCCGAGCTGGGAAATCTGGCCGCTGTCTGTTGCTTCTTTATGATTTCGAATCATATTTCTTGGGTGATCTTGATGGCAAAGGTATGCCAATCACGAGGCTTGCGCATGACTCTTTTCCCGAGGCGCCACCTCCTTCACGATTGATGGAGCCTTTGAACCGCGAATCTGCTGCTCAAGCCTACAAAGCGTGGCTGGGGTACTACAATAGTAATTTGAAGAAATTGGGATGGACCAAACAGCAATTGGTGAAACGGGCAACGGAATATGCTGTTTCGATTGAAGCTTGCCAGAATGGGTCTCCTCCTCCGCCTTTGGATGCGAGGACTGTCGGGAAAATGGGATTGAAGGGCGTCCCAGGTCTCAACGTCGTGAGATGAGGCATGCTCTTGTAAGGCCATCGGTTCCTGAGTCCTCGAGGTTGAAAGATAAGCGTCGTGGCAAGACTGCGTTTCTAGTAACCGCAAGAATCAATTAAGAACCCCCTTCCCTCTCCGGCGAAAGTATAACGCACCCGGCACCCCAGAAGCGTTACCTAGGCACCTCGCACCTTTTATGTGAACGCAGACGAGTCTGCTCGCCGAAACAAACAGACCGCCTGATACATTCTCGAAATTAGTATTATTTTCTTACTCTTATTTTCATCATTATGTAATTCGTATTGTTATTATTATTGTTAGTCATCTTACTCGTCTGTCGCTCTTATTCTTAATACTTTTCCAATTCCAAGTGGGATACCACCCGAGCCGGGGAGCGGGATTTTTTGTTCCGTTCCATTTGCGCGGTGCTAATCATATCGTTCGGCGAAAACCGTCCCCCAGGATTCTCTAATTACGGTGCTGTGCTAATGATAAACCCCGGGGGGGGGGGTCTTTACTGGCTTCTTGCGGTACTCCGCTCCGCGCGCCCTGTCCGGCTGCGTTCCCCTCCCCTCCTCCCCCTCCTCCTCCTCCTCCTCCTCCTCCTCCTCCCCCCCCCTCCTCCCCCTCCTCCTCCTCCTCCTCCTCCACCTCCTCCTCCTCCTCCTCCACCTCCTCCTCCTCCTCCTCTTCCTCCCTCCTCCTCCTCCTCCTCCTCCTCCTCCTCGCGCGCCGCGTTCCCCTCTCGGCGGCCCTGTCCCTGCTCGCGTGGCGAGGCGCCCGCTGCCCGACGCCGGTCGTCCTCCTGGCCCCCAAGGGCGCGTGGCAGCAGGCGGACCCCCTCCTCCCTCCTCCCCCTCCACCCCCTCCTCCCTCCTCCCTCCTCTCCCTCCTCCCTCCTCCCTCCTCCCTCCTCCTCCTCCTCCTCCTCCTCCTCCTCCTCCTCCTCCTCCTCCTCCTCCTCCTCCCTCCTCCCGCCGCGAAGACGAGGGCTCCCACGGCTCGGGCCCTTCCTGGGCCCCAGGAGCGAGCTCGGGGTGGGCTGTGGGTCCCGGTGGGGGGCTCCCGGGGACTGGGCTCCGCTTGCCTTACCCTGACCTTCCAGGAGGGCTAAGAAAAACCTATCCCAAAGCTATGCTGCGTCTTGGTTTTAGGCTGTTTCGCTGAGTTTGTTTTTAGGGTGTCTAGGCCTCCAGTGCTGAAAAACAGCTCTCTGGAAGGTCAGGGCAGGATCCCCTCTCCTTCACTGGGTCCGCCTGTCCGCATGCCGATATGCGGGCCTGCCGCCGGCCTCAGCGTCAGCCCTCGCAGCTGCGGCCGTCCTCCCAGCGCCGCCGGGTGCCAGCTTGGGCCTCCTGCCCATCGGCCATGGGCTGTGTGGGTGACTGTCCCGAGGGCCTCTGGTACGCCCTCAGTTGCTCGTACCAGTTTCTCGGCTTGAGAGGCGGCCCCCTCCGAGGAGCAGCGCATGCCGGCCTGAAGGGAGAGGGTTCGGTTTGAAAGGGCAAGCAGCTGCGCGTTCTCGGGGTCAGCTCTCGGGCCTCTTGAGTCGTGCCAGTCGGGCCTCCTCTCGAGCGCCCTTGTCCCAAATATTCTTCTTCTGAGCCTGGCTTTTGCTGGGCGAGTGTTCTCCCAGGTGCTGTCGGACAGAGAGCCCCCCCGGCATTCTTGTCTTTCCGGGCGACCAGGGGGCCCTGCCGCTGAGGGGGGGGGAGGGAGGGGGGGGGGGGGCCTGACCTTCCAGAGAGCTATCTTCTTAGCACTGGAGACCTGAAAACCGAAAAAGCTGAGCGAAACAGCCTAAAACCAAGACGTAGAATAGCTCTGGGATAGGTTTTTCCGTCGGGTGCTATTTTGTAGCCCTCCTGGAAGGTCAGGGTATTGACAGAAATCAAGGCGGAGGTTTTAGGCTGTTTCGCTCCGCTTTTTAGGGTCTTAGGTCTCCAGTGCTAAAAAATGGCTCTCTGGAAGGTCAGGGGAGGGGGGGGGAGGGCATGCACCGTGCACGCAATTCGCCTGGCGGCCCCGGCCGGGCCCGCAGCCGCGCCTCCTGGGCGGCGCGCCAGGCCTCTGCGCCACCGCCGGCGCGTCCAGCGCGCCGGCGGTGACCCGTGACAGGTGGCAAGTGACAGATGTCAAGCAGTGGCGAAGCGTCCTGGCTCGCCTATAGCTCTACCAGACCATGTTCTGAGAACCTTTCTGTGGTTTCCACGGAGTGTTCTTAGAGCATTTCTGGTTGGGATTGTCTTGTTTCATCACATCGGATTCCTGATCTAAGAACATTGTTTTTGTTCTTAGGACACCTTTGGGCTCTAAGAACATCTCGTGGTAGGGCCATAGGAATGCTGGGACGGTCGGTCCCTGCTCAAAGATGGCCCCAGGCACGTCCGTGACAATTGCCAAGCTAGGGGGGCATGACTTGTCCGCTTGAGGCGCTTGGCATCGCTCGGACGTGTGCATGTTTCCTTCGGCGAGGACCATCGAGGAGCATCCTTGATCATTTGGAGAAAAACGGCCACGCACGAATCCGAAAAAAACACAGGGAATGGACGTCCGAGCGATGGCCAGGGCGGGGCCAGCAGTTTACGGCCAGTCTCCGCAGCTATTATTGTCGTTGGAATGTGTAGTGCTGTGCGCTCCCTCTCGGGCATTCCCGTTCTGCCTAATTATACGGGGGACTTCGCTCGCTCCTGGCCGTCGACAGTCGAACGGCTGGTTTGGCGTCCAGAGTTCCGCCGAGTTCAAGTTCTCAAGTACTTTCGAATCGCCTCAAGAGATTCCAACGTACCCCTAAAAGTGATCAGGATGCCCCAACGGAGCCCTTCGCTTGGCTCTGCTGCTTCCCTCCATCCGTTGCCTTGATTTTGGCTCCTCCCTCCCTTGCTCTTTGCTACGGCCCGCCTGGAAGCCCGAAAAGGGGAGGACACCACCATCTCTCAAACACCACAGGGAAATTCGTGACGTTTGGCTCTCGGCGCCCTCTTGCTGTCCTCCCAGAGCCCTCTTGGGGCGTTTCGGAGGCGGCCCAAGCCGTCTTGAGGCCATCTTGAGCCGCTGTGTTGGCCCGAGGTCGTGGGCCTGGCCGCGCCCAGGAGGAGCACCACCTCCGACCCCACCCTGACAGGAGTCTGCCGGGACCTTGACGGGGCAGTTCTCGTCGGGGAACCCCTGGGGCCGCCCCGCGCGCGCGAATTGGACACTAGAGGCATGATCAACCTCTCGCAGGAGATGCGTGCACGTCTCTGGCCCGTTGGGCCAGCGAGCAGTCGCATGACTGCAGACGCATGTTGACATGCGGTACACAAGAGCGCACGGTCGACCGCAGAGCTACAGGCTGCGTGTTTCCCGTTGTTCCAACATGTTTTTCCCCAGCAGGGGTGATGGAAGACGCCTCTGGGGAATCACCGCTGCCCCCCTGCCATTCTGAGGAATGCACGTGTGGCCGACAATCGATCTACAGCGCGCTCAACTGTGATTGAGCCTGGTCCCCGGAAACATTGTCGGGATGATGGGGGGAACTCTCCTTTGGTGCTCTCATAGGCGCGTCATAGGCGCGAAGAAAGGTCCGCGCGACTGAAAGCCGCGGCATGCAGTAGCAAGCAGCGCGCAGCAGTACTCAGCAGCATGCAGCAACAAGCAGCGCCAAGCAGCAGCAGGCATCCGCAATCGACAGCAAGCAGTCACAGCAGCCACCGACTCAAGCAGTGGCGCATCCCGTTCTGCCCGAAATAAATGTTGCGATGGATCGGGACCATGTCAGCGCGGGCTCCTGGAATCACTTGTGAGGCCAAACCTTTGGCAAAAGTCAGGCCAAGCTGTTGGACAAGATGTTCCCCCAGCCGCTGCGGAAACCCTTTGGGAAGCACTTGGAGGAGGAGGAGGAGGAGGAGGAGGAGGAGGAGGAAGAGGAGCAGGAGGAGGAGGAGGAGGAGGAAGAGATGGAAGAGAGAGGAGGAGGAGGAAGAGGAGGCGGCCGGGGACCTCTCGAGGGCCCCTGAAGGGCCGCTTGGGGGCCTGCTGGAGCCTCTGGGGGGCCTCTTGGGGTCATCTTCGGGGCTGCTTCTTGGGCCGTCTTGGAGCCCTCTTGGCTCGTCTGACGCAGTCGGGGGCCGTCTTGGTGGCCTGTCTGGGTTGTCGCGGGGCCTTCTTGAGGTGCTGTAGGGCCGTCGTGGAGGTATCTTGCGCTGCCATGGGGGGCCGTCATGGAGGTATCTTGCACTGTCATCGGGGCCTTCTTGAAGCCGTCTTCGGGGTCTCTTGGCCCGTCTCGAGGCTCTCTCGGAGGCCTCTTTCGCTATCTTGGGCACATCTTGGAGGCCCCTTGGGGCAGTCTTCGGCTGTCGGGGGCCTTGGCGAGAACGCAGAAATCAATGACTTTTATACGAGCTGCTGTGATTTTGAAATCTTCGGGCCCTCATGAGGGGGCCTCTCGGACGTCTCTTGGGCCGTCTTACGGCCGTCTTCTGCCGTCTTTGGCTCACCCTTGGCTGGCTCAGCCGTCTTGGAACTATGTTGGGCATGTGGAAGGTATCGTGAGCAGTCTTCGAGGTCATCTCGGAGACTTCTTGGGCCGTCTTGGGGGTATATTGGAGGCCCATCAGGGCAGTTTTCGGCTGCCTGATGCTTGAAACGCGAGAGCGCAAACGTCATGCAAAAACATATGCGACACAATTCTTTCGCCGGGATCCCCGTCAGAGCCTCCTGGAGGACATGTGCCGTCTTGGGCTCATCTTGGGCCATTTGGCCCGTCTTAGGGCCATCTTGGAGGTATGTTGAGCTGTCTTGGAAGCATGGTGGGGGCATCTTGCGCCATCTCGGCAGTGTTGGAGGCCATCTAGGAGATTTCTTGGGCCGTCTTGGTGCGATCTTGGAGGCCCCTGCGGCCGTCTTCGGCTGCCAGAAGCCCGAAAAGGCGAGCACGCGAAACATACACTCAAACACCCAACCTCTTGGGCCGTCTTCAGGCCATCTTGAGCTCATCTTGGGCAGTCTGGTTCGTCTCGGGGCCATCTTGGAGGTATCTTGAGCCGTCTTGGAGGCATCTTGGGGGCGTGTTGACCGTTGTGGAGGCCCTCTTGGGCCATCTTGAGCGGCAGAAGCGGCAACAGCGACGGAAGCTGGTTGTTCCAGGCAAGCAAAACGGGGCGGCGGATCTAGTCGCCAATTGCCCATCTCGCCACCAGGCTTGGATACTGTACTTGAGGCCTCGTGGGTGCACAGTTGATCGTACAAGGATGTCTTTGGGATGCCTCGCGGAAGCCTCCTGGAAGGCTCTCAGGAATCTCTTGAGGGCGTCTTTGCTTGTTGGGCCTCCTATTTGGACGGAGAGCTGGAATTTTCATTTCGTGTTCCCCCTCTTGGGGCCCTCTTGCACGGTTTTGGCGGTCTCTTGGGACGTTTTGGGGCCCTCTTCGGATGTCTTGGGGCCTTGTTTGGGGCCTCCTTCGCTTGGGCCGTCTGCAACGCATTGAATACGGGACTCTACGGGATTCGGGGACACTCCACCTCGTGCCTCGAGGCACGCTGGCAGAAAAGTTGGACCCTGTGCTGGGGAGGGATTTGCGCGCAAGACGAGGGAACGTAAGCAAGTATGCAGTTCAGGAGGCCGTATGTATGAAGGCCCACTGCAGCAAGGGGTCCCTTCTGATCTGCTCCGAGGCGGGGATTAATCCAGAACCACCGCCTGGGGGGTCGATATTTGAGGACCTCGGCAGTTGGCGCATACCGATATACTCGGACCCCCTGGGGCCCAAATCTTCCAATATCCACTACCCGCAGGGGTCTCAGGACGTCGGTTCAACATGTTGTAGATCCGGATATATCCTTGCCTTGCATATATTGAGGTCGGGAGTTTATGCACTAGCACGTTCATCAGCTCTCCGTACTGCTGAGCTGATGCGATCCTGTGCTGTTCGCAGACACTGTGCGCACAGCTTGGTGGTCCAATGCCAGGCCAGGTTAACCAGTCACTGATGCTGGGTCACCTCCGTAGGACTGAGGACCGCCACGCTGCCAGTGCGCAGTTGTCTCGTGAAATACCGACTGGCCTGCGGCCCATCCCGCCGACTTGCCGTGTGTGGCCTCTTCGAGGCATCCTGTTGGGGGCCTCTCGAGACTCGTGTGGGTCCTCTCGGGTTGAAGCTCGCTGAGGGGCAGCGAACGCGATCCGTGTTTCTGGGGCGACGGGGGAGAGGGCAGTGCTTCTGTAGGGCAAGAGCAAGCATGAGCAGCCCAAAGAGCAAACCTGAAATCAGAGCTTCTCGCGAAGGGTTGCGGTAAGGATTGCCGTTGACCGATCAAGCGCGCCCGCCGAGCGTACGGGGATTTGGCCCTGGAAACAACGCTGCCCCCCCCCCAGCGACCTTCAACTCTCGGGGGCCCTCTGTGCGCTTCCCTGGGCGCCCAACGAGCCCTCTGCGGGGCCTCGTGGGGTGTCCTGGGGTGGTCCGTGCCCCGTGGGCTGCCTCCCTCGTCCCTCTAGGGGGAGGGGGAGGAGGAGGAGGAGGAGGAGGAGGAGGAGGAGGAGGAGGAGGAGGAGGAGGAGGAGGAGGAGGAGGAGGAGGAGGAGGAGGAGGAGGAGGAGGAGGAGGAGGAGGGGAGGAGGAGGAGGAGGAGGAGGAGGCAGAGGAGGAGGAGGAGGAGGAGGAGGCGGAGGAGGAGGAGGACGGAGGAGGAGCAGGAGGAGGAGGGAGGACGGGAGGACGGAAGGGAGGGAGGGGGGGCAAAACCAGGCATCCCGTTTGGGACATCCCCACAAGCTGTGGCGCGAACGGGCGAGTGCCCCCTTGCCCTGGCGGCTACACCCCCTTGGGATGCCCAAGGCGCCACGCCTGCTGCGTCGCGGTGACCATACAGTCAACCCGCACGGTAAAGATGGGCAACCTTCCCAATGGTGCTTTGCGTGCCTCCTCGGTTCATCCTTGGCCACTTTCTGAAGCTTGAAAAAGTGGCAATAACGTCACAGATGGAAGGCGGGTGGCTTACAACATGTGGCTCTCGCCTCAGCGCCGCGCACATGCGCTTTCAAAATTGGCAAAGACTTTCACGGATTGAGGGTGGGTCGCTTGCAAACTGTGGTTCTCGCTGTAGCGCCGCGCACATTCGTTTTCAACATTTGCAAGAGCTTCACGGATTGAGGGTGGGTGGTTTTCAACATGTGGCTCTCGTCTTCGCGCCGCGTGAATTCGTTTTCAAAAATGGCAAGAATTTCACGGATTGAGGGCGGGTGGTTTTCAACATGTGGCTCTCGCTTAGCGCCGCGCACATTCGTTTTAAACATTGGCAAGAACTTCATGGATGGAGGGCGGGTGGTTTTCATCATGTGGTTCTCGCCCTAGCGCCGCGCACATTCGTTTTAAACATTTGCAAGAGTTTCACTGATTGAGGGCGGGTGTTTTTCAACATGTGGCTCTCGCCTTAGCGACGCACACATTTGCTATCAAATGTTCCAAGAGTTTCACGGATTGAGGGCGGTTCCTTTCCAATATGTGGCTCTCGCCTCATCGCCGCGCACATTCGTTCTCAACATTGGCAAGAGTTTCACGGATTCCCATGATCAACTTACCAGAAGTGGTGTTCTGGAAGGATTCAGGATTATGCGGGTGCAACATGTATGCTGATTCGCGGAGTTGAGGTTCCAGGAATGGCGTTCTGGCACGATTCTGGATTGTCAAGACGCAGCAGTCAGGCTGATACGTGGCGTTGAAATCCCGAGAACAGTGTTCTGGCACGCTTCAGGATCTTCAAACGGTTGTCTTCCAACGAGGCAGTTCCCTCAATGGAAATGAACCGTTGTAGGGGCCTGCGAAGAAGGAGCTTGGGGGGAGGGTTTCTTCCAACATCGCTGAGGATTCTTAGGTTTCCATTGGTCCTCCTCCTCCTCCTCCTCCTCCTCCTGCTCCTCCTCCTGCTCCTCCTCCTCCGCCTCCGCCTCCGCCTCCTCCTTCTCCTCCTCCGCCTCCTCCTCCTCTCCTCTCTCCTCCTCCTCCTCCTCCTCCTCCTCCTCTCCTCCTCCTCCTCCCCTCTCCTCCCCTCCCTGCTCTTCGGAGCCTGCCCCGGGGCCCGCCGCCCCCCGCGCGCCCCTGTGCGCGGCGGCCGCCTCGCGCGGCCCCATGCGCCAGCGGGCCGAGGCCCCGGAGCACCGGCCGCTGCCGGTGCCGCAGGGGCTAGATGCCTGTCCCTGGGATCCCTGGACCGCGTAAGAGGAGGAGGAGGAGGAGGAGGAGGAGGAGGAGGAGGAGGAGGAGGAGGAGGAGGAGGAGGAGGAGGAGGAGGAGGAGAATGGATGACGACGGCGGACGACGAGGACGACGAGGACGACGAGGACGACGAGGCCGACGGGACGACGAGGACGACGACGACGACGAGGACGACGAGGACGACGACGAGAGACGACGAGGACGACGAGGACGACGAGGACGACGAGGACGACGAGACGACGGACGAGAGGACGACGAGGACGAGGAGGAGGAGGAGGAGGAGAGGAGGAGGAGGATGGGAGAGGAGGGAGGAGGAGGAGGCGGGGGAGGAGGAGGAGGAGGAGAAGGAGGAGGAGGAGGAGGAGGAGGAAGAGGAGGAGAAGGAGGAGGGAGGACGGGTTCGGTGCCTGTTCCTGGGATCCCTGGGCGGCGACGCCGAAAATCGGTTTCCCCCGCATTGGGGCAGCTTCTGAAACCGCACTTGGCCTTTGCTTCTGCTCCTCGTGGCCCTTCCTTCCCTCATTCTCCCCTTCTCCTCCTCCTCCTCCTCCTCCTCCTCCTCCTCTTCGTCCTGCTCCTCCTCCTCCTCCTCCGCCTACTCCCCCTCATCCCACCCCTCCTTGCTCCCCTTCTGAAAAGGGGTGGGTCCGCTCCAATCCTGGTGCAGAAGAGGTTGCAGATCCAGTCCAATAATGAGGCCCAAATCGGGGAGTGCCGGGGCCGCGTGGGCTCCCATGGAACAGACACCAAAGGGGGGGGTCCTCCTCGCCGTGCTCTCAGGGGAGACGACAGGAGGAGACAGGCTCAGGGTTTCGGGCTTAAGTCGGGTTGGCCCAGAAGGGGGTCCAGCGACAAGGGAGTGGTGCAATAGGTTAATTAGGTGCAATAGATTCGTGGGGTTGCAATACATCTGGGGCGTGCAGTACATTCCGGGGCGCAAATGTATCGCTGGATTTTGGCGTGCAATACATGACTTGCAATACAATGCAAGTGAATTCTCCTGCGCAATACATTTGCAATGCAATTGCCCCAATTCTGTTGCACCACCCCCTTGCAGCTGGACCCCCTGTTGGGTCACCCAGATGAAGGCTCGAGGTGTTCGGGCGTGTTCGCCAGTTCTTAGCGGCTTTCTGGCCTCGGGCTGTCTTCCAGCAGCTGCGCATCGTCGGGAGCGTTCCGGGAGTGCCCAGAGCGTCCTGGACTGCCGCTGGAGAGCCAAGCCAGGGCCAGAGAACCGACGCGGAGACATCGGGGGCAACGCCAGGCGAGGGGACGGGCTCGGGGGGGGAGATGCACCTACACCCAATCGCCCATCCACCGTCGACAGGGGCCTGATGATTAGCCCACCTCCGCCCAGGAGCGTGCGGATTCGCTCTATCAGGGGACCAGCAATCGCCGACCTTTCGGCGAGGTATCGCTGATTCCGGGTCGATGTTTATCCCCTTGAGCCAGTCCCCCACTATCGTTACCTTTCCCTCTCGCCACGAGCCAGGATGAAGGATCGAGGATGGAGATGGTTGCTGCAAGGTCTTCGTCCTTTGGCTTGTCGTGGGGTCTCCCAGAGCCCTCTCTAGACGTTCCCCTGGGCTCCCGCGGACTCCCCCCGTGGCCCAGCTGCTCCCATGAGAGTTTCTCCCTCCCAGGTGTGGACCGAGGGGGGCGTGGAGGAGACCGAGCCCGCCAAGGGCGACCATGAGCGGCAGCCTCCGCCAGGCGCGCTGGCGGCGATGCTGGCGGTGCTGGTGCTGGTCCGCTCCCCGGCGCCTCGGCCGAGTTGCGTTTCACGACCGCCACAACCAGCACCAACAGATCAGAGCCTCCTCCTCCTCCTCCTCCTCCTCCTCCTCCTCCTCCCCCTCCTCCTCCTCCTCCCCCTCCTCCCCTCCTCCTCCTCCTCCTCCTCCTCCTCCTCCCCTTCCTCCTCCCCCTCCTCTCCTCCTCCCCTCCTCCTCCTCCTCCTCCTCCTCCTCCTCCTCCTCCTCCTCCTCCTCCCCCTCCTCCCCCTCCTCCTCCCCCTCCTCCCCCTAAACATCATGCCTCCGAGCTCCGCGCGCACTTCTCGGATCGGCGCGTGGGCCCCCGGGGTGGGCGATCGGTCTTCTCGCTTTCCCCCACGAGGGAGAACTCACTCATTCTGCAGATGTTGGAGTGGTCAGCTCCACTCAGGAGGGAAAGAATCACACAGACAAAAGTCATCGTCGACTCCCAGGAAACGATGGGAAAATATGGGAAGTGGGAGGGAAGACGAAAAACCCAGAAAAGATGTGAGAACACATGGAATCCTGGGATTGGTGTGAATTTATGTACGTGTCATTGGGCATCTTGATCCACTGCTCGCGCAGCCGTGCCACCCGCCCGCCCGCAGCTTGGCTTGCAGGGCCCGCGTGGCGGCGACGACTGCGAGGGGTGCCTGGCGCGGGGCGGCGCACCTCTGCGGCCGCGCGGGCTCTGACGCGCGGGTTCGCGCGCACAGCGGCCAGCTGACCGCTGGGGTCAAGTGGGCATGCCCCTCTACAGGAGGAGTATTCAAAAATAGTAAAAGATAGTCAGGGGACCATTTTTCTGTTATTTTTCGACTGCGTTTGACTATTGTTGGGCTCTTTTTCTGTTTTTCGTCCAGAGCCCGCCTTTGGGAGGACATGCCCGACCTAACGCTCGGGGGGCCTCCCAACGCGTGTCACAGGCCGCGTTGGCGCGCGGGCACCTCAGTGCGAGTCGGTGATTCGGGCAGACGCAGCTTCACAGGGCTCGTTTCGATTCCTCCGAGTCGATTCGATTCGATTTCGATACATTCCGATTCCGACTCGATTCGACTTCGTTTTCCGATCAGGACTCCGATCTCTCGAGGAGGCCTAACTACTCTGCCGATGTCCGTCCGCCGATTCGACTCCTCCCGACTTGGCTGCCGATTTCCGCCAGTTCGATTCACTTCGACCGCCGATTCGACTTGTCGATTCGATTCTGGGCCCTCCTGGCTTCGTGGTGACGATGGTGACGACAGCGACGGCAAGGGCAGTGCCGGCGCAGATGCTCGCAACGCTTATGACGATGATGGTGTCCACGTGGCGGCGATGAAAGCTTTGGACGGATTTCGACACGTGCGCGCGACGCGCGCGAGTGGCCCACACGGTGTTATTGGACAGGGACCGCGCCCCACCCCAGCAAGCTCGCAAGGCGGCTCAGATGATTTCGACATGCGCACGCGTCAGATACCCGTGTGGTCGCATTTGATTAACATGTTGAAAGCCCATGGCTTCCACAACGAATCTCAAGCGCGCGCAAAGCATATTAACAAACACTGCTTCGAAACCATGTGTCCCCAGACCTCTTGCGTTGGGCTTTCGTTTTGGATAGAGCACTGCTTGCGCGACCCTCCTCCTCCCGCCTCCCTTCTCTTCCTCGCCCCTTCTTCTTGCCGTCTGTCCCGCGCGTGATTCCCAATCTCCCTGTGTTGGGTTTTCATCTTGAGTGGAGCACCGTGGTACCCACTCCTTTTCCCAATCCGTATCCTTCTCCTCCTCGCGCCACCCCTCCCTCGCCCCCTCCCCACAGCTGCACGGGGCCAGTGCAGCTGCCCGCAGAGACCACGGCGACGCCGCTCATGGCACCGTCCGCCGACTGCTCCTCCTGCGCTGCTCCCTTCCTTGGCTCCCTGGCGGCACGGCGGCGCCGTGGAGCACACGCGCCCCGACGGGACCTCGCAGCCCCCTGGGCCTGGCATCGCTCGGACGTGTGGATTTTTCCTTGGGCGAGAACCATCGAGGAGCATCCTTGATCATCTGGCGAAGAAGCCACGCACGGAACCGAAAAAAAGCACAGGGAGTGGACGTCCGAGCGATGGCCAGTGGGTGGGTGCGAATTGTGCACTGGGCGTTTTTTTTTTCGCAGGCTCTCCTGCGAGGCACGGCGGAGTCGCGGAGCAGGGCCGGACCGAAACGGTGTTTTTGGCGAGTTCGTCGTGGGCCGTTTTCGCTTCGACTTTCATTTGGCGGCAGAGGCGGATTGAACACAAAACGAGGGAAAACGAACAACGAAGAACACAACGAAACAACGAAAAGGCGGATTGAAGATACAACGAAAACGAAAAACACCGACTGGGTTCAGCCCGGTCGCGGAGTACGCGAACCCAGGCGGGACTTCGCAGCCTTCCCGGGTGGCTGCGGACTGCGCGCGATCGTGGGACCCTTGGGAGGCACGGCGGAGCCGCGGAGAACGCGCACCCAGGCAGGGCCTCGCTCGCAGCGCTCTCGAGGGGCTCGAGCTGCGCCACTGGCGCCGCTCTCGTGGGCTCCCGCGGGGCACGGCGGAGTCGCGGAGTGCGGGCACCCAGACGTCGGCTACACGTAAGAGTGACCCTTCGCCGGAGTGACCTTTGGTGCGCGCTCACCGGGGTCCCTCAATCGCCGTGCTCGGTGCGATAGTACCGTCTTGCGCGCTTGTGTTTGGCCTCCTCGCGCCCCCCAAAAAGCAGCTCACCAAAGGTCACTCTTGCCCAGGGTCACTCTTACGTGCAGCCGAAGACGGGACCTCGCAGCTCCTTGGGTGGCTGCGAACTGCGCCACTAGCGCCACTTTCGTGGGCTCTTGGGAGGTTTGGCTCCGTAGGGGAGCACGCGCGCCGCCGACCCCTGAGGGCGGGACCTCCCCCGGGACCCCCGCTGGCGCCCCCCCCCCCTTGGGGGCCCGCCAGAGAAGATAGTGTAGTGGCCTCCTGCCAGTGCCGCCGATCCGGGGCGCTGCCGATGCTGCTGGGAATGGATGACCGTGTATGCTAAAGACGCATCTGGACGCCCGACATGGGTACCGAAAGAATGGGTACAATGCCCAACAGCAGTTCCTGTTCATTCTGAACAGGACTCGCTGTCCGCGCCGCCGCGGCCTGTGTCCATTCGAGACAGAAGGCCGCCTGCCAAACAGCGGCTGCTGTTGGTTTGGGACAACATTTGTTGTTGGGCATTGTACCCATTCTTTCGGTACCCATTTCGGGCGTCCAAAATGCAGCTCTCGTTCGAGACGTCCTCATAAGATAGATGGACATGTGGAAATCGGTTGCGACCCCCCCCCCCGCTCCCTGCAGAGCGCTCAAGTCCAGGGCTCCCGAGCACTGACTGGCGTCGGGAATGGCGTCGGGAATGGCCCCCCCCTTCGGTTGCGACCCCCCCCCCGCTCCCTCCAGAGCGCTCAAGTCCACGGCTCCCGAGCACTGAGTGGCGTCGGGAATGGCATCCCCCCCCCCATGCAGAGCGAACTCCCCCCCGGCTCCCGAGCACTGAAGGGCGTCGGGAATGGCGTCGGGAATGGCTCCCACCCCCCCCGGGCTCCCTTGCAGAGCGACCCCACCCTGGCTCCCGAGCATTGAATGGCGTCGGGATAGGCGCCCCCCCCCCCCCCCCCTTCCCCTTGCAGAGCGGACCCCCCCCCGGCTCCCGAGCACTGAATGGCGTCGGGAATAGCGTCCCCCTGCCCTCCCCCTGCAGAGAAAGCGACCCTCCCCGGCTCCCGAGCATTGAATGGCGTCGGGAAAGGCGTCCCCCCCCCCTTCCCCTTGCAGAGCGAATCCCCCCCCGGCTTCCGAGCATTGAAGGGCGTCGGGCATGGCGTCCCCCCCCCCCCTTTGCAGAGCGACCCCCCCTCCCAGCTCCCGAGCACTGAACGGAACGGCGTCGGGAATGGCGTCCCCCCCCCGTTGCAGAGCGAAGCTTGAGCGGTCTCAAGGCCACGCTCTCGGAAACTTACACGCCGGATCGGCGGTTATAAAAAGGGGTTAGGGCTGCATTCCGGCCCGGAAGCCCCCCCACCCGTATATCATTGTTCCCAATAATATACGCCCCCTCCCCCAGGCGACTGGGAGCCAACCCGATCCAATGAGGGCCCCCCCCGACATCCCTTGTAAAAGACAATACAAAACACACTCTGCCTCCAAATTCGGAGCATGCGCAGCGAACCCGATGCGGCCTCCCCCTACCACCCCTGTCAAAAACAATGCAGAATACACTTGGCGGTGGCGGCGGCTGCGGCGGGGGCAGCGGCTGCGGCGGCTGCGGCGGTGGCGGCGGCGGTGGCGGTGGCGGCGGCGGTGGCGGCGGCGGCGGCGGGGGCGGCGGCGGCGGCGGCGGCGGTGGGCGGCGGCGGCGGCAGCGGTGGCGGCAGCGGCTGCGGCGGACAGCGGGCGGCGGCGGGCGGCGGCGGCGGCGGAGGCGGCGGCGGCGGCGGATGCGCCCCCAGTGGCTGCCCATCCAAAGACGACTGCTGAATATGCTGTGGCTCGGGCCAGGCTCGGGTGCTGCGTATGTGTTGGGAGGGCGGGTGGGAGTGAGCGAGACGGCTTGCGGGCGGGGAGGGAGTCTTGACCCCTCCCACACACACCTGGCAGAGAAGGGAAGAAGGGAAGGATATATACTTGATTAAGACCTTCCCATTCCTTATCCCGCAATTTCCCTGGGACGGGCGACGTCGACGCCGACGATGACAGCATCCCACGCGCACCGAAGGGTCGGATGATTTCTTGAAAGATCTCTTGAAGGTTTGGGTCATGCAGCTTTTACTGCGACTTCGGCTGCGAGGTTGAACCGAGCGCGACATGACTTTTCAACTTATAGTTGATGTGAGCGCGGTGTGGTGGCGTCGATGTCTGGGTATCGAATTTGTATTGACCGCCATCTGTACCGCTCGCAAAGGCATATGATCGACGGATTGGGACCATTATGATTTCTGTTTGATTTGCATGCTCCGGGTTCTTCTCTGACAAAGGTGGGGAATAGTGGTTATTCTAGAGTAGGGGCCAGAGGGGGGATGAGGTGGGGGAGTGGAAAGGGGGAATCTGGGAAGAGGAGGAGGAGCAGGATGGGGGAGGAGGAGGAGGGGGAGGAGGAGGAGGGGGCGTGGGCAGGAGGAACCCTCAGGTCAATGCCAACGACCAGATCTTCAAGGAGCTGTCTCGGTCTCAGGGGCGCTTCCCCTACCAGGTCAGCAGCGTGATCCTGGTGGCGTCCTTCCTGTCGGTCGCAGGAGGCCTGGCCGCGTGCTGCGCGGTGCACGGCGTGCGCGCCGGGCTGCAGCAGTGCCTGCAGGTGGGGCGTTCCAAGCATGGCCTTGCCTTAAGTCGGGCCTGTCCCTCTACAGGAGGGGATATCCCAAAAATAGTTCTACAACGTGCTATGGGAGCGATGTTCTGACTATCGTTGAGCTTGTTTGGGGGTACTTTGAAAGTATGCTTATTTTTTCGCGCAACATCCGCCTGTAGGAGGACAGGCCCGACGTGAGGACAGAAAGAGATGCCATCTCTTCGGCCGCGGAAGGCGGCGGCAGGGCGGTGGGAGGCCGGCGGAAGTCAAAGCGAGGCCGCCTCCGCCGGCGGAAGGGTTGCGGAGAGGGCGGCGGAGGTTTAAGGGATGTGCCCCCAAGAGGTGGCAACAATTTGTGGGTCCAGGGTTTCCGGAATCGTCCAGGTTCAGAGCTCCGAAGCATCAGGGGTAACTCGGGTCAGGGCCAACCCGGGCTCGTTCCTCGGCGATTCTGAACACGAGTTGCCCCGGGCCCGAGTTGCCCCTGATAATTCGGGCGTCCAGAGCCCCAAATCATCAGGGGCAACTCGGGTCAGGGCTCACTCGGGTTCCTTTTCGGGAATCCGGACCCGAGCTACCCCTGTCCCGGGGGGCAGGGGGGGATGGGGAGGGGGAGGGGGAGGAGGGGGAGGGGGAGGGGGAGGGGGAGGAGGAGGAGGAGGAGGAGGAGGAGGAGGAGGAGGTGGTGGAGGAGGGGAGGAGAGGAGGAGGAGGAGGAGGAGGAGGAGGAATTGCCCCGGAGAGCTCGGGCACCCGACAGGTGGAGCAGCTGCGCCGCTGCTGCATCCCCTCGGTGCTCTTCACCTACGCCGTGCTGCTCCGCTTCGCCGCGGTGCTTACCAGCCTCGAACGTATCCCTATCCCTAAGATTGACACGCCAAAAGGCGATGACAATCTTAGGGATTCGCCCTCTGAAAATAAGGGAGTCCCTGAGATCGGCATCGTGATGAGGAGGTGCCCAGCACAGGGATAGGGATAGGTTCCAGGCCGGTAAGGTGCGCTTCCTCGGCGCGGGCGTGCTGAACGTCACGGAGCCCGTCTTCGGGCTGGGCCTGTCGGCCGTGGCCGCGCAGCTCCTCAAAGGAGGCGCCCTGAGGCTGCGGCAGGCCGCGGGCGCCTGGAATCACACTGCACCGCAGTGCCCAGAGGGCTTCTCCGAAGGGCTTGGGCGACCCCTCCTCCTCCTCCTCCTCCCCCTCCTCCTCCTCCTTCTCCTCCTCCTCCTCCTCCCTCCCCCTCCTCCCTCCCTCCCTCCCTCCATCCCTCCCTCCTGTTCCTCCTGTTCCTCCTGTTCCTCCTCCTTCTCCTCCTCCTCCTCCTCCTCCTCCATCTCCTCCTCCTCCTCATTCTCATCGCCCCACCCTTGAAGCGACGCCCAAGGAAAACCACCCCGATACCCATGGCATGGCGTTTGCACCGAAACAGCCTTGGGCGCCTATCCAAGAGCCCGCAGCGGGGAACAGCGCAGGCTTACAAGCCAGTGGGTTTCGAAGAAGGGGGGCAGGGAGGGGACGGATTCGTGAGGAGGAACTTCCTGGAGGCCTCGCGCGGCGCGCAACCGTTGTATTATCTAGTCCGTGCGTCCGCCACACCGCTTGGGAAACGATATGCTACAGCATGGGTATACTATGTGTTCGGATTGGACGCGCGTCTCCAAGGAAGACACATAGTATTAGTATGTCTCTGTGCGTCCCATCTGTGCCGCCCACCGCGCTCTGGCCCTGCGCGCCTGGCTGCTGCCGCCCGCCAGCTGCTCATCGTCGAATTCTTCGGCGTCTGGGCGTCCCTCCTTCCTCCCGGCCTCCCCCCTCCCTCCTTTCTAGAGGGGAAAAAACACACAGACACAATTAATTGTCGATTTCGAGGAAAAGATTTGAAAATATGGGAAGTGGGGGGGAAGACAGAAACCCAGAAAATATGGAACAATATGGGGATTCTTGTTATTTGTGTGTATTAATTTGTGTGTTTGTGGGCCCCTTCCTCCCTGCACGCCGGCCAGTTCGCTAGCTATAGTGCCCCTGCCTGGCTGCACGCCGGTGCGGATCTCGCCGCCTCGCCGCTGACGAACATGAGTCCCGCCTGAAGTTGCCGCGCGAGGCCTGCATTCAGATGCGACTCCTGGGAGGTCAAACTCTGAGTTAGCCCTGGTCCGAAGTCCCGCCTAATCCGGCTTACAGTCGGGTCCCTGAAGAAGGAACCCTTTTCGTTGGGAAGGGGCTCCGTGTTCCTTAATTGTTTCACAGTTTGCCTTTTGTATTCCGTAGGTTTTCGATGGGAAATCGAAGTTCAACTGATGGTTAAAAGGGGCCTCGTTCTTTATGTAGTGTTCCTTAGGTCAACGCCCCGACTGTAATCCCGCTTCATCCCGCTTAATGCGGCCCAATCCCGCTCAGTGCGGCTGAGTCCCGCTTGATCCGAGGCCCACCCTGGCGTCGCAGCCCCCCAAGTGGGGCTCCATCCTCTTTAATTAATCCTTCCGACGACAACCTCCCAGCAGCTGCCTCCTAAGCCCGCAGGGTGCCCCCCCCAACGCCGCTGCCAGCTGCGGCAGGTCGAGGCCCACCCTGGCGTCACAGCCCCCCAATGGGCTCAATCCTCTTTAATAAATCCTTCCGACGACAAACCTCCCAGCGGCTGCCTCCTGAGCTCGTAGGGTGACCCCCCCGCAACGCCGCTGCCAGCTGCGGCAGGTCTGGGCCCACCCTGGCGTCACAGCCCCCCACTGGGGCTCAATCCTCTTTAATTATTAATCCTTCCGACGACAACCTCCCAGCGGTTGCCTCCTAAGCCCGCAGGGTGCCCCCCCATAGCCGCTGCCAGCTGCGGCAGGTCGAGGCCCACCCTGGCGTCACAGCCCCCCAATGGGCTCAATCCTTTTAATAAATCCTTCCGACGACAAACCTCCCAGCGGCTGCCTCCTGAGCTCGTAGGGTGACCCCCCCGCAGTTCTAGCTCGGCCAGCCCTGCGGCAGGTCTGGGCCCACCCTGGCGTCACAGCCCCCCACTGGGGCTCAATCCTCTTTAATTATTAATCCTTCCGACGACAACCTCCCAGCGGTTGCCTCCTAAGCCCGCAGGGTGCCCCCCCATAGCCGCTGCCAGCTGCGGCAGGTCGAGGCCCACCCTGGCGTCACAGCCCCCCAATGGGCTCAATCCTCTTTAACAAATCCTTCCGACGACAAACCTCCCAGCGGCTGCCTCCTGAGCTCGTAGGGTGACCCCCCCGCAACGCCGCTGCCAGCTGCGGCAGGTCTGGGCCCACCCTGGCGTCACAGCCCCCCACTGGGGCTCAATCCTCTTTAATTATTAATCCTTCCGACGACAACCTCCCAGCGGTTGCCTCCTAAGCATGTATTCCAAATCCCTTACTAATCGTCCCCCGGGTCCGGTTTTTAAGCCGCCTTTTTGGTCATTAAGGTGGTCCGGTTTATTAGGTCGCTTTCTTTGGATTGGAGTTGAGGGGGTGTGGTTTATTAAGGCGCCCCATCGAAGAGGGGGTCCGGAATATGAGGTCGCATCTGGAGGGGGTCTGGTTTTTTAGGAGGGGTCGATTAATAAGGGATTTGGAGCAGGGTGCCCCCCCCCCAACGCCGCTGCTAGCTGCGGCAGGTCTGGGCCCTGCTCTGCGCGCTGCCCTTCCTCCTCTCCTCCTCCTCCTCCTCCTCCTCCTCCTCCTCCTCCTCCTCCTCCTCCTCCTCCTCCTCCTCCTCCCTCCTCCCTCCTCCCTCCTCCCTCCTCCCCCCCCAACGCCGCTGCCAGCTGCGCCAGGTCTGGGCCCTGCTCTGCGCGCTGCTGGGCCTGCTGTGGTTCCTGACGCTGCGCGGCCCCGGCGGCCCGCCGGCGGCGCCCGCGCTCGTGCCGGCGGCCGGCGCAGGCCGGTCGGTCGAACGTCGGGGAAAACCACACGGACACAATTCATCGTCGATTCCCAAGACAATATGGGGAAATGTGGGAAGTGGGGGGGAAGACGAAAACCCAGAAAATATGGGAACATATAGGGGAATCCTGTTGCTTGCGTGTGTATTAATTTGTGTGTTCCTGGGCCCCTTCATGATAGGGGAACAAAAAGTGGCATAAACATAAAAAACTCGGAGGTCCGCGCGGATTTCTCCGATCGGCGCTGGGGCCGGCCGATCGAACGTCGGGGGCCTTGATGTCACCAGCCTCGAACTTATCCCTATTCCCTAAGATTGACACGCTAAAAGGAGATGACACTGTTAGGGATGCACCCTCAGAAACTGAGGAAATCCTAAGGTCGCCATCGTGATGAGGCGATGCCCAACATAGGGATAGGGATGTGTTCCAGGCTGGTAATGATAGTGGAACACAAAGTGGCATGAACATAAAAAACTCGGAGGTCCGCACCCAAACCCGGGTCACTGCGAAGGACCCCGCAGGATCCTGCACCCAAGCCCGGGTCAAGGCGACCCTGGCCCTGCAGGATCCTGCAAGATCGGGCGCTCTGGCGGACCCCGTTTGCATTGACCCCCGTGTCAAGTAGGGGAACAAACAGTGGCATAAACATAAAAAAGACTCGGAGGTCCGCGCGGATTTCTCGGATCGGCGCTGGGGCCCCCCGGCGGCGCCTCCAGCGCCGCCCCTGGCGCGCTCCGCGCGCCAGGGATGGGGGTCCAGCGCCGATCCGAGAAATCCGCGCGGACCTCCGAGTTTTTATGCCACTTTTTACTTTTTGTTTCCCTGCTTGAGACGGGGGTCAATGCAAACGGGGGTCAGCCAGAGCGCCCGATCTTGCAGGATCCTGCAGGGCCAGGGTCGCATTGACCCGGGCTTGGGTGCAGGGTTTTGCGGGGTCCTCCGCATTGACCCAGGTTTGGGTGCAGGATCTTGCAGGATGTTGCAGGATTCTGCAAGGCCTGACTGACCCAGGTTTGGATTGACCCAGGTCAGAAGATCCCCGAGAAAGGCCTCGGGGGCTGCGCTTGAGTCGGGCGTGTCCCTCTACAGTTTGGGGCTGCCAAGGGGGGGGGATGACTAGTGGCGGTGGATATCATGGCGTGGGTCATGAGATTTCCCCAGACTTCATGGCGCCTCCTTCTTATTTTATTGCGACCGTGGTCCCCCCCGTGGGCCGCGCACATGCCGCCGGCCATGATTTGCGCCCCCCCTCTTGGACGCCCCCCTCTTGGCCGCCCCCGATAGAGGAAGAATTTTCAAAAATGGCAAAAAAATGTCCGGGCATGATTTTTCTATGATGTCTGACTATTGATGAGCATGCTCTTACTAATTCTTCATTTTCGTCCAAAGTCCGCCTGCAGGAGGACACGCCCGACCTAAGGCTGCGCAGTGTTCGGGGGGCTCTTTCCCTGAGATCCGACGCTCCAGCAAAATTGGAGCAGGCGGTTTTTGCCAGTGTTCGGCCTCTGGGGGCCTTCGCTGGGCCTCGGGAGCGTCCAGAAACGGCTCAGGACGAAACACCGGCCCTAGAGAAGTGGTCCAGACCTCCGGGGCCCACGCATCGAAAACATTGGAGCAGCTGGACGTCTCAGCCTGGGGCTGCGCAGTGTTCGGGGGGCACGTCTGCAGCACTGTGTCAACCGAGTGCTGTCATTTAGAAGTTGCTGGTAGGGCCTCACGCATGGCGTTGAGGCAGACACGAGTTAGAGTTCGGCGTGCCGTTGAACGTAGCACAGTCGTTGCCTGTTCACTACCGTGCCAGTCAGACGGAGTTGCTGGGATTTGTCGCGTGTCGCCGAAGTTCTGCTCCATGCTATGCAGACTAATGGTTTAGCCTCAGTGCCCCTTGCTGTGCCCACCCAGACGCAGACACCCTCTCGAGTGGCCCCCTGCTGCCATCATGAGCGGCGAACGTATCCACATGAGCGCCCTCGCGATCTGGATTCTGGGGAGGAGGAGGAGGAGGAGGAGGAGGAGGAGGAGGAGGAGGAGGAGGAGGGGGAGGAGGAGGAGGAGGGGAGGAGGAGAGAGGAGGAGGAGGAGGAGGAGGAGGAGGAGGAGGGGGATTCCGGCGCGCTCGACCCCGCGGACACGCGCGGCCGCCCGGAGGCGCTCCGCCCGGGGCATCCGTGAAGAAGCGCCCCCGTGTCCACGTGGCCTCGCGGTCCGGGAGGCTGGCCCGCGAGGCCGCAGATGCGCACCGAGATATTCAGGAGGGGAAGAACACGCACAGACACAATTCATCGTCGATCCCTCGGAGAATATGGGAAAGTCTGGTCAGGTGTCTTGTTTGGCTCCAGCGGCGTTTGGAGCGCTCGTCCTTGAGTTCCCTGCGCGTCGGATTGCAGGGTGATTGGGGGGAGCCTCCGTTTTTCTAAGTTTGCCTCGTGACTCCCACCGTGAGAGGAAGAGAGAACCCAAACCGCGTTACGCAGGGAATATGAAGAAACCGCTCCATTAAATGCGTCCGCTTTCGGTTCGGGTATCTAGTAGCCTCCTGTCCATCCAGCCACGATGCCCAGGTCGTGGACAAGAGCCCTCTTGGAAGCTCCTTGGGAGGCCTCGTGGGGGGCTCCTGCAAGCCTTCTAGGGGCCTATTGGGTTTGGGGGGGAGGTACCTTGGGACCTTTTGGGCGTCTCGGGGCATCTGGGGGCTTCGTGAGGGCATCTCGAGGGCCCTCTTGTGGTTTCTAGGGGCCTTGTTTTCGGAAAGGAATCGACATGCCACTCTTTTGGAAGGGCTCAGATTCCCGCTCTTGGGCCCCTCTGGGGGGCATCTGAGACCCCTTGGAAGGGCCCATCGGGCTGTCTTGGGCGTCTGAATGTCGAAAGACGGCAGCTGACGCGCGAGGAGCTGTTTTTGGGCCGCGGGCGGCATGCTCAAGGACGCACTGGCCAGGAGGCCTGCGTTTGTGGGCGGGCATCGCTCGCCCTGCGTGCTGTCAGGACTCGTCCGCAGCGCGGACCGAAGGATTCATGTAGTGCACGCACTCCTCCTCCGCGTGGCTGCTCCTGCGGGTGCCCTTCCTCCTCGCCCTCCCCCGCCTCCGCCACAGTGCCCTCTCAGCTGGCCCCGCGGGCGGGCCCTGGCGGCACGGCGGGGCCCGGAAGGGCCCGGGCCCCTGCCCCCGAAGTCGGCATGCCCCCTCCTCCTCCTCCTCCTCCTCCTCCTCCTCCTCCTCCTCCTCCTCCTCCTCCTCCTCTCCTCCTCCTCCTCCTCCTCCTCCTCCTCCTCCTCCTCCTCCTCCTCCTCCTCCTCCTCCTCCTCCTCCTCCTCCTCCTCCTCCTCCTCCTCCTCCTCCTCCGGGTCGGCCCAGCAGGCTGCGATGGCGGGCGGGCCTCCGCGGCGTGCGCGCCCCACGCGCCGCTCGGCAGCCCGCTCGCGCTGGGGTGGCTGTGCATGCTGGGCAGCGCCGCGCTGGGCACGGCGGCCGGCCTGGCGGCGGAGACGCGGGGAGCAGCCGAAGCCCCCGCCCCGCCCTTCCCATCCGGCAGCCCCGCGGCCCGGTGTCTCCCTCTGTGCCTGCCCTTCCTCCTCCTTCTCTTCCTCCTCCTCCTCCTCCTCCTCCTCCTCGCCTCCTCTCTCCTCCTCCTCCTCCTCCCTCCTCTCCCTCCTCCCCTCCTCCTCTTCCCCCCTGCTTCCCTCTCTCCTTCTCTCCTTCCCAGATCCCCCTCCTCGTTGTTCCTTCCTCCTCCTCCTCCTCCTCCTCCTCCTCCTCCTCCTCCTCCTCCTCTCCTCCTCCTCCTCCTCCTCCTCCATTCCTTCTCCTCATAGGTAACCTCTCCCTGTCGCACCCCGAGGCCAGTTTTTAGGGCGGGCCGGGCGTTTCGCCTGAGACGTCCCCACAATTTATTACCCTGAAGCTTGAAACGTGACAACAGTTCCACAGATGGAGGGCGGGTCGTTTTGAACATGTGTCTCTCGCCTTAGCACCGCGCACAGTCAGTTTAAACAATTCTTGACGCTTCGCGTATCCCCACCAGCCCATCCTACACCAGGCACTCGAACGAAGAGCGCCGATGATCGGCAGCTGCTCTTCTCCCCCTCTTCCTCCTTCTCCTCCGCCTTCTTCCTCCTCCTCCTCTCCTCCTCCCTCTCCTCCTCCTCTTCCTCCCCCTCCTCCTCCTCCTCCTCCTCCTCCTCCTCCTCTTCATCCGCCTCTTCCTCCTCCCTGGTGGCGTCTTGGAGGTATCTTCGAACGGTTTGGTGGGCTCTTGGGCCTTGCGGGCGGGCGGGCGGCGCTCCGCCCGCCCGCGCGCAGGGCCCAAGAGGAGAGTCCAAGGCGTCTCTTGGAGCCATTTAGGAGGAGATCGATCAACGAAGGAGGGTCCCTCAACTTGGCTCGCCCCCCAGGAGCAAGGAAAAGGAAGAGGAAGAGAAAGGGGGCGGGAGGGTGGATAAGGAACAGAAAAAGAGAATTATGGGACACATTGTAAAGATGTGGAAAAAGGAGAAAGAGGGGGAGGGGGATGACGGAGGAGGAATAATAGGTAGGCGAGGGGGAAGGGGATCCTGGAGAGCTCATATGGCCACTTGGAATCGTCCTGGGACGGTCTTGGAGCGTCTTGGAACATCTTCGGAACCATCTTGAGGCAGGTTGCGATATCTGGAGCCAGCCTGTTGGAATCGTTTTGGAGCAGTCTTGGAACGTCTTGAAACATCGTCGGAGCCATCTTGAGGCAGGTCGCGCAATCGTCAGCCATCTTGGAAGGTGTCTTGGGCTTCCCGAGGCTCTCAGGGAGCCGTCTTGGCCCATCTTTGACGACCTTGTGAGCCTCTTGGGGGCCTCTTGGGCGTCGTTTGGGGCGCTCTTGAAGCGCTCTTGGAGGCCTCAGAGTCGCTGGTAGAGCCATGTTGGAGGGGATCTGGCAAAGAAAGCGGAAGCAATTTTTAGCGTCGCCCTTGTAGAGCCTTTTAAAATCGCCTCCTGAACCCCTCTTGTGGTGTTCTTGGAGCGTTCGTTGCCGCTCTTGGCGCCGCCTTGGGGCTTTCTTGGGCCCCATTTGGAGCTATCTTGAGCCATCTTAGAGCCATTTTGACGCCTCGGATGTGCATCGCAAGCGAACAAGTGAGAACACCAAAAACATAGATTTTCCTAAGGGTTTTGAAGCATGTTGGCCTCTTGGAGGCATCCTAGTGATGCTCTTGTGAGTACTTGGAACCGTTTTGGGAAGCTCTTGGAGCGTCTTGGAACATCATGGGGACCATCTTGAGGCATCTTGCGCTATCTTGAGCCATATTGGAGGTCATCTTGAGCTCCCTGAGGCCCTCTTGGAGCCGTGTTGGGCCATCTTGGACGCTCTAACTACCCGCCCCCCCCCCTGTCCAGGTCAGTGGGGAGGGGGTAGGGGGAGGGGTAAACCCCTCCCCGAAGGAGAAGAAGGAGGGGTGGAAGAGGAAACGCTCTAAACAACCGACGCCCAGAGGGTTGGTGGGATTGCAAGAGTTTCACGGATTGAGGTTGGGTCGTTTTCAACATGTGGTTCTCGTCTTAGCGCCGCGTACATTCGTTGTAAAAGTTCGCAAGAGTTTCACCTATTGAGGGCGGGTCGTGTTCAAAATGTGTCTCTCGCCGTAGCGTTGCGCATTTTTTACGGCAAGAGTTTCACTGATTGCGGGCGGGTCGTTTTCAAATGTTTGGCTCTCGCCTTAGCGCCGCGCACATTGAATGTGCGCGGCGCCGAGGCGATTGGCAATGAATGTCATCTCGAATTGAACGTGCACAACGAATGTCATTCGTTGTTAGAATTTGAAAGAGCTTCGCGGATTGAGGGCAGTTCCTTTTCAAAACGTGGTTCTCGCCTCAGCGACGTGCACATTCGATGTGAAAATTGCAAGCGTTTCACGGATTCACATGATCAGCGTACCAGAAATCATGTTTTGCAAGACTTCAGGATTATGACGGTGCAGCAGTAACGTTGATCAGCGGTGTTGAAGTCCCAGGAATGGCGTTCTGGTACGAGTCAGGATCGTCAACACGCAACAGTCAGGTCGACCCGTGGCGTTGGAATCCCGAGAACAATGTTTTGGCATGGTTCAGGGTCTTCTAACGGAGGCGTTCCCACGAGGCAGCTCCCTCGGTGGAAGTGAACCGTTGTAGGGGCCTATAAAGAGGGGGTGTGGAGGGAGGGTTTGTTCCAACATCTTTAACGACTCTTGGGTTTACACCGGCCCTCCTCCTCCTCCTCCGTCCTCGCCCCCCGACGGCCTGAGGGGAGCGCTGTCGCTGGCGTGTCTGACGGGCGCCCCGGCACAATCTTGTGCCGATGCGTGAGATTTGCGAGGCAGCGCAGCAGACGTGCGTGCCAACGTCCTCGTCCTCGCCACCGCCCCCGCGCCCCCACATTCGGCAGAGGGGGGCAGGCGAGGCGCGGGTGGTACGTGAGCAGGTGGCGAGGTGGGCGCTTTCTTCTCCAAGTCGAGCCCCCTCTGTAAGAGACGCTGTCTTCTCACCGCCCACCAAACCACCCCAACCCAACCCGAAGGCTCAAATTTACCCTCGATTTCCGAAATTCGGGTCTTCGGGTTGGGTTGGGGTGGTTTGGTAGGTGGTCATCTTCTGGGTCCCAGCTGGGGTGTGGCTCCTTCGAGGCGGAGCGGAATGACCCTGTACTGGGCTATACGTTTGCCCAGCTCCCCAGGAGAGGCTCCTCAAGCAGGGCGGGCCGGCCGGGCGAGTCTCGTTCCTGGCGCCCAGGGGCCTTCGATGATGCCTTCTCACCGCTCTCACTCCTGCCCCCTCCCGTCTCACTCCCGCCCCACTCCCGCCCACTCCCGCCCTGTCCCTCTCCGCTCTCCTCCTTCATCCTCATCATCATACATCCTCCGTCCTCCGTTCCGCTTCCTCTCTCCTCCCGCCCCCGATCCGTTAGCCCTTGCTGGAGCTGGTTGAGGGCCGCCTCAGGTGCGCAAGACGCAGTTGGAGGTGCCCGCCTTCTTCGCGGCGCTCGTGTCCAGCCTGGTGCTGGAGCCCATGGTTGACGCCGGGGCGTTTCAGCCTGTCTCTGTGCGCCCCCTCTCGGTGCTGCTCAGGCCAGGCTGCTCGGAAATATGATGGGATCGGGGCTGAAGCTGCAATCATTGATGTGAGGGACTTTGACGAGCGGTGAGCTCACGACGCGTCGGCGAGGCCGCCACGCGGGCGCGGGAGCTCAGAGTGGAGGGCACCCCGGTGGCCTGGTCCATGGCAGGCTTGAACGGCCAGCGCTGTCGGAGATAGCTGGTCAGTTTTGGTTGGCGGTCAAGATTGATCGATCGTCCTGGTCGGAGATCGTGGGTCAGTCTGGAGCGATCACGGGTGATCGTTCAAGATTGATGGATCAGCGCGGTTCCAGAAACCAACGTCCGCGTCGACGCGAGATGAGCCACCCGTGCGCTCGTTTGAACGGGACAGTTTCTTTCGGGAGCTCTGGAGGTCCTGCGTCCCCAGAAGGGGAAGGAAGGCAAGGGGGGGGGGAAACGGGGTAGGGCAGCAGCGGGGTGATCCCAGACTCAAGGGCGCCCTCGAGGGCGCGAAGTTATTCGCGCTTCGCGCTTCGCGGTTCGGCTCCGATTCCTCATCCTCCTCTTCTCCCCTGGGAGGCGGCGCGAGAGCGCGGAGTTATTCGCACTTCGCGCTTCGCGCAGCGCGAAGCGCGAAGTTGGGAGTCCTTGCAGACTCCACTGTGACCCCCCTTCTCACGGGTGGTTGGGGGCGAACAGTTTTGTCACACATGCAACTACCATGTTACAACCAGAAGGAGGTTTTTCCAACCAGCATTTCTCATCACATTGGGCTCTTGCCTGACGCTTCGTTGTAACATTATGTCTGATTCGGTTGTGTAGCGCCCTGCGCGAGTTGGAATCTGGCTCCTTCCATTTGTGAATTGCTCCTTCTGCTTGGGAAACATCCCTTCCGCAACGGGTTGACGGTCAAGCTGGGGAGTTATATGTATTTCTGGGTGCAAAATGCGTCCCACATCTCAGGGTTGGGCGTGCGCCCTGAGAGCCCGCTTTGGGACCCTCCACCTCCCAAACTCCCGCTTGTGGGCTCTGGAAGGTGAGCCGGTGAAACACCTACTCGGGGCTCAAGACGGGCATCGTTCGGGTATAGCCAGGACCCTGGATAAGGGGACCCGATTGGTGGTAGGGCCCTGGGGCCCCTCAATTGGCCAGATTCACTAAACCAGGTTTGCCGTAGCTGGTGTTTTTTGGGTGACGGCAGGTCCGGTTAGTGGAAATGGGGCGGGGGGCGCCCCCGGTACAACTCATTAAACCAGGTTTCACTAAACCCAGTTCTGCCAACGCCCGAATCGTGTCACAGGCGAGGAGGAGGAGGATGAGGAGGAGGAGGAAGAGGAGGAGGAGGAGGAAGAGGAGGAGGAGGAGGAAGAGGAGGAGGAGGCCGAGGAGGAGGAGGAGGAGGACCAGGAGGAAGAGGAGGAAGAGGAGGAGGAGGAGGAGGAGGAGGAGGAGAAGGAGGGACACGCGCGCGGCCCACAGCGCCAGTGAGCATGTTAGAGCGGGGAGCTTGAGGATGAGAAGGAGATTGGCTTTTTGGAGTTCCCAGCACAATTGTCAAGGCGGGGATTTGGAGGACGAGGAGGAGATGGTCCTTCGGACTCGCGTACATATTTGAGCTGCCTGGCAGCCCACGCCTGGACTGTGTCCTCCTCCTGGTGGGGCTCTTGTCGTCCTTTCTGGCTGTGTACTTCCATGTTTTTGCCGATCTGTTTCGGGCTCCCCCACGCCTGGCACTGCAGCGTCCATCTGCGACTCCCTCGCTGGCGACGCTGCTGGTCTGATATCCGATGTTCGGTGGGTCTCGTGTCCTCCTCCTCCTCCTCCTCCTCCTCCTCCTCCTCCTCCTCCTCCTCCTCCTCCTCCTCCTCCTCCTCCTCTCAGAGGAGCAAGAGGTTATGATGCTGATACGTCCCCAGACTTGCAATGCTTCAAGATTTCCCACAGTTCCTAACGGTCCACACGGGCTGCAGAAACGAGGGCCGCTGGATCGCAACCAAAGCTTGGAGAGTGTCTTGAGCCAATTCTATCATGACAGCATTCTCGTACTGTTCTCCGCCTCGCCCCCCCCCCTCTGCAAGCCGACGAGGGGCTGGGACCGACGGACTCTCCTGGTGCTCGGCGCTGTGCTGGCGCGGTCCTGGCTGGCGGCTGGCATCGTCAAGTACCTCGACACCCTGCGGTATTCGCTGACGCAGGCGCGGCCTGTGCTCGGGGACAGGGTCATCACCATGAAGCTGCATTCGCACCATCCGCCGCGCAGAGCACTTGCAGTGGACATGCTTCGGGCCAGATTAAGTCGGGCCTGTCCCTCTACAGGGGGAAAATCCAAAAATACTCAAAAACATAGTCTGGGCACCATTTTCGGAGATTTTGTTTTGGCATCTTTTGAGAATTGTTCGTGTGTGTTTTTATTTCTCGTCGAAAATCCGCCTGTAGGGGGACAGGCCCGACCTAAGGCCAGATCTGCGATCTTTGGAAGTTCAGCCAGACAAGTTCACTGCGCTTCGGGGCCCAAGGCCGCGCGCGTACCCTGGCTCCCGCGGGGGTCCGGGCGCCACGGCGGCCACACGGCCTCGGCCTGGGATTAAGGCGGGCCCCTCTACAGGAGGAATATCCAAAAATAGTCAAAACATAGTCAGGGGATTTTTTTGTGAGTATTTTTTGACCAGTTGGGAATATTTGTTGCGTATTTTGTTCATCCTCCGCCGGAAAGCCTCCTGCAGGGGGGCACGCCCGACTTAGGCCTGGGAGTGCGGGGAGGGGGGGGGGGCTCGGGAGGCCCCAGCGAGGAGCGGCGGACGTGAGGGGGCATCGATGGGGGGTGGTGGGCTGGAGGCCACGCTCAGGGACTCTTCGCCGCGCGCCCTCCGGCTCCAGAGGGGGCCTCCTGGGGGGAGGGGGGGCGAGCGGCCGCGAAGGGACGGGGCGGGGGCGGGAAAGGGGGGAGAAGGAGGAGCACATTTCAGGAGGGAAAGAAACACACAGACACAATGAATCGTCGATCCCCAGGAAAATATGGGAAAATATGGGAAGTGGGGGGGGGAGACAAAAACCCAGAACATATGTCAAAGCATGAGGAATCCTTTTGTTTGTGTGTATTTAATTGTGTGTCCCAGTTCCCCTTCAACATTGACAGCGAAAGACAACATCTGTTCACCAGGCTCCCGCTTCGTGGTGTGCCAGGCCACCGCGCGACAGCGGTTGCCCAAGCGTGCGGAGGGGCCAGCGCGTCGGTGTCTGGTGTCTTGCACGTTCGAAGCTCGGCGGTGCCTTGCGATTGCTGCAGTGGTGTGGGAGAAGGTGGCGGGCGGGTTGAGCAGTCTGTGACCCCTCTTCTTCCTCCCCCCTTGCTCCCTCCTCTATCCTCCCCTACCCTTATGTTGCTCCCATCGTAATTAACGACCACATCCCAGAAATAATTTCGAGCATCCCAAACAGTATCGACACAGTGTCGAACGAGTATCGCCTCCCAGGGCCCGACACGTGATCCCCCCCAGTTTCGATACCTTCCTGGTGCTCGATTTTGGCTGCTAGTGACCATGGCTAAAGTAGGCTGGAGCATCATGACCCTACCTTCTCGTATTCGCCCTCCTTCTTCTCCCGCCCCCTCCCCCTCCTCCTCCTGCTCCTCCTCCTGCTCCTCCTCCTCCTCTTCCTCCTCTTCCTCCTCCTCCTCCTCCTCCTCCTTCGCCCTCCGTCACGCCGTCAAGGTGTGCGGCATGCTGCTGACCTTCTTCGTGCTCGAGGCCTTCGCCTCGCAGGGGGACCTGCTGGGGAACCTTCGCAGGCGGAGCTCCCCCCGCGGGGGGCGGGCACGGAGAGAAGTGCGTTTTGTCACCGTGTTGTTGTTCCTCGGTGTGTTTTGTACCTTGAGCTTCTCCTTCTCTCTATATCTCTATGTTTTGTATTGCCATCTCATCTCTCTCTCTCTCTCTCTCTCCCTCTGCCTCCCCTCCCCCGCACCCCCCTTTCTCTGACCCTGTCTCTCTGTGTGCGTATGTCCCGCTCGATGGGCCGAGGGATGCCTCGGTGGTGCCATGGTGACGGGATGGCGCCGGGACATATGACGCTTTCAGTGTTTGATTGTCTCTCATCTCTCTCTCTCTCTCGCGCGCGCAAGTGTTTTGTTTGTTTGTTGTCTCTCTCTCTCTCTCTCTCGCTCTCTCTCTCTCTCTCTCTCGCTCTCCCTCTCTCTCTCTCTCTTTCCCTCGTCCTCTCTCTCTCTCTCTCTGTCTCTCTCGTTCTTTATCACTCGCGGTTTCTCGATCGAAAATGCCTACGGCGAATCACCGCCACCCCCTGCTTTGTCGGGCACGCCTATGTGGCCAAACGCTGAGGCAAAGCTTAGCCACGTTATTCGACCATGCGTTCCCCCTGCTGTTGTTGAAGCCTTTCGGGGAACACGTGGAGGAGGGCGGATGCGGAGAGAGAGGAAACAGGATAATGAGGAAAAGGATGAGGAAACGTAGGAGCTTCTTGGGTTACTTGGAGACCTCTTGGGGGCCTCCTTGGGCATCTTGGGGGCCTTTGGGGCAAAAAGGGCCCCAGAAGGACCCTGAGGAGGCCAACCACCTTGAGTTTCGTTACGAATGTTGTATGCGTTTTGGATTATCGCCTTTTCGAGCTTCCGACGACCAAGGACGGTGCAAGAGGTCCCCAAGATCTTACCATGATGGCCCGAGAGGCCCCCAGGGGAGCCCCAAGGCGCCCGAAGGGGGCCCCCAGCCGCCCCCAGAGGACCCCAAGACGACCCAAGAGGGCCCCTATGGGTTCCCAGGAGAGCCCCAGGTGGCCTCCGTGAGGCTCCCAAGAGAGCCCCAAGAGGCCCCAAGAGAGCCCCGTGCTGCCCCCCCTCAACAGTGGCTACAGTTTCACACTCCGCAGCCCCCCCTCCCAGGGATGGCGAGGTCCCCTGGCCCCCCAGCAGCCCTCGAAAGTGGTGACAGTTTCACACTTCGCAGCCCCCCCCCAGGGATGGCGAAGTCCCGTTTGGATTTGCGTGGGGCCCCACTGTGCTGCCCCGCCCAGCAGCCCTCGAAAGTGGCGACGGTTTCACATTTCGCAGCCCCCAGGGATGGCGAGATCAAGTTAGGATCTGTGTGGTATCCCACTGCATTGGCCCCCCAAACAGCCCTCAAAAAGTTGCGACAGTTTCACACTTCGCAGCCCCCCCAGGGATGGCGAGGTCCCGCTTGGATCTGTGTGGTGCCCCAGTGTGTTGCCCCCCAGCAGCTATCAAGCGTGGCGACAGCTTCACATGTCGCAGCCCCCCAGGGGTAGCGAGATCCCGTTTGGGCTTGCGTGAGGCCCCACTGTGTTGGCCGCCCAAACAGCATTCAAACATGGCGGCGGTTTCACACTTCGCAGCCCCCCCAGTGATGGCGAGGTCCCGTTTGGATATGCGTAGTGCCCCATTGTGTTGCCCCCCAGCAGCTATCAATCGTGGCGACAGCTTCACACTTCGCAGCCCCGAAGCGATGGCGAGGTCCCGTTTGGGCCTGCGTGGGGCCCCATTGTGCGGGCTTCTCCAGCAGCCCTCGAAAGTGGCGACAGTTTCACACTTGGCAGCCCCCCAGGGATGGCGAGGTCCCGTTCGGGTCCGCGTGGGGCCCCACTGTGCGGGCTCCCCCCCCAGCAGCCCTCGAAAGTGGCGACAGCTTCACACTTCGCAGCCCCACCCCCCCCCAGGGATGGCGAGGTCCCTTGGCCCCCCCAGCAGCCCTTGAAAGTGGTGGCACTTTTACACTTCGCAGCCCCCCAGGGCTGGCGAGGTCCCGTGGGGATCTGCGTGGGGCCCCACTGTCGGCATCCTGGAGGAGGGGGTGGGGAGGAGGAGGAGGAGGAGGAGGAGGAGGAGGAGGAGAGAGGAGGAGGAGGAGGGGAGGAGGAGGAGGAGTGGAGGAGGAGGAGAGGAGGGAAAGGAGGAGGAGGGGAGGAGGAGGAGGAGGAGGAGGAGGAGGAGGCGAGGAGGAGGAGCGGCGGCGGAGGAGGCGGCGGCGGAGGAGGCGGCGGCGGAGGCGGAGGCGGAGGCGGCGGAGGAGGCGGAGGCGGAGGAGGCGGAGGAGGCGGAGAAGGCGGAGGAGGCGGAGGAGGCGGAGGAGGCGGAGGAGGAGGAGGAGGAGAAGGAGGAGGATGATCAGGAGCAGGAGGAGGAGGAGGAGGAGGAGGAGGAGGAGGAGGTTCTCTGGGAGCCCTCTTAGGGGCGCCTCTTGGCCTTCAGAGGCCGTCCTCGGGCCTTTCCCTGGGCCGTCGTGGGTCCCTCTGCACGCTTCGGGGCAGTCCTGGAGATCTTTGGGGACGTCTTGGTGTCATCTTGGAGGCTCCGCGGGCTGTTTTATGGGGACAAAAAGTGGCATCGATCCTCGGTCCTCGAACCTCTAGCATCGAGCCTCGACCCTCGACCACCTAGCCTCGATCATCGAACCTCGATCATTCACCGGAGCGTCGGTCCTCGATCATCCGTGCGACTCCTCGATTCGACCTTGGGCTCTCCTTTTTGGGAACAAAAAGTTGCATAAGCATAAAAATTCGGACCTCCGAGTTTTTATGTTATGCCACTTTTTGTTCCCCTAGTTTTGCAAGGCCCTTTTTGGCCGCCCCGCGGGCCTCTTGGAGGCCTCCTGGTGCGATCTTGAGGACCTGTGGGCCCGTCTTGGAGCGTCGGATGCCCGAGCCGGCGAGAACGCTAAAATCATTGAACACCGAAGGGCAATCACAAGTGTGGGCCTCTTGGGGGTCCGCTTGGAGCCCTCTTGGGGCGTCTAAGAGGCCTCGTGGCCTTGGAAGGCCGTCTGGGGCCCTCACTGGACAGTCGTAGGTCCCTCTTTGGGTGCTTTAGGGCCGTCTTGGGAGGTCTCCGGGGCCGTCTCGGGGCCGCGTTGAGGCCGTCTTGAACTGTTGTGGGGCCTCTTGGGCCGTCTTGCGGGCCTCTGAGGGGCATCCTGGGTCGTCTTGGGGCGATCTTGGGGGCCTGTGGGCCCGTCTTGGAGCGTCGGATGTCCGAACATGCGACGACGCTACAGACGTTGGAAACCATGGGGAAATCAATGATTCTGGCATCGGCGTCACCCCGACATACTAATACTGTGTGTTCGTCGCCCCCCCAGGGGAGATGCGCGCACCGAGAAATCTTGCAGTATATGCGTCGTGGCGGGCGCTTTCTGGCCACACCGCTCAGGAAACGATGAAACTACAAGATGGGTATACTATGTGTTCGGTTCGGACGCGCGCCTCAAAGGAGGATATATATATATATAGAGAGAGAGAGAGAGAGAGAGAGAGAGAGAGAGAGAGTATTAGTATGTCTCTGCGCGTCCCATGCCATCCTGGAGATCCTCGCGAAGCTCTCCCAGGTCGTCCGAGGGGCTCCTCGGACCGCCGGGAGGACATCTCGGAACGTCCGTGGGGTCGTCGTTGCCATCTCGGAGGCGTCCTGGGGCCGCCTTGGAGGCCACCTTTTGAACCATCTTGGTGATCGTGTCTTCTATTCCTTGTTCTGCCGATCGGCGCGGGCCCTCGGACCCTCCCCCCCCCCCCCTCGAGTGGATCTTGGCCGTTTTGGGCGCCCGTCTCGCGCAGGTGTGGCCTCCCCACGGAGGACGCACTTCTCCAGACGGTCGCACGAACTAGAGGTGTCCGGAGCCAGACCCCCCCCCTCCCCCCCTCCCTTGCCGCCCAATGTCGAAAGGCCGGATCACAAAAAAAATGCTCACTTCCCTGACCTTCCAGGAGGGCTAAAAAATGGCACCCGACGTGAAAACCTGTCCCAAAGCTATTCTACGTCTTGGTTTTAGGCTGGTTCGCTGAGTTGTTTTAGGTTTTTAGGCCTCCAGTGCTAAAAAATAGCTCTCTGGAAGGTCAGGGTTGACCCTCGTGGAGGCATCTTGGCCGTCTTGGGGGCCGTCGCGGACGCGGCGTGGGCCATTGGGGGCCCGGGCTGTGCGCACGGGGCCGGCGGGTCGGCCGAAGCCCCCCGGGGGGAGCTCCGCAGCAGAGGGCGGAGGATTGGCGCTGCACGCGCCCTCGGATACTTCGGGGGCGGCAGAGAGGGGGGTGGTGACTACCCTGACCTTCCAGGAGGGCTAAAAAATAGCACCCGACGTGAAAACCTATCTCACAAAGCTATTCTAACGTATTGGTTTCAGGCTGTTTCGCTGAGTGTCTTTTAGGTTTTTAGGCCTCCAGTGCTAAAAAGTAGTTCTCTGGAAGGTCAGGGGACTAGTGGGGGGTGGATATCATGGCGGGGGCCATGATATTTCCCCAGATTTCGCGGCGCCTCTTCTTAGTTCATTGCGTCCCTGGCCCCCCCGCTGGGCCGCGCACGTGCCGCCGGTCATGACCTGCACCCCCCCCACTTGGACACCCCCCTCTTGGACACCCCCCTCTTGGACACCCCCCTCTTGGACACCCCCCTCTAGGCCTGTTGGAACATACACGGATTTTTTTGTGCGGGCGTTTTCTATGTCCGAGACCTCATGGATCCGTATCCGGAGGAGGAGGAGGAGGAGGAGGAGGGTCAGGAGGAGGAGGAGGAGGAGCAGGAGCAGGAGGAGTAGCAGGAGGAGGAGGAGGAGGAGGAGGAGGAGGAGGAGGAGGAGGAGGAGGAGGAATATGTTCAGATGCGACGCCAGTTTCCAGGAGGAGGAGAGAGCAGCAGCATCGGCAGCAGCTCCCCGGAGGCGGCCAGGGGCCTACTCCGCGGTGCTCGTCGTGGCGGCATCGATCGGGGCCTTCGCCAGCGCGTCGGCGGCGCCGAGGCCCAGGGAGGGGGGCCTGGAAGCCGCCCCCCCCGCGCACGGTGGCGGCTCCTCCTCCTCCTCCTCCTCTCCTCCTCCTCCTCCTCCTCCTCCTCCTCCTCCTCCTCCTCCTCCTGCTCCTCCTCCCCCTCCTCCTCCCCTCCTCCCCCTCCTCCTCCTCCTCTCTCCTCCTCCTCCTCCTCCTCCTCCTCCCCTCCTCCTCCTCCTCCTCCTCCTCCTCCTCCTCCTCCCCCCTGGCCATCCTGCCGTCTGGAGTTATGATGTTCCAGCCTATTGTAGCCTTGACCACCAGGAAGAATCTCGAGCACCAGAAACATGTACCGAAGTTCGAGGGTTTTCACGTGTCGGGCCCTGGGAGACAATCGTCCGACACTGTTTTGACATTCTTTCGATACTTTTCCGGGTGCTCGAAGTTATTTCTGGGATGTGGTCTTTGAGTACGATGGGAGCAACATACATTTGGAGGCCAGAATCCCAGAGATCCAACGCATCGACAAAAATCAAAGGCGGAAGTTTTTCTCAGTGTTCGGCCTCGGGGGGCCCTCGCCGGGCCCCGGGACCTTCAAAAGACTGCTCAGGCTGAAAAACCGGTCCATGGGTCGAGACTTTTTGGGGACCCCGTTCGGACAGCATCGCGACATCGGATCTTGGACGCGCCACATGCACCACCCGGGGGGCCCGTGTCCGAAGAGCCCGGCCATGACGTGCTCGTCGTGGAAAGATCCAGATGGAAGGGCTCTCTCGTAGTGTTCGGACTCTTGGGGGCCCTCGCCAGGCCCTGAGACCGTCAAGCAAAGACTACTCGGGTGACAAACGAGCCCTAGGGAACGGGTCAGGACTTCTTCTGGGGACCGCGTATTGAAATTCTCCTGGCGAAGGACCGGATCATTTGCAGTTGTGAGGATCGCCGTTCTGGGTATCGCCTTCGGTGGATCTCCGTATGGGGCCACGAAGTGTGTAAAGGGTGTGCCGAAATGGGGCGGGGCCATGCGGGCGCTGCTATGGGGGCCTTGGGTATACCCCCCGCCCTGTAATTAGGGCCACGAAACGTGTGAGGGGTGTGCCGAAATGGGGCGAGGCCGACATGCGCGGGGGGGACGCATGCGAACGTCGCCATTGGGACGTGCGGTGAAGCTCCGTATTGGACCACGAAGCGCATGAGGGGTGTGCCGACACGGGTGGGGGGACGCATGCGAACGCCGCCACTGAGGCCTTCGGTGGAGCTTCCTATGGGGCCCCGAAACGTGTGAGGGATGTGCTGACATGGGCGGGGCGGAGGAATGCGAACGTCGCTTTTGGGGCCTTCGGTGGAGCTCCATATGAGGCCCCGAAACGCCGTGCTGAGCTGGGCGGACGCATGCGAACGTCGCCACTGCGGCCTTCGGCGGAACGCCCAGTGGGGCCACGAAGCGTTGTACTGGGCGAGGCGGACGTATGCGAACGTCTCCAATGGGCCTTCGGTGGAGTCTCCCATGGGGCCACGAAATTTTTACTGGGTGGGGCGGACGCATGCGAACGTCGCCGCTGTGGCCTTCGGTGGAGTTCCCTATGGGCCACGAAGCGCTGTACTGGGTGAGGCGGACATATGCGAATGTCGCCACTGGGCCTTCTTTGGATCTCCCCATGGGGCCACGAAATGTTTACTGGGTGGGGCGGGGCGGACGCATGCGAACGTCGCCACTGTGGCCTTCGGTGGAACGCCCTACGGGGCCACGGAATGCGTACTGGGCGGGGGGGACGCATGCGAACGCCGCCACTGGGACGTTCGGTGGAGTTCCTGATGGGGCCACGATATGTGTACTGTGTCGGGCGGACGCATGCGAACGTCGCAATTGGGGCCTTCAGGGGAGCTCCCTATGGGATCACGAAGCGCTGCACTGGGTGGTGCGTACGCATGCGAACGTCGCCACTGGGGCGTTCGTTGGAGCTCCATATGGCGCCCTCAAGCGCTGTGCTGGGTGGAGCGGGGCACTCTAACGTCGCTACTGGGGCCTTCGGTGGAGCGCCCGATGGGACCAGGGGCCACGACACGCTGAACTGGGCGGGGCGGACGCATGCGAACGTCACCTCTTGGGCCTTCGATGGAGCTCCGCTTTCTATGGGGCCACGAAGCGCCGTACTGGGTGGGCCGGACGCATGCGAACGTCGCCATTGTGGCCTTCGGTGGAGTTCCTTATGGGCCACAAAGCGTGTGAGGGGTGTGCCGAACTGGGTGGCATGTGGCATGCAGAGGGCAGAGAGGCACACAGGGGAGGGGGGAGGAGGAGGAGGAGGAGGAGGAGGAGGAGGAGGAGGAGGAGGAGGAGGAGGAGGAGGAGGAGGAGGAGGAGGAGGCGCGCTGTGCTTCGTGCTCCACCCCGCGCCAGGCCCAAGGCCAGCGCGCCGCCGCACCGGGCGTGGGGCCCGCGCCGCGGGCCGCTGCGGCAGGAGTCGGCCTCGGAGCCTCGGGGGGGGGGCAGAGCATCGGGGCGATCGGAACGGGTTCCCTCAGGGCCCCGACTTGTGGGGCCCTGACTTCCAGAGGAGCAAGCGGTGACATCAGAATGAGCTTTCGGAGCTTCGCGCGGATTTCTTGAGAAGGAGGAGGAGGAGGAGGACGAGGAGGAGGGCGCTGGACCCCCCTCCCTGGCGCGCGGAGCGCGCCAGGGGCGGCGGTGGGGGCGCCCCCAGACGGGCCCCAGCGCCGATCCGAGAAGTCCGCGCGGACCTCCGAGTTTTTATGTTTATGCCACTTTTTGTTCCCTTATTGTGAGGATCGCGCCAGACAAAGCCAGGCAAATGCAGAGAGACTGAGACACATCCGGGTAAATCCGGGCAGATCGAGAGGCGTCTGGGCAGATCCAGGTAATGCCAGAGATCTCCAGGGAAAGTTGGAGCAACTCGCGGCCGCTCCAGCGCGAGTCGAAGGACGGCAGAAGTCGTGAAGCCTTTAACGATGGGTACGGAAAGGTGAGGTACGATGCCCAACAGCAGTTCCTGATCATTTTGAACCGGACCGGACTCGCTGCCCGCGCCGCCGCGGGCGTTGCTCACTGAAGACAAGAGGCCGCCTGCCCAACAGCGGCCGCCGCCGTCGATTTTGGACAACATGTGTTGTTTGGCATTAGATTTTTTTTCCGTACCCATGTCGGGCGTCCTAAAAACAACGCCAACACTTGCCTTCCCGCACGCTCCTCTGGTGCGGAGAGCTCGGCCACAGGCGCTCCTCGGGCGAGGTCTCCAGATTCTCAGTGGAGGAAGAGGTACCCATAGAAAAGGTACCCATACCGCTGCCCTTCCCTCGCTTTCCCCTTCATCGGCCTCCTGGGAGGCCCTCGTCGCCGCCGCTGGAGTCGCCTCGAAATCCTGGTCAGAACGCACTCCGGGAGAGGTCCGGGGAGAAGCGGTATCAGTACGTTTTGGTTTCCCCAAGCACCCAAGCACGTGCAGGGATCTCAGATCTGGAGCACGGGGCGGAGTGGCCCATCCCCCGTCCCCAGCCCGCGGCATGCATGGGACGAGAGTTAGGTCGGGCACGTCCTCCTACAGGCGGATTGCGAAAATAGAATATACATTAGTCAGAACATATTCAAATATAGTCAAAAATACTAGAAACATCGTCCCCATACTATTGTTGGACTATTTGTGACTACTCCTCCTTTAGATGGACACATGGCCGACTTAAGACGAGAGATGTAATGCAGTTTTTGGAGGGATTCCGGTTATGCCGTCCACTTCGGGGATGTCCCGTGCTCGGGAAGGCCTCTCCGGAGCACGATGGAGAGCATCGGAATCAGGAGCAAGATTCGCGCGCAGCGTATCGTCTAAGCCAATATGAACCCCCCCTCCGCCCTCTGCCCTGTCAGGACGATGCTGGCAGTGCCATCCGCCTTCCACCGCCAAGCCCCTCCATCCATTCTCCCTCCTGCGTATTCCTTCCAGTTTTTGAATCGCTTCGATCATTCCGCTGGCCCGTATTGTGCCGTCGATGGCGTTTGCCTGCGCGTTCGTGGCCCATGTGGCGCTGCTCGGCAATGGTTTTTTTCTGGAGGCGTTGCGACAGCAGGCATGGAGGCAAAGTCGTTGCTCTGGAGCTTGTCGTGGGGGTTTTGACCTCTACTGTCCCACCGCCGTGCCTGGGTTGTGGGTCAGAGTCGGGTCTCTTCGAAGCGCTCTCGGGGACGTCTGGGGTGCAGTTCTGAGGCTTTTGGGAGCGTCTTGGGAGCTGGGGGCCTTCTTGGGGGCCTCTCGGGGCTTCTTGGGGGCCTCTTGGGAGTCCCTTGGGCCTCTCGGGGGCTCTTTGGGGCATCTGGAGCTGTCTTGGCGTGTCGGGAAGCCGAAAAGGCGACAACGCTAATCAGTCCAAAGCCAATGGAACATCAAGCATGTTTGCCTCCTGGGGCCCTCGTGGGAGTGCTCTTGGAGGCCTCCTGAGGCGTCTTGGAGGCCTCTTGTGTCGGTTGGATGCCGTCTTGGGCATCTTGGAGCGATCTTCGGGCGTCTCGGACCCCTGTTGGACCGTCTTGGGGGCCCTTGGGGGCCTCGTGGAGCCTTCTTGGCCCCTCCGCGCGAGCAGCAAGGGAGGCGGGAGCTGGCTGCTGGGGCGAATGGGCCGGCTCCGCTACCAGCAAGTGACGGGCCGCCGCCCGTCGGGTCTTGAAGGTTTTCTGCACCGTCGAGTCAGGAGCTCTCGGGATCGAAAGGTTTGGTCTGAGTGGGTGAG